>VXBR01008250.1:306865-349127 GCA_013400215.1 Cisticola juncidis
TTTTTTTTTTTTTTTTTTTGACAGTTGATTTAGAGAGATTGGTGTCAGAATGAAAATTAGAGGATGAGGATACGAGGAGTAAACTCAGTAGCAAAGCTATTTAGCTTGCATAAAGGTGTTTGAGTGTGGTTTAAGGTGTTATTCTTCACTTCTTATCTCCTAAAATTGTATTCCATAGTTTTCTCATTTGTAGATCGGTTGCAAAGAGTAGTTTCACATGTATCAAATTGTTTTACCACGCAGATAAGGCAACAATGTATTTTTTCCTGGCTATCTCTGAATAGTGATATTTAATGATCTGACAGCCTTGTTCAAATGAAGAATCCATTACTTTAACAGCTGATACAAAATTCCAGAGAAAAATAATATTTTAAACAAAAAAGTGATCTATGTGTGGGTGTGCCTCACTCAGCATTTATTACCCTTTATGGCAACTCAAACAATTTAAGAGATACTTCTTCCTACTCCAATGTGTCAGCATGGTTCTTTTGAAGAATGTGCATTCTCTGCAGAAAAAGGAGTCATTAATCCCACCATAGTTCTTGCATTTTTATGCATTTCGCATACAACTCCTGCACAGATCTAAAATAAGTTTGGGAGGCTGGTATTAGGAAGAATGAGGTTGATAATTTCATCATTGTCGCTTGCAAATCTTTAGCTGCCTGGTTTTGTATGCTTGATCTTGAATCATTCATTTGCTTTCTACTTGTGATGTAATTTAATACAGCAGAACTTTAATGTATATATGATGTATACATAAAAAATCACTGGTTTTTATTGCTTGCCAAAAGGAATTTATGCTCAGATTTTGGCGTTCTTGTTGAGATTGAGTGTAGGGAAAGATACCTTAAACATGAGTTTTCTATTTCATTGTAAGAATTATACCAAGAATTGTATCAGTGATTATACCAGTGAGTCTTCTATTAGAATATTTCTGACTGTGTGTGTTTGCACAGAACATACTCATCTCTTCTGCGCAGTGTCTAAAGAAACTCTCTATAACCAAAGTTGTCAGATATGATAAAAAAGACGAGAAAAGTCATTCCTACAGGAACCAATTTTCTGAGCTCTGTGGGCTCTTCTAGTTCATCAGACATACCTGAGGTAAAGGGGTGATGTACTACATCAGTTTGTCTGTCTAGTGTCATTCCAGTGTTACAGGTCAGAAGAAAACTTCTCTGAAGTCTGAAGTAGTATGCAAACTGGATGTAGATTTGGGATGATGTAGAGATACATTCTCCAATGGAGAAATGTGCACTCAGTGCTATCAGTTGAAGGTTTGCTTAGAAAATAAAGAAAGAATATGGCCTGGGATTTACTCTAAAAATATTGATTTTTTTTTTTTTTGACTAATAGAATCATTCAGGTTGGAAAAGATCTCCAGAATTACAGAGTCCATATGTTAGACTGAACACCACCATGCCAACTAGTCCACAGCACTAAGTACCACATCCTGCAGTTTCTTGAGTACTCCCATGGATGGTGATTGCACCACTTCCCTGTACAGCCCATTCCAATGCTAACTACCCTCTCAACGAAGAAATTCTTCCTGATGTCCAGCTTGCACCTTCTCTGGTAAATCTTAAGACCATGTCCTATCTCTGCTTGCCTGGCAGAGAGGCCAACCCCCACCTGGCTATACCCTCCTTTCAGAGAGTTGTAGAGCAGTGAGGTCTGCCCTGAGTCTCCTCCTCTCCAGGCTTAACAGGCCTAGCTCTCTCAGCTGCTCCTCATAGGACTCATTCTTTAAACCCTTTTTCTGGACAAGCTCCAGCACCTCACAGGGGTTTTTTTCAGTTGAGGGGCCCAGTGCTGAGTGCACTTCCCTGGTCCTGCTAGCCACATTATCTTTTTGCACCAGTCAGGATTTCTTTGGCCTTCTTCTGGTCACACTGCTGGCTCATAACCATTCAGTTCTAATGTGGTATATATTTTATTTTCAATGCCTAAATATTTATAATGAATATGATTATTCATGAAAAATTACTGAAAACTTAGAAAAAATAGGAGTTCTACCAAACTACAGGAAAATATCAGAAAGGTTGGAGAGTATTGTTAATTTCAACATAGCACTGTTAAAAATATTCTATCCTGAGGGGAAAAACAAAACAAACAAAAACCTGGATTTTATTTTTCTTCTTCTACACACTTATTTTCCATTATTTTTCTTATTGAGAGCTATCTTTTCTTCTTCAGAGAAACCTCTTGGTCTTACTTCCTGTGAGCTACAGAAGTCAAAAGTAATGACCACTTTAAAGTTTTATGTATTGGTTTCAAGCTCAACAGATCCAATAAATTAATGAGTACTATGGATCTCCTCTCTTTGACTTACTGCTTAGGCCATCTTCAGACAAAAAAAAAAGGTTTTGCTTCCTAACTGGAAAGATTCTTTTAAAACCAGAAAAGAATAGAAAGATGATAAAAAATTCTGAGCCTTTCAAGTAAATGACAAACTTTTCAATTGACATCAGCAAAGGCCAGGTTCACCCTCCATACTTTTTGAGGTTTGAACAAAGCATGAATATAACAAGCTACTGGAAAGAGGCCTGGGCTGCCTTCTTGGTTCTATTTGTTGCCCATTTATTCCCACTTCCCAACTGGGAAATTGCAACTATAACTGTTATGCTTTCTTATCCATAAAATATCTGTAGTGAAAATACTGATTCAGCAGTGCTTTAACACTTATGAATGTCTCTCTTCTACTGACTTATAATTTTTAAAGGTTCTTCATTGTGACTTGGAATTTGAGCAGATGTGCAGAAAGAAAAATATATCATTACTGTGTTCTGAGAGATTTCTTACATCACTGTATTCTAAGCTATTTAACTAGGTGACTTTTTATTTTCCTTAAAAAATAAAAAGAAGAAAAAAAAGATGATGAAGTGTAAGCACAGAAAATCTATCATATCTGTACTGATATATCTGATATACCTATTTTTCAGCCTGTAAAACTGCAGTCTTATATAGATATATTTCCTTTCATAGGTACTATAGAGGTTCCACACCCAAGACATAAGATAAATAAAGCAGAGTGAAAGTCATCTTTGGACTAAGAATATCGTGAACTCAGAAGAGTTACATCTGTCCTTATTACAAGGTTTAAACACAAAAGAAAATTATATTTAAAGAACTGTAAATATACATAGTACTTCAGTCACAAATAATAACTCAAGGTTATCTTCTCCAGTCAACCTTTCATATATCAGGAGACCTAATTACAAAAATGACAGTTTCCCCTTCAGCTGATTAAAGGCTGTCCACTGTTCATTCCTTGTCCTAACCTCCCTAATAATCAACTCTGCTAAGAGGAAAAAGGAGTTCTTTAAAATGTTTCAAACATTTACAAGATAGAGATGTACTGCATTTCAATATATAGAATCATGTCTGGTTTTACACGTTTCTGAGAAGTGCATCAATGCAACTGAATTGGGACTGAATGCTGCCTGGGGAAAAACAAAAAAAAACAAAACATAGATTTGTTATAGCAAGGTTATAAAAAATAGAATGGGAAATCTATTTGTCCATAACACATTCAATAAAGCTGTAAAATTAAAAGTATATTTTTAAGTGCTATAGACTGAAATGCCAGTCTATAAATGAAATGCCATTTTTTTAAACTATGTTCAGTACAGTGTTAAGTTTATTAGCATGTTTGCAGAAGTTTTCCATGATTAACAGTGGCATATTCACTAATTTCTTCTGATCTGTTTCGGATGTATTTTCTTTGTGTATTCTAAAATAGCCTATCTCTATTTTAATCTGTCTGAATATATAGCACTGAATGCCCAAATCTTCCATTAGACATACCTGAGGATCTCCCTTAAAACTGATGAGAGTTAAGTATGAAAATGTTTGAGGGCTGATCAAGCCTAAAGGCTTTTCCTTGAGATTCTTACAGAAAGTTAAGATTAAAGTTGTTGAACTCAATGAGCCTTTCGTAACCTACCAACATGATCACGTGATGCTAAGCTTGACAATTCTTTTTATTTCATCAGAATCCCTATAGTCAGCATTTAGTAACATTTATAAGGGTTAAACAGAATTTTAAGCAGTTTGTTCTCACCCCTCATATCACAAGTGTTAACCAGCTGTAAGTTTTTTAAAAAACATCTTTGTGGGAGTTAGTTCTCTCTTCTAGCAATAAAAGGATAAACATGAAAATTTAATCCTATGTGTCCTGAAATATATGTCTTTATGCATATAGTGACTATTGCAGAAGAGGATCTACTGTCTTTTTTATTTGATATAAATCACTGTGATGGGAAGAAATTATGGATTACAGCTATTTTTACTCTTGTTTTCCACTGAAGTACTTCAGTTGTCCTTCACTTACACCCCCTCATCACACCTCCAACACACGTTCATTGTATAATGCTTTATTGTTTAATCATTCATTTAACAAAGGTTTTAAGTTAAGCAGTTTAATTTATCAGTTGTGTAGGATTCTATTCCTCCTCCTTTCTCCTTTCAGGTAGGATTTGGTACTTCTTGTGCATTGATGAGAAGGTGGAAACTGAAGTGTTATTTTATGTATTTCCTTAGGCGCTCCATTTACATCAAGATTTTATTTATTTTTTAAAAATAATTAGAAACATAATCCTTTAAAAGGCTCTATGCTGAAATACTGTTACCTCTTTTCCAGTGGAAGCAAGCCAAATTGTGGTACATAAGGATTAATTTGCTTCATTGTTCAAGAAGTATCTGAAGGACTGCAGTCAGATTAATATCAAATAGAAAATCTGAAGTAGGTAACAAATAGAAGGATAATAAATAAATAGAAAGCTAATATTTGTTTTCATAACCTTAGAAGTCAAAATCCTGCATATGTATATGCTCTGTACTTCTTGTGAGATTATAATAGTGAGGTTTTTGTTTACTTAGGGAAAAGAAGTGATGTGGATATATAGGAACGATGATAAAACATTCTAGTCTTGAAAGTTTCTTTATCATCTAAACTTTTTTTTTCCTTCATATCCAGCTGTTGAGAGAAAAATATCATAGTAGTTCACTTAGCAGGTTTGTAAAGGTGTTTTTTTTTCCACAGGCTATCATCACCTCACTGTATTGTTCAGCATTTCAAACATAAATTTTGCTTCCTCTGCTGTTCTGTTACATTTCTCACACATGCTCACTCATTTGCTCTTTCAAGCTCTCAGTTCTCATGAATTCTGAAGTATCTTGCTCAGAAATATGGGGCTGCAGCAGACCTTTTCCTCTGCTTAGGATGAATAACTGAAGGCCTCCTAATTAATTTGTCTAAAACTAAATAGGGATCAAGGTTCTGTTGCCCTAAATTTTATGTGTTTCCATGGGGTTTTTGTGGGTTTTTTTCAATGCTGCTGTGTTGTGCAGGGAATGTAGTAGGTCATAAACAGAGTAGAACATTTTTAATATTGCATAATCATACATTCACACAGGAATAAATAAATTAATGACAGAAAAACGTCCTGTGGTATGGTTCATACGTGTGTAATTTGGGACTGTGTCCCCTTGGAGCAGACAGGCTCTGCCCACACTACACAGTGCTGACCTTTGGGTTTCCTTAGAGCCCCATCTGGTACTCCTGTATAAGGCATTAGTAACACCTCAGGAAGTTCTGAACTGATCTGAGGGCTCTGGTGCAAACCGTCTAAGAGGGATTTTGTAGCATGAAACAAAGGATGCATGTTGAATTTCAGGTTGGTCATACCTGGTCCTCAGGAAGGCTAAGGCTGTTTTAGGATATCAGTGTAAGCCTGCTGGAGAAGTACTGACAGGGAACACCACAGGCCACCACTGTGGTGACATTCATATCAATTTTAGAAAGGGACCCTGACATGAACAGACTTGTGTGCTTACAAATTCATGGTCCTTGCTCGGTGAGTTCCTTGCCCTGCACCCTTCAAACACACATCTGAATTTTTTTTAACCAATAATCTTTTTCTACAGTCACTCACAAAGCTGTGCTGGGATTAAGTCCTGCTGAGAGCTGGTTAGCATGCTGGAGAGACTTCTACAGTTGTGATGGCTAGTGCACCAGTTTGCTCCTCAGTCCCATTTATTTAATATATACTCTGTGTTAATTTCTTCCTCTCTCTGTATACTTAAAGCAATGCTGAACAGTTGCATCACTGTTATTAGGGCTGATCCAGTCTTTGGCATTTAACTGACTTCTTTCTACATTCTACGTGGAGGGGTATGTATAAATACACACACACACAAATCCAGATGAAACTCTTTTCAGATACCTTTCAGGGATAATAGCCTCATTCTCAGCATCTAGAACTATAATAGCATTTCTTTGCATTCATTACTTTGGGTTTTTTTCCTTTCACATATCATTTCTCTTGTCAGTTCCAGAAACTTTTGAAGTACTTGCCTACCCTGGAATATTTGTTTGGACTGCTTCCTGACTTCGGTCATCAGGTTTTATAAGCCATAAAGCAGAGACTTTATAAACCACAAAGCAAACTACAGTATTGAGTTTATCTTGGCAAAAAGAGCCTTAATGCTCTAACAATTTTTCCTTTATAAGCAATGTCCGTATTGCACTGTGGATGCCAAAAGCATCACATGCTTCTTTTTCTTAATCTCTTTAGTGGACTCTAAATTTTAGTTGTGATTTATAGCCTCTCAGTAACTAGTTTCTAGTTTCATACTCAGCAGTATCACAGTCCTCAAGTTGCTGACCTGCTCAGCAAGCTGTTTAGGTGAAAATTGTGGCACCTGGCTGGTTTCCAAGCATGTCTGGACCTCCATTATTCTGGAATCTCAGTTATTTCAAATCAAAGCAGCTTTTCCAAATAACCTTAAATAATAATTACAAAGAAAGAGAAAGAAAAGAATGAGCTAACTTAAGAAAATATAAAAGCCCCAATCTAGTGAACTCCTAAGTATATTGAACAATGTTTGGGTTACTGATATTCAAAGTGATATTTATGCTTATACAACTTCTATCCTTGTATTTTTTCATCAAACTCAAAGCTGACTTGAAGGAAAACACATTTCTCAAAAAACAATCTTTTTTGAAAACCCAACTCTGCTATTAATGGTTTTGACCTTTTTATTTTTAGTATTAATGTAACTTAGAAATAAAACAGTGATTTTCAAATACTATCTTACAGCTACATTATAGGGAGAACAAAAAATAGTGAAAAATGCCTTATTATTACTGCTTTTTGATATCCTTCATGTGAAAGGGTCTAAAGTTGAAATTTAAAACTGATTGCCCATATGTGCTGAGTTTAGTCTCCTTGAAAGAGATGGTATGTGTAAAAATGCTTGCTATTTACTGAATATCTACTTTATTGCTTCATTTTTTGAACATCTATACCCAGCTGGCATCAGGAAAACCCTTAGCTCAGGAGTTTGCTATTTTTCTGAAATTACAATGAAGGACCCTAACTTGTCCCCAGATAGACACCCCTGTAGCGTAGATAGGTGAATCTATTTGTCAGAAATCCTACCCCTTCAGTTTACTAAAGCCTTAAATTTATCATTGAAAAATGTTGTTTAATCTGTGAAAAAACACTGATATGAATTTAGCATTCAAATGGCATTAAAAAACTCAGCAGAGTAACTGAAAATGCCAAAAATAATACACAGTTTTAACCTTATTTTAAAGATTTGTGCATTTACTTTACTTAGTTGGTAGCAATCGAGTTGTGATTAATATTTACTGGCAGCAGTTGCAGCAACCTCAATGAAACTGCTTTTTGTTACTACCAAATTGAGAAATCTCAGTTGCTTCTAACAAGGGCACATTAAATAGTTTTTTGTTTGTGAGTCTTTACTCCCAAAAGCCACAGTAGCAGGCATTGCCTGCCTCTTGTGCCCATTACTCTTTACTGCAACTCCATCTTTCCCACAGGTGAACAAACTCGACCAGTCAGGGGAAAGCTCTGGTTTCTTGCCAGTCTCTCCCTCGTTTTGTGTTTTCTTTATTTTGGGGGGTTGTCTGTGTTTGGTTTTCTTGTTGGTTTTATTTTTTTCCTTAACCATGTAATTTTAATCAAGTAATTTCTCTTCATAACACAAAGGAAAAGTAACTACAATAAAGACTTTTCATGACAAGCCAGTGCATAATTTAGGTGGGAGTTTTTTGGGTTTATTTTGTTTGTTTGTTTTTTGTTTTTTTAGTTTGTTTGGGTTTTCTTTGGTTTTTTTGTGAACTTGTACCACAGGAATCAGCGGTCACTTGAGATTACAGGATTTGTAAAAGTCAAAAGCAGGAACTCCAGATTTGCATGAATGACGCTTTTGAATGGTATGGTTGTTTGAAGGTTTTCTTGTGGACCATTGTTTATTTTTCACAGGGAGTAGGGAAACATTGCTTACTGTCCTGAAATATTATGTTGTAAAGGCTAGTATATAAACTGCAATATGTGGTCAGGAGGTTCAGATAAGTAGAATTCTGCTCTGACAGCCAATAAATGCAGATACTGTAAACTTCTGTTTTGTTTCTAAATATCAGCATGAATCTTGTTTGAGATTCAACCCAAAATGTTATCCTGAAATTAGTCAAGCTAAATGTTTCATGTAAAAATCAGCTATGACTGTAGGGAGTTTACTTTGTTGGTTTGGAATGTGACACATGAAATGAAAACAGTTGGGTTTTTTTCCCTATGAAATCAGTAAGTTATAACAAAATGGTTAAGGCTGTGAGGTGTGGAAAATCCTGAACTATGTTTCTCCAAGATTGGGATTGCATGTGGGGCAGCAGCAGACTTTTTCATGGCCCTTTGCATTAGATGAATGCTGCTCGAGGGCATGGCCGTGGAACTGGCTTCCATCGCTCACACAGTTACATAATGCACTTGGAATGGAAAAAGGATGCTTCTCCATTAGAGTACCCAGAAAGCTGTGTCCCTTACTGAACCCACTGTTTAATATGCAGGAGAGAGCACTGAGAGGGGGAAGGCAGGAGAGAGCGAGCTGGAACATAGGGCTCTTACACAGCTTCATAGCAGTGTGGGTGTTTGTTGTTTCATTGGGTTTTGTTAGTTTGTTTGCTTTTTTTCTCTTCCTATCTGTGCCTAAGCATACTAATTGCTTCTTTTGCTTTTCCTTGTTAGTTCTGTTAGTTCTTCACATGCTGTACTGTGCATAATGCCTTACACTGAGGGGGAAAGTGTGAAGGTCAGCTGGTAGTAAGGCATCTCTTTAGCGAGAAGGTTTTACCCTCTAGTATTCTTTACACATGGTCTTTTTACTTATCACAGTACTTTGTATTTAATTTTTTACTTGACTGGATGGTGGATGGTCTGTTTCCGAGGAACATTGTTTCTTCTTGTTGCTTTGTTAGGTGGTCTTCTTTTGTTTCTTCACTGTGTTTGTGTAGGTCATGTGAATTATGGCCAGAAGCTTTCCTTGGAAGCCTTGGCTTGAAATTATTTGAATGAGGGGCCCAGGTACTGTTCTGTAAGAATGCCTTTATGAAAGGCCCATTGTTGAAATTTTGGAACAGGGAAGAATGTATTAGTGCAGCCCTGAAAGTGACTGCAAAAATGATAGTATGGCACTATGTTTCCTGCTTTTTTCTCTTTACTCTGGGCTCAGTTACCAGCCAGGAAAAAAAAAATGTTTTCCAAATGCCAGGTCAACAAAATCAGCCTAGAATCAGACAGCCAAGCTAATACGTGTTTTCTGATGATACATGCTTTGGACTTGTAACCTGATTAAAATCTTTGTCACTGTTTTAATTTGAAAATAAATCAAGCTCATTTGCTTGTGTGTGAACAGTAAGAGTGGCAGATTCACTTTTCCACAATAAAAAAGAGTGTGAGAAATAATCATTAATAAGATCCAAGTTTCTCTTTGTCATTGGGGTGACCTTTTATCCACTTAGAGTTGATGTTCCTGGTGTGCCTTGTAAAAGAATTTCAATTCACAAGACAGACATAAAACCTGATGGTTGGGTATTGAAGAAGATCAAGCATTTGCACTTATTATTTTGATCTATTAGCTGTCAATGATATACAAGTGTCTTGAATAGATATAGGTACATTTTATAATAGTAGTTATAAAGAATGCTTGTAAATGTTCTGCCTATAAATCACCTGGTGTACCACAGCTGCATCAAGGCAGTATGATCTGGATGGTACAAAATCATGAATGTTTTGAAAGTGAGTGCAAATAATGTACTTTAGAAAGCCAATTTGTACTTAGTTTGTTATAATTTATTTTGTTGATATGATACTAATATCGCCAAATTTGGGATACATTATAATCAATTACATTAACATTTGGAATTCTCATGGTGTATTTTGTAAGACTAAATAAAAACATGATATTGATTTAAAGTTCTAGGAATCAAGAATTTTAGTGTAGGTGAATTTAGCATATGACTTTTTTTGCAGCACATCAACATTAATACTATAACAACATGAATAGTGACATCTGTGCACTATTCATTAAGAATACCTAGTAACTCAAAAATCCAGGTCAAACAGAAAAAATGCAAATAATTATAACTTTCAAATACTAAAATTAGTGAAAGAAATATTAATGGTTAAATCAACTTGCAGTGGCATATACAGTTTCTTGGTACAAAGTACAACAGAAAAATCTGTGTTCATTTGTAAAGACTCAAAATACTGGATTTTTTTTAACCTTGAAAGTTTTGGCATACTTAATATGAAGTAGCTGGACTGCTGAGTAACTATTATAACTGTACTTGCCCTGAGTTTACAGTTCATGGTTTTGATCTTGAGAGCTAAAATTTCTTCTCAGGTGATGCAGTTTTCATGTATGTATTAGACAAGACTGCAATTAATTTATAGTATGTGTCTCTTGCTAAACAAATACTGACTGGGTATTAGAAATAGTCTCACAGACAGCATCCTTTATATGGTTTCTAGTTTTGCAGTGCGTTTGTTATCTATTTTTATTATCAATTATCCATCCAGGTTTACCTTTTTTCCACTCTGCTTGTAACATTTGGATTAGGAATATGGCTTATTTTTACAATAGCTGGCCTATGTAACAAAATACTATGAACAGGTGTGTAATCATAAATATTTATGATTTCCTTTATGCAGAAATACTTGTGTGTTAAAATTGTGTTTGGGTTATTTACTGATTTTATATCAGCATATTAATAATTAAATGATCCATAAAACATAACCACAGTTCTTAACACTGTAGTTTTATACCAATATATGTCCCTCTCTACAACCATCTGGCATTAATTAGTAAAAGGCAAATTACTGTAAATTTAGTACAAAAGAAATAAACGTGTCAACTCTGGACTGCATAATATTTCTGTATCCACTTACCTTTTACCACAGATTTCCTACACAGAGCTATACTAGATGTAACAAGCTTTATTTTTACTGGTATTTTGTTTTCTTAGCATCTAATAACTGTTTTGATTGTGCTGTACATATATATATATATATAATCAATGAATTCTTAGATACAGATATGTATGAATGGGCAAAACATTTCTAATGTAGATATATATAAAGATATAGGTATGGATCTGGAGATATATTCACATATACACCTACACACACATATGCATAAAGCAATGTATATATGCAGTAACTCTAAGAATAATCCTCATATCATCCCAGAAACAGGGTGGGTTTTTTTGCTCTGCTCTGTTAAAAAGCCACCATGACAATGGCAGATGAGAGGGATATATTAAACAAGCAAAGGAGTGGGAATTGGGACAGAGGGAGATGAAAAGGATTGCCAATTATTACAGAAGAAATCTTTGGCAATTGGGAAACTGGACTTAGCAATTTACTGATTGAATAAAAAGTTTAACAATTTCGGTATTTATTTCCTCCACATATGAAAGGAATTCTTAAAAATTAATTCAGTCCAGTATGCTGTAAACAGGAAATAAATAGATTCAGCTTTCAATTAATTAAATTACATTAAATCTAATTGGAGATTAGAGCACTTTTTTTTTTCCTTCTGGAAGCCCATTTATTGACTCTTCAACAAAAACAAACAAACAAACAAACAAACAAACAATTTCTTCAACCAACCAACAGTTTTCATTTAAGAATAACCAGTATCCAAGTTTGTAAATATCCCCTGCTCAGGAATGGGAATCGTATCAATCAGTAAGAGACCAGCCTTTATGTGCAGTGCCATGGATGGCCCTCTGAGTTTGCAATGACTCAGGGGATGATCAGCTTTTAAACAGAAATGCAAACCCAAGACAATGACCATATATGCAACAAGAAAGGAATGACTTGTCTAAATCAGACCTCTATTTAGCCAGCTGTTTACAGCTGGCACTGGCTCCAGGGAGGTGGACTGACTGGATCATGCAGCAGCTCTGCTTCAGGTTACAAGGGAACATGGACAAGCAACCTTAATTTGGTCCCCCTGTGCTCCTGAGGAATGTGTTCAGAGCAAGACTTGGTACCCGTGGAACAAAAAATAATTAAAGTGTTGTGTTTTGGGAGTCTCACATTTGTTTCTGATCTAGCTTGGGGCCGGGGGGGGGTTGCTAATTTTTTATTGTAATTTTTTTTAGTATCAGTGAAAGAATAAAGGTCTCATCTGGTGTCAAATGTTAGTATTTCCTCCTGAACATGTATCTGTGTGAACAATGTGATTTGCATAGATGGGCCAAAAATTTAGTTAATTTAGTTAGGAAAGCTTTTCATATAATTCAAGACAGATATAACAGGATCTTTACATTCCCCTAGCCTTTACTAGTTTGGATTCCATGCTGCTTTTTGACAGGTATCTTCTCTCACTTTAGTGCTATAGTTTTAGCATGTCTTTTGTGATATAGTTCTATTATCATTTTTCTAACTTATTTCAACCCATCTATTTTTTACTGTCTTTCAATTCTTCTTTGAGTTCTAGCTTTATTTTAGTAAAGTAAAGTAAAGTAGTAAAGTATCGGAAATATAACGATACTTTGTTTTGATATTTTTTCTTCAAGATTTCTTTTTTTTTTTTAGTATTCAAATTTTCATAATACTGTCTTAGTTTGGGCAGGGGCTGTTTAATGGTTATTGGCTGGGTTTGTTTTTTCAAATACAATATATAACACCCTTAAAAGTAAATAGCATTAACACAATAGAACATATTTGATGATAGTTTGCAAAAGGATTATTTAAAGGTTATTTACAAATAGTTCTTTACCTTCATAGCATATACTCAAGACATAAATAGATTTGTCAATTTTTCCTATGCAATATATGTATAAATGTTCTATTATTTGGTCAACATAAATGTTTGTATTATATCCTCTAAACTGAATGGGCTTTTTCTAGTGTATAACATTAGTGTTGCAAGAACTTGTCATTTTTTGTTAATGTTGGTTCAATTAATATTTTAATTCTTTTTATCAATATTGTTATGAATTAATGGATTCTTACTACTCTTTCTCAGACAAAACAACAAAATATGAAAGAACCTGATCAGTTAGCATGTAACATCAGGAGAGTAGAAAGTCTGTTCAGATATATAGATTTAATTATTTAAATACTTAAATAATAAATATGTATGGTTATTTAATAATAAATAATTTTAAATTTTCAATAAGCAATACATTACTATTAGTTTTTCATTCTAGATACTTGCTTAATCTTCATCACCACAATATGTAATCACCTCATTCATCTCTTATTTATTTCCTGCATATGGTTTCACTGGGGTAAACCAATTAATCTTGGTTATTTAATGTCATTTTGCATCTTATTCCCTCCTACTGAGCCTGTATTATATATATAGGGACAGTGAATTACTGTGTTTCTGGGCTAATGTTTTACCTGCTTCTTTACCAACTTCTGAGAAAAGGAGTAGAATTGTGTTATTTTTCAAATGTAAAAAATAGTTCTATTTTTATTAGTAATGTTTTGTACTCTGCCTGTCTGAATCTACAGATAAATTTTCCATTTTTCTGTCCTTCCTATTTCTGTTTGTCCTTATGTCACACTGGCATTATCTTTAGGGCATCTGTAAGCAATTATTTAATATGAATTCTTCATATTTTTATTAGAGTAAAATCTCTGTCCAAGTGGTAACCACAGGCTATCCTTACAGAATTTTTTTAGCACTCATACATAATTCTGGACAGTGAGCTCCTGGCAAAAAAACAGAAACCACATGAACCTAATGGAATCAGATACAGCAAAACATACTTGTGTGTCCTCACATGCACAACCACTGTTTTTGCTTTCCTGGAAGCCTCATGTCAAAATAACCTGCAAAGGAAAAGAACAAAAGAGTTGGTTGGATATGAATATGGCTTGTATCTAGAAAGCCTAGGAGGCTCACTTGTTCCTGGCTAATACAACAAATATGCTTTCTGAATGTCCAGGCTATCTGTTTGCTTCCCAAACAATTATGCACATCCAGCAGGACTGGAAGCAAGAGTATTTGTATGCATGCTGCTGTCTTGTTGGCAAGGCTGGACTCTTAAAACGTGTTTCTACCCAGTGCATGATGAATTATTCTGCAGACTAATTCTGCTGTTTATAGGTTGCTGTAGGCCACTCATGAAGTCATGAGCATGGTCGTTCAGACAGAGAACACTTATAAATTCTGGCTTTAAAAAATACATATAAACTTCTTGCCATGCAACACTAGCTTGAATCACCCAACCTGAATATTAATGTCTGTGCCAGGTGTTTTGGAATAAGTTCAGGGGTTTTTTTATGAAAGCAGTGGAACATAATTGTACTTGACTGTTTCTGTGAACACTGATGTTCTTGAAATATTGTTCCTGTAACAAAAGAGATGATGACAATTTCTGGATCCAGGAAAATTCTTAAAATAAAACATAATCGTAGTTTAAAGAAAACACATGATGAAAATTGTGGACTCTTATTGTGGGAGATGAAAAAGTTTTGAACTGCTCATATCTTCATTTAATGCAATTAGATCTTAAAAATTCTGGAAGATTTTTGTTTGTTACTTTAATTTAAAATGCTGTAAATACATGATCTTCAGTTCTAAAATATTGAGTGATCTGTTTAGCCCAGTAATAATGCCCTGACAAGAATGGAAGTCCCGAAAAAACTTTGATTAAAGTAGCATGAACATCATGGCTGTTAAGCAGGGCTTTACTTAAAGTAGGAGTCCCTCTGCATGTGACTGTGATGCCTCTAAGAGCAGTGAGACACTGGGGTGTCCTGTGCCTGGGCAGGAGTGGGTGCTGTGAATTTAAAAAGGACCTGCTCCATGGAAGCACAACACTTCAAGAGAAAATTTCAATCATGTTTATCAAAACCTCAATTGGCTTGGATTTAGGCTTGACCTGTAAATGAATAGTGAATTAAATTTTATTCTAATGTAGATGAAATGTTTTTTTTGTCTGATGTGGGAGTCAGTTGTAATTTCAAATCAAACTAACAAACCTTTTCAGCCCATTATTTCTAGCCACCTTTTGAATAGTTACATATTTTCTACAGAGCAAGGAACACTTACACAGCAAGAATAGAGACGGAAGCAAATAAACAGACCATCCAGAAAGTGCCTATGCTGCTCTCCCAGCAGGATCTCAATAATGGTATTTGAATTCAGTGATTGAAGTAGTGAGATCTCCTAGCAAGGAAGTCGTATGCACTTAGTGATTCACTTTTAAAAATCCATTTGTAATAAATTATTTCATGGCATTCCTTTAATTATTTATGATACCAAATGGTCATTCAACATTCTGACTCATGGCTTGATCCACTTACATAAACACAGCTATTCACTGCATGGCTTTCAAAGGTGCTAGGCATTTTTATTTTACTCAAACCCGGTTTAAAATATCATTCAAATTGCTAACTGAGGCCAAAAATGATTAACTGTTCTAAAATATAAGCCATAACTTTACAACTGTGGTATTGAAAGCCTTGCCAAATCATATCTCTGTATGTATATAAGAGTATACTGAATAAGCTTGTTTTAAATAAGTATATAAATATTTTAATAGACTTCTGAGGCTTTTTTGTTTGTTTCCTAATTTCCCTTAAACATGCGTACTTGATTTAAATAAAAAACAATACATAGTAATGACCAACTCCATACTGCTAGTCTAACTAGCGGGGTTGCATGTCAGATATTTATCTCCTCTTAGGAAATGAGCTATGGAGAGCTACCAAGAGAATCTTCTCTAGCAGGTATTAAACCCTCCAGTAAGTTGTGGCCTGTTTGAAGGAAATTGTGCATTCGGAATGGAAATGAACCTGCTTGCAAAACTCGAGTGCATACCAGTTAGGCAGCTTTGAGGTGAAGAAATCCTATTTTTCTGTTATGTGGAAAGCTAGTTGGCATCATTAGAGTCGTCAAATATGACACTGACAATTGAGATGAGCATCTGGTAGCATTTGATAATGGTCTGCCACTGGAAATAAGGTAATAAATTTCCCTATAATGGTTCACTGCCAACAGTGCTCATTTATGAGTGAAACAAGATGACCATTTATTTTCCCAGTTGGGCAATGTTGCAGATTTGTGTTCTGTTCCTTTTGGTGAAGATCTGAAAGGGCTATTAAAGATATATTATTGCAAACTAAGTGCATTGCTTTAAAACGCTCCGTGTGACAATTCCTTGTTGTAATTATGTTTTAATGTCAAACACTTTGCAGATATATTCATGTAGGAATATATCTGAATGTGCAGAATCCAGATCTTTCCTCCTTACTACAAATGAATGCTTTCTGCATTCAAAGAGTAAAAGCATAAATTTTCTCTTGTAGGCTGGAGGAAATCTGTGAATTGTGCTATTTTAACAATGCAAAAATCAGCTTAAAGCTGATTCATATGAACTTAAAACAGCCTTTGTTTCTGCCACCTCTGAAATAGAAAATGCTCTAGGGCCTGTATTCACAACCAAGCTTATACAAGGGAATTTTTCATACTTGCTGAAGTATGCATGTTTAGGAAGTATTCTTAATTATGAACCCGATGTAGTTTTTTTGTTTTGCTTTCATCAGCTGCGATGTTTCTGGATGTAGCAGAAATTCTGCACTGTTTGGGCAAATATCTAATCTTAGTCTAGGCTGGGATCTTGTGCCTTTAGACTTCTGGTATAACTGCTGGAGAATACAGGCACACTTCTACACTGTGGGAGTAGCTGGGTTAGCACTCAGCCTCCTTGTGTTGTCATAAGATTATGACAGCTTTGTTAAAAGCTTTCTCCTCTTGTCTCATTGCTGGTGTGCCGAGAGGAGAAGCTAGGTAACTCCAGTTCTCTGTGAAAACATCTGTGCTGAAACGCCAGCCAGGAGTGAGACAGTGTGTCAAAAAAGACTAGCAAGTAGCACCCGTTTGTCAGGGTAGTAGTCTGGATTTGATGATTTAGAAGATCTCTTCTGCTGTGCTTTTCTTGTTAAGATGCTGAGCAGTCATCTGGGGACGTTTTATGCTCACTGAGAGTGTAACATACTTTGCTGAACAAAGTTACAGTGCATGCTTCTCCTGCTTTTTCAGTTAAAAAGATCCTTTTTCCTTTTTTAAGCCTTTGTACGTGGGGAGGGTGAAGGGTGAAGGACAGTAAGCTTGTTCATGATAAATGAGTTGCTGCAGCAAAAGGCATTGTATTGCTTACTGTGTGTACTTGTCGTTAAGGAGAAATACAGTTGTAACAACGTTTCAGTTTCTGCATTACATGCATTTAAGTGCCTGTCCACTAAGGACGCCAGTTTCCACTGATTCAAGCAGGAAAGTTGGCATATTATTCCCCAGTGTCCTAAACTCAATGTTGGCTTCTATTAAATGCTGCCAGACAGGCAGAACAATATTTGAAACAAGACTGTTTGAACTGAAATGTAATTGGACTCATTTAAAGCCTTATTACAATGAAATCTGACTTCCTCCTTGTAATTTGACTTGTAGAAACCTCTCAAAAAACATTACCTTTTGCCACAGGCTGTAAATTTAAATTCTGCAGTAGGTAAGCGTAATGAGAAAAGAAAGTTCTGACATGGCTGGAGATCATATCAGGTCTGGCTTGATTAATTATTTCCACACGATCAATCAGCACCTTATTTAGATAACTGGAGGCACTCACTAGTTAATTTGTGAGAGTAGAACAGTGAGGGCAAGCATTTATATGGTCAGTCAATACTCCAATTAGTGTTAGAAAGTCAAATGCAGGCTTGAAAATAGGTTGTAGAAGGAAAGGGACTGAAATAACATAGCAGCTTCTCTGGTTATAGATAGACTTTCTTTGATTACACTGTAGTGACTCCACTCACCCTCTCCAAAAGTATTTGCCATTTTTTTCTAATTATCTGCTTCATTTAAATATATATATATATATATATATATAAACTTATATATTTATATAAATTTNTATATATATATAAATTTCTGTATATATTTAAAGCTTGCTAAAATAAATACCAACAGTGCATTCATATGACAGACCTCAAATTTCTAGCTGTCTACTCATTCATCTTCTACCTTAACAGGACTTACTTTCACCTGCAAAACAGACCCTAGTTCTAGGAAGTAAAAACTGCAAAATGGTGCAAGGCAGAACTCATAGAAAGGATTAATTATGGTCCATGTACTGCCTGCTGCAGGGATACATTTGTCTGGAATATATGGTGGCCAAATCTGAAGACTGATTCCTGCATTCAGAATGAACTCGCTGGCCACAATGTCATGGGATAACCTGGCAGAGGTTTATGACAAACATTCTACCTTGCTTTTCTTCCCCATAGCATTCAAGCACTGGCAAATGCCTATATATGAGAAAAAGAGAAAGAGTCATTTTAGATAATGTTATATTTGTCCATCTTCCGCTTGCAAAGGGAAAAAGACAAATTCACAATCTGACATTTCAGTTAAACCATTTTTATCAACATAAGACTGATTTTAACAGAACCTTCTATGTGGAAAAAAAGTTTAGAAAATTATAACATTTTTACAAGAAAAATGTTGAAATATTTAAACCTGCCTAGTATCAGGTAACCAGCTCATTGTGTCATAAAAGTATCTCTGAAGTAACTTTTTTTTTTTTTTTAAAGAAGAAATTTTGGAAGGAGAATTTTGGCTTTGTGTCTGATAAAAAAAAAGGCAGTCTTTGCACACACATTTATTTGGTGAAAATATTACTACTTCTCTTAGATTTGTTTTAAAGTTAGACCACTAACTTATTGCTTCAATATTTGATATTTCTTTTTACCCTTAAAATCATAATTTTTCCATAACATCAAGCAAAGGTTAACTTATATGAGAAGCCATCATAAAAATCACCAGCACAGTTGCAATTGTTAGGTTCTACAGAAATGTAAGCAACAAGGTTCATATGGAAAAAAAAATAGTGTTGTCTTAAAAACCCTCAGTTATTCAACTCCAAGTGAATATGAGGTACCTCATTGTTAGAGTATTGACTATTGACTTGGCTTCCACAGCAATGACTTTTTCTATTGGTTGTTCCTGATTTTGCCATCCTTTCAGGGAGATAAAATATTTACCTTAAGGTATGCTTGTAACATATAAACAAAACTATTTGCATACTTTGGGACCGTGAAAAATAAACTGGTGTATTACTTGTTCAGTACTGCTGCCCTGTAGATGTTCTCTACATTTCTTGGATGATTTTTGAATAATTTTCTAAATAAAATCTTCAGCAAGCTCAATGTAGGTGATCTAAGATACGATCTAGTTAACAAATACTTAGGCTTGTATGACCTTATTGAGCATGAGTTAAGTAGGTGATAGGTGGGAATTATTTTGATATTCTTAACCTAGGTGCAATTATTCTAAATTTTAAGTGCAATAAATGTGGCAAGAAATAATTACTCTGCTCACTTAGGTTAAACCAAGTCAAAGTGATTTATCGATTTTTGAATTCTATGTAATTGATAGGCCAGTTGGATGAACTATGTATTTGGCATCAATACCAGCAATACAACAGGTAAAGCATGGTACTGCACACGTGCAGAGTGTGAGTGCACCCCTACACATTTCTAAGTGCCCTCCAGTAACTCCAGGAGGCTCTAACTAAACACACACAGCTATGTGCTCATGTGCACATGCAGGCTTGTGTCCCCTGGGGTTGCAGGTGTGCTGGCTTTGTGTGGTCTGCACCGTGCTTCTCCCTGCAGCCCACAGCGGGTGCAGAAGGCTCACTGTGCTCACACAGGTGGTCCAGGGTGGGGCCCCCAGCTGGTGGCTGCCTTGCTGTGCCATGGCTCAGCTGGAGTGCAGCTGCCTGTGCTGTCAAATGGGGCAGAGACCCCATTAGACCCAGAAGGAGGTCGGGACAGCGGGGAGACGACTTGAGGCAGTGTCACACTGGGGTTGGAGTGCTGCTCTGTTACTTCTCTGTTCCAAGATGCCTCCCCCATCACAAAATGCCACACCTCTTTATTCTTCCAGTCAAAATGATTAGTTTTTCATAAATCCCTTGTAATTATCTGATTATTGCTTAATATAAGTGATAGCAATTTCATGCAAAGCTTGTCATTGGCAATTTCCTCTTTAGGGGTCTCTGATTTGGAGCAACGTTGTCTCAGAATAGTATATTCCATGGACACACACTGTTAAAACTCATTCTCCTATCCATTGCTATAATCTGTTGTTCGCCTGAGCATGTTAAAAAGAGGAATCTTTGCAGATTCCTCTATGGCAAATCATCTAACAAGGTTTAAGAATAAGAGCTTCCAAAGAAAGTAGAGGAATTTTAGGGAAGGAAGTGTGTTAATAACTGGATTTGGTCTTACACCCTATCTTTGGTCTATTAGGATGGCTTTACCTTGAGAAAGAAACATATGAAAGAGCATTTAGTTTAGAATTCCTCTGAAAAAATAAACAATTTTTTACGAGATAAAAAATAGTTAAAGGGGTATGTTAAAATAAGAAAAGGAGGTTGTGTTTTTTACTGTGTGTCATCTGTATCCTCTCCAGCCCTGTTCTTTTCCAGCAACTCCTGCAGAAACTATAGAAGTGGCAACATATGCCCTTTACACATGGCTGTGTGCCAAGCCATAGGATTTTGTTATAATTCTCCTTTCCTACACCTCTTACCATATTGAATTTGTCCTTGGAATGGACGACATCATTAGGAGTGAAGACTTAATTATAGCCACTTAGAGACAATTTAAGAACTGTTGTTTAATTTACTGCAATTTTAAAGTGGAAGCTAGATGGGAGTTTGGAACTTCAGCAGTTTTAAAACACTGACACATAAGACACAGTCAAAGGTTTGTGTAGCACAAATTCATTCTCAAGGAGAAGTGAAAGCAGTAAGCGCTTTCAGACTATTATACCAGTGTGCATGCCAAGGAGTAATCTGACCAAATCTTTCCGATTGAGTGAATTTTTATAGTTGTTTTAACAAGTCATTTTGGCTAGGGTTTATCTTGCCTAGCTTTAGACTTTTACAGTATGCACATCTACACTGGAGATGGTTAACCTTTAAGAGAAGGATGTCCATTCTAGGGTATAATTCATTTATCTATTTTGGCTAGCTTCTTTAGGTATAAATGAATCTTATGACAGGTAAACTTGTTTTTGATTCATTACAAAAGGTGCCTAGTGTGATTACCTCTGATGTGGATACTTAGTTTTGTTATAATGACTTCTATTCCATTTGCCTTATAAACCGTAAAACATTTCCTTCTATTCAAAATGCATGCACTTGAGGTTTTTGATACATTTGGTTTTTATAACTGACAGTATCTAATTTAATCTTATTAGTTTAGCATCTGTAATTCTGGGCTCTCTTTTCTAGTCCCTATACATGTGAATTCGAAAATACATATCATCTGTCACACTCCTGAAAACATGGTAAACTCATGATAGCTCTGTTAGCCTATGACAATTTTATATCCAGATTGAAGAGGATTATATGTGTGGGTTTTTTTAAAGACAGTTGTTTGTGACATTGTCTTTCTCTTTATAAGGAGATCCTGCTGGGCAGTCAGATATTGCCAGGGATTTTGATTACTTGTTCAGTGACACAAATATATTGCAAGTTCTCCATTTCCCTCTAAATACAAAGAGCAGGGTGGCATAACACAATGTACTTGTTCCTTGAAACAAAGTAAGATTTCCAGACTGCAGTTGGGTGAGGATGCGTTTGTCCATTTGAAATTAGTGAATAATCCTTAGCAGTTTTAGGAATATTGTCCCTATAAATGGATGGTTTCCAATTATAAAATGTTCAGCACAGTGAAATAAAATTAAAAAAAAAACCAAAAAAACCCAACAAAAAACAAACAAGCAAAAACCCACAAAATCCTTGTGGACTGGAAATGAAGAGTTGAATTTTCACTGACACACACCATGCCTTCTGTAGGTAAGATTTGGCATTTATAATATTTCACATTATTTTCTCAGTCATTTATTCCTACAAAGAAAAAAGTAATACATTTCTATTTAGAAGAAGTGCATTTATTAACAGCTGACCTTGCATTAATTGTTTGTTTCTGTAAGTGAATGTTACTGATGGTTTGGCACCAGTACAGATTTTGTTTCTAACTTCTCCTCGTAGCAGACTAGCACAGAAATGCTTCCTGCCTTCCTGAAACCTTCTATGTGGGCATGCCGGACAGGAAAATAGGTAAAATCGGATCCTGAGGCCCATGAAAGAAATGTTGGAATGCAGATTACAGAATTTTTCCAGTTGGTTTAGTTGTTTCAGTATATTTTTTATAACAGGACACTGCACTGTCTCTGGGTTAAAAGGCTAGATTCAGCCTGGAAATGAATTAGGTGGGAGAATATGGACCTCTATTCATGCTGTACCTCAGAGTAGCGGTGAGCCTAGTACAGATCTGAAAGACAGAAAAACATATTTCATGGATTTACATTTCACTGTAGCTTCTCTATAATTTTCTGCAATTGACATACTGAGATCCTGAACAACACTACTTGCTGGAGGGGTTCAGAGGAAATAAGAGTTCTGTAGTTTGAACATGTGCTGCCTCTGTAGCTGGGGAGATGAGTATGAATGGGGAACAAAATCTTGTTATACTTCAGTTAAGTTGCTGCCCCTTCCCTGCTGAACATAATGGAGTCATATGAAAAAGTTTAAATAAAATTGCTGGCTATTTAAAAAGGGTATTTTAAGCTTTTGGTGATCTACTTGATATTTGGCTGGTGAGAGTGCTGAGAGAACCTTTGCAGAAGTTCCTTAATGGCACCTATAAGAAAGTAATAACTAGACACATAATGTTGTTATGAAAACTGAAATAGTTCTCAACCATACTACTTTCTCCCTTTTACTTGAAAACCATCTTTCAACAGCAACAATATTGAGTATAGAAAAATGTTTTGTTTTAATGGATACTGAAGGAAACTACCATTTTCCCTTAGCAGTGAATGTATTTTTTTCCTCTTATGTACAAATACACACAGCTCTCATAATCCTCAATGCTCTCAATTTTTTAGCTTTGATTTGATATTAAATGGTGAATATGATCAGTTTCAATGTATTTCAATACATCTTTTCTTTCTAAATTTCAATTCATAACTCTTTATGCATATAATTGAAATTAATTTTAATCTCTGCCTTAGCAGAAGCCGTTATTTAATGGACTTCTACATTATGCCCAGTCTGTTTGCACAATAAAAATACTTTTCACTTGATGCAGAAATGGGTGAAGGAAAGTCAAAAAGTTCTAAAGAAGTTCAAAAACAAGGGATTTTTAGATGAAATATTAGATTATTTATACTATTTCTTAGCAAGATTTCTGAAGCACGCAAATACATAGCCCAGGTTAACTACATGACATTCCTCAGATAGTTAGATAATTTTCTTTTTTTCCCCCTAAACTATTCCATTTCTGCAGAAGCTAAAAACTTTTGAAAATACATTCTTTTTATTTTTTTCTTCCCCCAAAAGAAAGTAAAAGATTTGCAAATTTTATTCCTCAAAATAAGACTTGGAGTCAGTTAATTGCACATGATTGTACCTTTACAATTATTTTTCATTTTTCTTCTGCTTTGCCCTGGGGTGGTTTTAGATAAAGGTGCTGTTTATGAGCAAATTAGTTGTCATTACTTCTTTGTTGTCAGGTAATCTTTCACTGATGTTGGAAACCTAAGCACGTACATTATCAAATTTCTCTAATTTAGAAGCTGTATCATAAATAGTTTTAGTACATGCTAAAATACTTGGAAGTAGTACTCTGTTGCTGACAAAGTCCTTTTGTCATCTATAAAGAACTTAAAAATTAACAGTCAGCCTCTCTTTACAAGAGTAACTTTTAATAGCTAGAAAAATTGCAAACTTCCTTTAAAATGTAAGTTACGAAGAAAACTGGGACCCTGCTTCAATATCCCGGTGTATGCACGTCTGACAAAGTGAGATGTCTTCTCTCCTAAACTCATTTGGTAGATGAGAACAGCTGTTTGCTATTTTCACTACATAACCCTAAAGAGGACGTGACACCTCACACGAGGTCATGATTGCTGTGCTATACTAAGAGTTGGCTAGGTATGGAAGCAATTTTTTTTTTTCCCCATTTGTGTATAGTCACAGTAGTATCTCCTGAAGGTAACAACTCTAAGAGTTGCAGATAATGGTATTATAGATCACTGCATGAAGTATGTTTATGGATTTTTAAATACTCTTAGTTTTTGACAAGGGATTATTTTTTTTCACACCTAAGATGTCAAGACATGAGCACATGGAGCCTGGATACTTAGAATCCAGCTGCAAGTGGTGTCACACCCCTTGTTCAGTTCGCATGATACACAGTTTGTTTGCATGCATAATAGTAAGACTTTTTTACTAAGCAAAGGGTATAAGATTATCTCTGCATATTTGGCAGTGATTATGTATAGATAGGAGAAACTTTTTCACTGTGACGATAGTCAAGCACAGGAATAGTGTCCCTGGAGGTCTCTGAACTCTCCATCCCTAGAGGTTCTTCTGTCTGGAAAAAGCCCTGAGCAATCTTTGCTAATCTTAAGGGTGATGCTACTTTGAGCACACAGAGGACCAGAGATCTCCTGAGATTCTCTCCCAACTTAAGCTACCTCTTTGACTTGGCCATTCTTTTGGGCAGGAACTGTTCTGTGTCTTGCTTCCTACCATGTCTTAAATGTCCAGAGCAGTTCTGGTTACTATAGGGAAAACAAATTTTATCTGCTAATATTAAAGTATCTGATCAAAAGGGGATATTTGCCAGCTCATCTGTGTTATCAGCTGGGGGAACATCCAGGAGTGCCTCTTTAGCTCTGGAAGTCATTGTGTTCATCCTCATGACCTCATTTCACTGCTTTCCAGCTAGCAGCTGCAGATTTGAGGGAGAAGCCTCAGGTAATATAATCACTTTGGTTGAACATGTGCTGTCCCATTTATTTTCTGGAAGTTAAAAGAGGTCAAAACATAATTTCTGCCTGTCCTATAGCACAGTTACAAGAGCACAACTTGGCCAAGGACTTGTTTGTATTCTTTACTCTGTAAATGGAAAGAAAATTGTTTGCAGATTTTTTTTTTTAAATTTTTGTCAAATAGTCAAAACATTTGTTTTTCAAGGAAAGGAATTAATATTTATATGGAAGCAGGTTTAGATTGGGGATTTTTCTGTTTTGTTTTGGGGAAAGTGAATGAGAGGAATTTGTATGAAGATAAGAAGGCAATTTTTTAAAATTAAATATTCTGCTTATAATACCATTCCACAAGTAATCAAATTACTTTTGTTCTTTTAGCTTTGTGGCTTTATTATTTATATAGGGCCTTCTGATCACATTTTACAATGTTGAGTGTGTTATTTTTATTAGATTTCAGTTCCAGTTTTTTCATCAACTTGGATGTTTCCCTATAAATAAAAAAGGGCTTCACAGTTGGTTGAAACTTTAGTAATGCTTTTTATTTGGTGCACAAATTCTGTTGTAAATAAAGTCTATGAGGTTATTTTTTAATAATTTGATAAAATTTGTACTTAGTCTACTTTATTTTGGGCATGTCTTATAAGCCTATAGACTAGCCTGTAAACACAGCCATGTTCGTATATTTGCTATGTTTGGCAATATTGCTGTCAATTTGTCACTTTATACCTTAAAGTGATTGCCTCTGAAACTAGAGGGGGGTTGTTGTTGTTGTTTCTAAAAACAGCTTAGGATATCGTGAATGCAAAAACTCTTGATTTAAAGGCATATTTCTAATTTAATATATTCTAGTTATTTCAATTATATAATCAATATGAAAATATGTAATATCATGTCTAAAATAGGCGATTTTTTCCACTATGTAATTTAACAAACCTTGAAAGGTCTATTTTCTGCATTTTGTATTAGAGGCTTCGAATCTTTTCCTGATTGAATTCTCTTAAGAGCTGTTGCTTCATAAGAAATGAAATCTGCTCAATGCTTCTGTCTTTTATATTAAGGCTTTATACTGTCATTCATAAACATGTCATTGAAATACCTTCCACATAACTTGACTATCAATAGCAAATCTCTAGTGACAACATTGGATATATTTATCCTGTATAAAACAGCTCCAAGGAACATTTCCAGCCACCGGAACCAAATTGTCTACGTTGTTAAATTGTTAGATTTGTCCCTCGTGTGGCTTTGGCCCAGATCAAATAAGACTCTTCCAAGCAGCTCCTGGGCACAGTCCAGCAGTCAGAGCAGACCAGAGACCATCCCCAGTAGGCAATTCAGATATGCCTCATAGTGACCTGATTGTTTTGGAGAGCAAAAGGGTTAATAGCAGCAGCACAAGCTTTACATGCCACTGATCTCAGTGCCAGAGAACAGTCCTAGGACGTGTAAGTCATAGTCTTGGAGGCTTGTTCTCCTGTCTTTCCTGAATCAAAAATGTCCCAGTGAAGACTCTTTATTTCTCTATTGTTGTTTGTAATATGCTTTACTTACTCTTTCGAAAGTCTTTTGGCTACCATTTTCCTCACCATTGTATGTTCCATTTTGAGCTCTGTGGACCATTTTATTCTAGAGATATTACTACCAAGGTCTTTCACCTTCATGAGAAGAATCTGAGCCAGTGATCAGAACATAAATTTAAATTCTTAATGGAGTGTAGGAAACCAACACAATTGAGACTTTGATGCTGAATATGATTTTCGTAGAACCATGTGATAAACCGTGTCAGTAAAGCATGATACACAGCACAGGTTTATGTTTCCATATCACAATATGAAGTGGGAAAATGCCAGGAAACATGGTTGATTTTTAATGTGCAAGTTATCTTTTCTTTTGCTGTCTTATTTTTTTAAATGTATTTAAATTATTTGCAGCAGGGCATGGGTACTTGAGTTTTAGCAAAGTTATTACATAAGGAAAAGACAGAGGTTGCACACTGATCAGATCTTAAAGCTGGGTGTAATTATATTGCTTCTTGGTGCCAGAAATAAGAGAGGAAAGGTGAACTCAATGAGCTACATATTCATGTTATATGAATCAGAGACAAGTTATTCTTTTACCAGAGTATCTGAACATCCTTTCTAAAATATTATTATGTTGCCAAAATGTTGAATTACAACAATTGCAATATTTCATGTTTAAATCTATTTTCATTTAAACATATAGTTTTGCACTCTACTTTCTCCTTCAGGCTTTCCAGCAAAGGGATTTCCATAATCATTCCTGTAAAGAGGAGTTAAAAATGTAGCCCAGAAACACATTTTGAATGAGTATTTCTATTTCAGTGTAATTCAGTTTTCTTGGGAAGTATATTTTTAATATCTGACCACTTTTGCTTATACAGAGACAAAGAATGTAATATCATTTACAGTTTTGTTCCCAGGAAGGTCCATTTTCAGTCCCCCTCCAGCAGCAATTACTAATAGAACTATTAATATTGCTTTGAAACAACTTCTGAAGCACTTGCAAGTGTCTGGAGAAAAGAGGGAGTTTCATGCAATTTAATTTTTCTGAAAAACTTTAAGATTCTTTTGCTACCAATTACTCTAATTTTTTCCTATAAGTTTGCCATAAATTAGTCGTATATGAAACTTGAGGAATGTAATATTAGATTAATGCAGACTATTTTTCAGAGTCTTTTTTCCCTAGGTTTTGACAGAAATAGCCAGTTTGTTAGAAAGACTTGTTAATAGATCCCTAATAATCTCCTAATTCCATGCGGTGGCCTTAGGAGAACTTAGTACAGTTTTCATACACTGGTTTCTAAATCTTGTTCTGAAATGTGATTTATTTAGGATTATCTATATCTATATCTCATAGTCAGTACCAAGTAGCCCCTACTTCTCAGACCTCTGAGGGATATACCAATTTTTCACCAAATGATTGGTTTTGCTGTTTCAAGTGTGTATGGTGTATGGTCCATGATAAATATTTGCATATTGATTACACTTTACCTGGTGCCATATCTATGACAGTAACTTGAAAGTGAACATGTTCAGATAAATTTCCACATTTAGCCTAAAGCCCTTTAGAACCATTGCTGTGGTTACTGTTTATTTCAGACATTTGCAGCCTCAGGTATACTCTGAGATTTTTTTTTTCCTTTTCTGTACGTATTATATGCATGCTGGTTTTTTTGGTTTTATTTGATTTTTTTTCAGATGAATAACATCTAAATATATCTAAGACAGTGAAGAACACGTGCTCATGTGTGATATTTTAAAGAACTACTTCCATGAACATTCAAAAGACATAACTGGAAATTAAAGCATTTAGAAATGGTATTGAAATGAGCATTCATGCACATATGATTTCTGTCCAAAAGTAATGTCTGATCTAAGACCAGATAAAACAACTGGTTGTGATGAAGGAGGACATGGTGAAGGAAGGATCAGCATGCCAAAGCAGACAAAAGTTGATAGATCCTATTTTCTATGCCTAGGACTTTACTGAAAGTGCTCATTTGTGACAGAGTAAAGCAAAATATAAAATTATACCTAGAATAGCCAGCAGCAGTAACTGATTTAGAAAGAAGTTAGGAGAAAATTCAGTGGAGAATTCGTGAAAATATCTGCTACTAAATCCAATGCTATACCCTCACTGATCACGTATAACACTACATGTTACAATTCGTCTATTGTTGCAGGTAGCTGTACTTTATATGAGCTTGGCAGTAGTATGTTGCTGATAGGTTTTTGTTTTGTTTACCTATTTTTTCTTTGCAAAGTTCTACAGAAACTTCTGATGAGTTTCCAGTAGGTTTTAATATTACTTTATAGACTATTCAATTTTAAGTTCTTGTAAATAAGCAAGTTTTGAGAAGTAATTTTACAAGTATCAAAGACCTTAAGCAGTTGAAATCAGCACGTCCAGATTTTGTAAAAAATATCTGCTGGACTGAAAGGTATGCATTAATTCTAGCTAAATGTTGATATGTTGTAAATGCTTTGTGCAGCTTCAGTTACGTCTCCAGCAGGGGAAAATGGAAGTTCCTTTGCATGCTTTTTGAATTGTGTTTTAAGCATCAGGCAAAAGATCACTACCTCCAAGTGAAATTCAAATGCTGGAGCAAATTAACTACTGGGGAATAGCTTCTTCATTAGGTCACATATTTTTAGTGTTCTATGTAAAATGCTATTCATTGCCAGAGGAGATTTTGTGAAGAGTATTGGGAAAAAGAGCAAAAGGGTGAAAATAATTAGGAGATGCAGATTAGAAAGCAGTACAGCTAGGAATATATGTGATGATGAATGCATTACGATGTTTTAGGTGGATTAATATCAGCGGTAATTTTGGAATGCAGTGAATTGAGTGAGTGTTTGGTACCTCCCTAGGAATATTTAGAAGTGAAAGTATTTGGTGGTTCACAAAATATTTTGGTTTTCTCTCTGTTGCTCTTGCTGGATATTACAAATTCAAAATGGGTTCCTCCGCCGTCTTCTGGTCCAGTTTTCCTATAACCATCTCTTTGTTTGTTTGTTTATTTGAGCGCATGGATGTCAGTAGGCATGATAACAGCCTACTTTCTACTAGAAAGCTTAGGAAATAGTATATTTCAATCTTTTACTGACCAGAATTTGTCAATCATATGTTGCAGAGAGAGATTACCCTGTTTGATATCTAAGAAGTTGTAATTTAAACAGCTTTTTAGACTGAAAGCTAACAATTAACTGAATTCAAAAGTGAACTAATTCAGACTACTTTAATCTATGGGATGCTCTTGGTCACATTTTTATTGCATGCAGGAAGAATTTTAAAAAGCTTGAAAAACACGCTTTTCATCATGAAAATTTTGTTTCCTGTGAAAAAGACAGCAAATGGATATTGATGATTCTTTCACTGTGAGGAAAACATAATGTGAATATAGTAAACCGCAATGGAGGTAATTGTGAATGCTGACAATAAATTATGCTAGTTCCAAACTATGCCTTTGAGCAAACTGGAAATAATCACAATAGTTTCTTTAAACGTTGGTGTTTATCTCACATTTTTCATAATAAGGATTTTTGTATATTTGAAGTTGGGAAGATCTATTTTTCATTAAATACTCCAGATAGTCTTCTGGTTTAGCTGGTTTTCTTACCCTGTTTCTGCTTTAACAAAATTCTTCTATTAAAAAAAGGAAAATGTCTAATCTGAAGCCTTTGCTGATAATTCATCCACAGAATCCTAGCAAATAAATGTGAACCAGATGATCTAGTTTAGTGTTCTTCCCTTATTCAGTAAAGTTTTCTTCTGATTTTCACAGGTTTAACTTGATTTGCAGATAAGACCTGAGATGATCACAACCCCCCCAAAAACAAACAAAAAACGCCAAAAATAACAACAACAACAAACCTATAAGATTTAAACTTATAGGCAAGGAAAAAAAAGTTCTGAACCAATCAATTTTGAAGGGCACCATAAGTCTTTTATAGATCCTAATGAAATATTGTAAGGAGCAAATTCATTACAAAACACATATATAGGAGGTAAGTTTTGAAGTAGCAATTCTTGCAAGACACTACCGGGAAAGTACATTCTCATTTAATCAGGGAATGAGGTGCTGAAGAACTAATATTTTTAGCAAAGGAAAAATTAAGTTTGTGGTTAGCCTATTTCCAGGAAAGCTTCTTAGTGGATTAGAGGTTGTCTACAGATGGGATTGTCTATATAATTAGGCTTAGATTCATCCTATTACTTGATACCTTGTCAGGTGCCTCACTGGAAGTTTATTAACTGCTACCAGGCTGTTTTTAAGGGAAGAAAAGATCTCCAGGGAGTTTTTCAGGTATAAGGTATGCAGAACTCCTAAAAATGTTCATACCTATGACTGTACTTGCTCTTGCATGTGTCTCTTAACTGAAGTGTTGATGTTATGAGTACAACCACCAGATTCTGGATGGGGGAATGATATAAATTCTTTCAGTAACAATAACCATGATTGCAAGTGAATTAGATTTCCAAGCAATTTTGATATTTAAAAGCACTTCTAGACAGCACAGGGTTTGCTGGGATGTTTTAATCTGCCCTCCTACAGAACTGTGCTATGTCTCTTGTTGAGCCCTAGTTCTAATTCAGCTGCCTGTCTTTGAAAACCATCTTGGAAAGGAAGGAACTGCCATTTGAAGATAACAGCATCTTTGAAGTGATTATCCCTGGTCATTCTTACACACGTAAGGGTAGGTGAGATGAATCCCATTGATATCTAAAATTCTGAATTACTGTGCTCTGCTGTTAGTCAGACCCTCTCATATTAATCTGCTCAGAGCAGCTTGTGACCACAAAGTTCAAGTCCAGTGGTTTAATCCCACATACAATACTCTTTCCAAACATTAATTTCTTGCATTTATTTTTAGTTTTGATTTGGGGTTGTGAATATGTTTTCTGACACTCAGCCTAATCTTCTTCCAAGTATTTCAAAAGTGCTTTCTAGAAATTGTGCACAGAATTTATCTTCTCACTTGTTCAGTTCACTCAGCAAAGCGATTCCTTTGTAAAATCAAACTTTTAACCAATTTCTTAAATTTCTTTTTTATTTTTTTGCTTTTACCATTTCAATTAATGCTTCACATTATTTGTATGTTTTAAAGTATTTTCTTTCTCTTGTCTTTGCTTTTGGTTTCTTGTATTTGCATTGTATACTGTCTTACTGATTTAGTGTAATCATAATATGAAAAAAATTGTCTGTTTTTACTCTAAAAAGATTATTTTTATCTCCTTATTTCTATGAATACATTTTTTCCCTAAGAAAAATGGTTCAGTCTTTGCAGTTAACCTGGGATTATATTTGTGTATATTAACTTTCCTTTTTCACATAGATTTCCAGTGCCACGTTGGGCAAATAATTTGTGTTTTTATAATTCATTTCTTTTTGCTTGCCTGAGAATAAATCCATTAGCTTTTTGAAGATCTCATTCAAAACTCCATTATGACAAAAATGTTAGTCATGACTAGCTAGTCCTGTCTTGCTAAAGCTTCGTTCCTAACTCTGCCGTTTTGAAAGTCACTGGACATTCTTCTCATAATCTTCATGACCCTTGTGTTTTTTCCAGCTTGAAACGTTTTTGATTGAGAAATGGGACGCTGCAAAACTTCAGTGTGTTTTTTTCAAGGACACAGACAACAGATTTGCCAGATTTTTTTCTTTCCTGAGAGCATTTAGGAAACCACAGTTTAGGCAGGGTCTTCCACATGAAGATTAGAAGTGGAAGTGAAAGAATAATTTTATTTCTGCCTGGGCTAACTGATGAAGCAAATCACATGGAATCAGGAAACAGAAAGCACTTACTTAAGAACCTGTGGGACTTGGACACAAAAATAAGGGAAGCCTCTTCCTAACCATAAATATTTGAGAAATATGGTTGTTTAAGGCAAAATTTTGCATGCCTGAAGATGCCATAAATTCTGCCAATGTAGCTGCTGTTTTCCTTTCTATTCTGCTTTTTAAGTATTCCAGTATGTGCTCCAATACCATTTTAATGATACACTCTCATGTCTAGAATTGTCTCAATTTAACCACTTGAAGGTACATGGCAAGGGTTCCCTTACACGGAATAATCTTTATTCAATATAGAGCTTTAATCACATGATCACATTTTTAAGCTTGTCTTTAAGTTTCACAGAGGTCAATGGCTCCTAAAGCTCATGCTTGAATATGAGGATGTGCTAAAGTGTTTCTCTAAATGGAGATAAAGTCACACATGTTTAAGTGCTTTCCTGACTCCGGGACCAAATTACATCCAGGCCTAAACTTGGATATCTCTAGTGAGATTATTTTGCATATAAAAAATTTAATTTTATTTAATTATTTATATTTTCTTTGTTCTTTTCTCTGATGTTTCTCATTTGATACTTTGATGTTATTTATGCTCTTTTAACATGACGGCTGTATGAGTTTGCATTTTTTTATTAATCACACTCTACTGAAATTATGTATCTCGGCATGTTGTCTCACTCTCTGAATTCTCATAACTCTGTCATGTAGAGCTGTCTTTCACTTCTACCTCACACAGTGTAAGCAAGACCTGCTAATGGCAACCACTCTGGAGCTTCATACCTTGTTACAAAATAAATGGATCAGGTGTCTGGTATCTACTTCCCTTAAAGTGTGTTTGGTTGCAGAAATAGGTGGGGAGAGGAATGGAGATGGTGAAATGTTGAAACTTGTGTTGGATGTTTTCAAGAATAGGAAAACATAGGGAAAGAAGGTTTGTGGGTATAGACATTAATAAACTATCTTTTATTTTGGAGGAAACATGAACTAAGTTCTAACTTCACTTGTATCTTGGGGAATACTGCTTGAACACATGTACTGCTAAGACTAACACTGGAGTCTAAGCATTTTGGAATGCCATATGCTTTGCACTGACTAAAAATAATCCACCGCATTGCCTCCTTCTGTCCAAATCCTGTATGATTAACTCTGCTCCCACCACTCCATGCCATTCACAAAACAGGGACTCTGTTAACAATATATTTTTTAAAAACCTGGTTGCTGGCCAGTATTTTTAAGTTTTTGCCAGGAAGGATTTGGACAAGAACTGCACTGTCGGAAAGAAACATTTTTGTGTTGTCAGTGAAGTTACTCATCCCTTCAGAAATCACCTTTGAAAATTCAAAGCTTACTCCTTCAGATGAGACTTTTCACTCATATTCAGTGCCTCTGGCTTACAAGCAAGTGTCATATGGCTGCAATTAAAAGGATGTCACAAAAACTTCACTGTAAGTAGGGTAACATATGCTCTTAAGGGGTTTGTTTCAATTTCCAGTGCTTTGAGTTTTGCTGGGGTTGGGAGTCACATCTCACAGATAGTCAGCCTTCCAGCCTTAGATATGTCAGGTGATGGGGTGCCAGTTAAAACATCTTCCGGAAATGTTGACAAGTATCTGAAGGGAGAAAGCCAACTTCTCCAAAATAAACAGAGATGACTGAGGAATAGGAGTGGCAAGTTTTGCTCCAGAGGTGGTACATCTATCACTCAAGCAGACTATGTGTGGCATTTGAGGAATATTTCTTAAGGGTTAGAGAAGGGGATTCAGTATTTCTGCCTTCTGCTGTGGGAACAGCCACAGACTTATCAAACACGAGCCAGAAATAGGGATAAGGAGTGATTAAAAAGCCCCATCCAAACAGCACTGACAGCACAGAAATGAGAGAAATATGTTTGACATTCATGTTTATTGTAGAAGGCTAAAGCAACCAAAGTTGGTCCTGTTGCAAGAAAGAGCTAAATTAGTGAGAGATGCTCATCTTGAATGCCTCTTAAAATGCATAGCTGCAAAACTTTTTTGGATCTGTTTACAAAGAAATGCCTTACAGAGCTATTTTCTTATTATGAATTTGTTAGAACAGAGGCAGGCATTTGACTCAAGTTCTCAATTCACTTTGGCACATGTGCAATGAAATTTTCCTAGATTTCAGCATAATCTTTACATCTACTATGCAAAGAGAGCAGGGAAATCAATCTGCAAATTGCACGTTCGAACGCTATAGCAACATATTGCCATTTGGTCTTACTTCATGCAAATTTTTTATTTCCCTGACAGAGATTTCCCCCCCTCACTTTCATTTTAAGCCTTTATTTAGCAATTCCATTTCCCTTCCCATACGGCTCATGTCTCAGTGTACACTAGTAATTCAGCTCTGACTGTCAAAAAAATTAGTAATTTAATGTGCTGGGCAGAAAGTAGCCATTCTTAATTATTTTCCCATATAGCCCAAGTATATTCTTTCTGTTACAAACATGGGGAGAAAAAGAAATCCTGCTTCAGACAAGATTTCAGTCTGTTGTATGACTGAACTCATCATTACTTCCATAAAATCCTTAAACATATTCCCTTTGCCATCTGTGTTAAACTTCTTACAAGGAGGGAGGTGCTAAACTTCCAGTTGATGTTCATATAAGCTAATATTTTACCTTTGCTGCAAAATCTCTATTTGATTTCTTGGCTATTTACTAAAGCAGGTTTATGGCAATAGTATCTTTACACTTGTAGTAATTTAAAGTAAAAATCAAAGTCCTCTGCAATTCAGAGCAATGAAAAACAAAATATTTTTCTGACACTAACGATCTCTCTCACCTATGAATTCTGCTTTTATACAGGGGCAATTCTGTTTAGAATGGCAGAATTTAGCAATGTATCTGCTTACTGTATATCTTAAAAGTGACAATATTAAAATATTGAAAGTATTAACTTTGCAAGCAGTACCATTAAAGATTCTGGGTGATGTATCTTTTTTTTTTCCTGAATCTGGCTGACACTTTTAAAAATTGATTTTGTCCTGTTAATTGTTGTCACCTAAGTTGTTTGATTGCACTCTGCCTAAACCATATTCATTCTTTAGTTTTAGGATAGCTTCACAATATTATATCCTGCTATAGCTACACAAATTTAATTTTACAAAGAAAATAAATACACAAAAAAACCACCCCAAAACAGAAAAGCAAAATATCCCACACCACACCCAAACATCACATCCATACCCCTGTTCAGATTAGTAGAAAAATATATATCAGAGAAAGATTTAGAATGGGAAAGTTCAAAACCTGACCATATAGATACGATTTTAGAAACAACATTGATACTCATTAACGAATGTATTTTTTCCTCAATCGTGTGGTTTTTAAAAGGTTAAGAGCAGAGTAATTTTGAATAGTCCAAGTGCAGTGCCAACATTTGGCTTGTGGTGGCCTTAGTCAGAAGAGGGGGCCCTCCTCACACTCTTTTTAGTGACTTGCTGTGCTTTGTGGGGGCTTGACCACACCATACATTTAGGTCAGGAGAGGAGATTAGGGCTCAGTGTGTGTAACATATGAGATTATGGGACAAGGAACTGATCTGATTCAGGACATGACATTAAGCCTGTGGTAATCTACTTTCTTTCTCAAAAAAATCTAGCACTGCATTGCTACATTTGTATATCATTAAATGCCATGAGGAAAAAAAAAAAAGTATGAGAATAACCTGTCGAAAGTATATTTTGTATTTACAATTCAGTCTTTCAGAACTATGTGGTAATTACTTGTGTTCACCTCAAAATAAGTTTTATTTTTGAAATCTTCTTGGGATTTTTTTTTACTTTACTGACAGCAGTATCAATGGTCACAGCTGACAGAAGTCTATATTTCTAAACCATGTGTTATACTGACAGTACTATGAAATATGGGGGTGGAGGAAAAAAAAAAGTCATAATATATTGAACTAATATTTTTTTTCTTGTTTATGTGTCCTGATTAGTCATGTCAGATTGAATGGCTGCGCAGAAGTAGCATTGAATTTTTAATGCTACTACACAGGACTATCAGCTCAGAAGTGGCTCACAATTACTGCTGTCAGTGTTGTTATTCTTTTGTTTGTTTGTTTTATTCCCTGTGCAGATGAAGAAAAAACATTACTGTGAATATCTAGTGAATACATCTGCATTAGTATTTTGGTTTGTATCCATTTTTCTGTCCTAAAAAAAAATTGGGTTTTCTTCCTTTTTTCCTTTGTTGTTTAGCTCTGCAGATTAGTTTTGGTGTTCCAATTCAGTTTTAAGTAAACTTCTTTCAGAGAGAGCTAAATTTTGCAGGTACACACCAAATGCTTTCTTGCCTTCTTTGGCATCTGAACCAAACACTGACTTTAAGTAGGGATCTCCAGCCCACAGGGCCAGATAAAATAAAATTCAAAGCAGCAGTCCTCCCCAGGCAGAGGGAGACATGGAGAGAGAGAGATTAGGTTTTTGGGTAAAATGATTTAGTAAGCCACCCCAAATTATTTGCTATTATGCCCAGGACATACTATGCAGACAGGACTCTGGAAGCTAAGGGTCATACTCCATCCATTATGACAAAATAAGCCAAACTGTGAAAGGATGGAGAGTTACATTTTATGTCAGTTAAAATTCAGCATAAAAGGAATACAGACATCTAGACTAGATTTACAAATTTCTTTAAGAAATATAAATTTTCTTGAAGGGGTAACAGAACATGTTGTTCAGAGAAGCTGTGGATCCCCCATCCCTGGAAGTGTCCAAGGCAAGGCTGGGTAGAGCTCTGGACAACTGGGCCTAGTGAAAGGTGTCCCTTTATGTGGCAAGTGAGTTGAAACTAGGGGATCTGTAAGGTCCCTTCCAACCTAAGCCTATGATTCAATAAATTCCAGTGTTTTGAATCCTGTTTGAGCACTGAGGCACATTTAGTAACACAGCCACAAAGCATGTATAGGTACTATTTTCAAGCTCTAGCTGGATATCTTCTCAGATCTGGGATTCTGAAGTGGTATTCTTATACCTCAAATGAAAAAGCATATGTTCTCTTACAGAAAAGTCATCTGCATAATTCTCATTCATCTCTTCAATTCAAATCATTGTATTCCTGTACAGCAAATTTCAATTTAGATAGAAGAATGACTGGTTTGAATTATGCGCATTTACTGTTAAAATGCAGAACTGAAACAGATGGAGGACTCTAGGAGTGAATTTATGAGATTAACACACAGCTCTTCACATCAGCTGGGAAACTCTTTGTGAGAGCGCAGGTAGTATGTGCTTAATACATCCTGGCCGTGCTTTTGTGTAGATTGAGAGTTGTATTGATTCAGTAGAAACACACAGTGGGAGTGTGTTTTTATGTAGATTATCTCATTGGTTAGCCAGTATAGGAATAGAGATCTTAGCTTGAGTATTTGAGAAAACAGAGTGGTACCCCATTTGAATGAATTACCTTCAGCTTGCTCTCAATGATTTCTCTGATCAGAGATTGTATCAAAGAGTTGTCTTACGTTTTGTGTGTCTTACAAGTAAAGATTTTTCAGCTTAGAAGAAAAAAATACTTTCATAGAGCTGTGATAATTGTTTGATGTGTCTGGATCAAGCTGCCTGAGAATACAAACAAAACATATATGTTTGTATGGTAATGATTAAAGAGAATTATATCAGTTTCTAAAATTCCTATTTATCACTATTTCCTTGGATTTTTTTCTATGTGATGTCGAGTACTATTCAAGTACACAAACTTCAGGCTGTTCTCAGAGTATTTTGAAATCACCCAGGGTTGCTAGTTTGAAATATATATTTTAAATTTTTGAAAGACTGGGTTTGTCCTCATTTCTTTGTGCTACAGCTTTGTGAGCTGTCTGTGGAAACTGCTACTTAAAAATAGTGTCAGAAGTATGTCAAGTACAATGACAATGCATGCTTTGCAATGAGCATTTGCTCAACACAAGGAGATCTGTGAGATTGACTCTGGCTGTCAAGAAGGTGATAACCCCTCACAAACAGCACATCTTGAGATTAATAAACACTACCTTGGTTTCAGCATCTGGAGTGTGAGTTCCATTTTGCATAGAGTGACCTTGGTGGAAGCACTGAAACAGAGATGTGTGTTTGTGTGCTTGTGTGCAGGTGTGTGTGACTGGATTTATGAACTGCTGTTAATACCAGCTACAAGGAAAAAACATCCCTCGCAATTTCCTGCTTCCTTACTTTATCATAATTACTTTACAGCTTTATTTATCCAAGAGATGTACAAAAGAACATCTTTGTTGTATCAATGTTGTTTCCTTTAAGATAATAAAAGAAAACATCTCTAAGATATGCCCTCATACATTTTTGTTCAAGGGCCAAATACAATAGCTGCTGCTGTCAGATGAAAGATTGATATAGAATTAATCGAGTGTCTAGCCTTTATTAACCTTTATACAATGTGAGATAAATAGTCACTGCAGGTAACCTATTGCAATAGACAGCTGGCAAAAGGTGGTGTACTTGTCATAAGTGTAGGTGTTGGGTTTCTGGGTTTGTATCCTTCCACTCTGGGTCTTCTGGCTGCTTCCTTTTGAATGCAATTCATCTTCATCAGTTCTCTACTGAGAGAACAGAACCTACTCATCAGTTTTACAGCCAGCAACACTTCTCGCTGTTGTTCAGAAAAGGCTTCTAAGGGCAGAACTATTTTATTTTTTTAAGGAAACGTTGCATATTTACACAATTGTGCAGTATGACTTTGCTATGTGAGTGGAAAAATTTTAACTGTCAAGGGTTGTTTTATGGACTGACTCAGTATTTTGATTTATTTTACAAGTGACTTTTAAAAGGTCCTGAAGAAGGACAGGGGTGGTATCCATTCCATGTGTACAGTGTTTCCTAGCTGCTGTTCATTTGGTTCTGCAGAACTGGCTGACCTACAGGCAGCAACATTAAGGAAATGCTGTTCACAACAACATATTTTCTTCTACATTCGAATGCCAGTTTTATTTTTCTGATGCAATAAACAGTGTTAGAATACCTATGAAGAAAATTTTTACCAAGAGCCAAAGGTGGGGGAGCTTTAGAATTTGCAGCCAGAGATTATAAAAGTAATATTCTGAAGAGTTAAAATTGATCCTGGTTTAGATCACGTGATGGAGTCACACACACGCCACACACTCACACACTCTCACAATTAGTAATAAAAACATTTTCAATGAAAAAATGAGCAAAAGAAGTGTCATGAGATGAATAGACATTTTCAGATACAGGGCCTGATTATTTCTCAGTGAAGTTTTTCTACAAATAGTTTGTACCCAGTGCCTTCTGACTCATACCATACCTTAGAGAGTTGAAGTATTCTACATGGTAAGTTTAATAAAATAGCTGAGTAGAACACTTTAGAACCCAGTCACATAATAAAGCCACATAGCTCTGCATTTTGAGACCATCTGTATTGTGAATATAGCAACAAGTCATTCACATCATTTGCCGTACAGTAATAGTCAGGGAGCTATTTTAGGAGCAATGGTCCTTACATTGCAGACATCTAGCAAGACACTACAAAGTACAATTTATTTACTTCAGTGCCTCAAAAAGATTAACTTTATCCTAGGAGGCTAATAACCCTAGCCTCCCTTAATAGTCCATGGAAAGAAATAAGATCTTTCAGCTGATTCTGAGCAGACCTCTAACTTGGAGGATGCAGACCATTTGGAAAGAGTACAGAAGAGATCAAGATGAGGTTTCAAAACAGTGATCCACTTGTAAAGACTGGAAATTTGATTTGTCATGAAGAGGAGGGATAAGAGAGGGATATGATAGTTTTAAAATACATAACAGACTGCTGCAAAGTCTGTTGTCCATGTAGACAGTGAATAAGATAAAACAATAATACAGTAAGAAGATTTATATTAAACACTAGAAAAATCTTCCAGCACTATAGATATGAAAACATGATGAAAGAATTTCTCTCAGTAGATTACAAAGACTGTCATTCATGGGCTTTAAAAGCAGACAACTCTAAGGAATGCCATAAATATTACTGATTGCCCTGGAGAAATCAGCAGAATAGATGATCAATGGAGGCTTCTGAAAGCCCTATGATTTTATGACTACCTGATGAATAGTTCTATTTTATGAATGCATTAAGGATATTTCTGTCTTTAAATGAACTTAAACTTTTGCAGTCATTATCCTTGTTTACTGTGCCAGAATATCCACCGAAAGGTTATCAGATGCTGTGCTCTTTCCAATAAGAGATTATCAGCCCATGGATTCTATAATTGATTTCTTGCCTATGAGCAGCACTTCATACATCATTCACTTGACACTATATTGTGTTCTTACAATACACATGAGTATTAAGACATTTTATGTTATTACCTTTACTATTGTCTTAGCTCTACTGAGAGATTTGATTCCCCAGTGATCCTATTTTTCCTAAGATAATTCAGTTTACTATTAGAATGTTCTGAACTGTGAGTCAAGATTTATACCCAGTTTTCATTCTAGTACTTAAAGCTTTTTTAGTCATCTCTTCATTCACTGCTCCTACTGCAAAAGTAGACTTCACTGATATCTTTTTAATGCAACAAAATCTTTTTCATTGATATACATATGTAATAGAGGACATATTTGGCTTATTTCTCCTTTCGTTTTTGCAAATGAAGTAGAAAATAATTATCAGGAACCAAGTTCACCTATTACAGGTTTATAATTCAATACTATTTGTCTCTGTGTCCTTGCTATGAACAATGCAGTGGGTTTGGTCCTACAGGGTATGTTAGTATGTGCACTTTAAGTGAAAATAATGATAAATTTAACAAAAAGTGAAAGATTAAGGTTTCAAATGGGCTGTTTTCTTATTCTAAATTATATAAACAGCAACATCATCTTTAATCAGTGATTTCTCAAAATGAAAGTCCTTTAGTATTGTCCTCAGTTTGAAATTTTCTAGAAGTATTAATGATTAAGATCTTACGTTGTCATTTACTAACGTTTAAATTGAATCAGGTTTTTTTAAGCACTCTAATTATAATTCATAAAATTAAAGTTTTGGTTTAATTAGACTTTTAATGGTGACAACAAGTGTGTTACTGGTTTACACTTTTTGAATGGATACAAACTCAATGAAATCCTGTTCAACATCACCTTTTGCCCTTTTCTTGCAACATATATTAAACTCTCACAGGCATTTTATTTGAAATATTTTGCCAAAGTTTATGTGGTTAGAAAAAAGAAAGAAATAAAAGCACTATTAACATTGCCAAGTGACTTGAACTAGAGAAGTAGTATATGCAGAAATATTTAAATGGTCACATATTTGTGGATTTGACCCTTGACAATCATGTAGTCAAGTTACTAATATTGCAATCAAAAAAAAAATCATAAATTCACTAAAAGCACACAAATATGAATGCAGCTATAGGCAATTTAAATTATGTTGATTTCCTACAATTGTAGTTCAAGATCATCAGAATCTTAATTTTACTTTATTCTTCTTTAAATTGTGCTTGGCAAAACTCTATAGAAGTTTTAAGCAGCATGATGTCATATTTATTTTATTTTATTTTATTTTATTTTATTTTATTTGATTTGATTTGATTTGATTTGATTTGATTTGATTTCTGTAAATTAAGTAGAGCAGTTAATCTTTTTTTCTTGTCCCCCTCTTCCCCAGTGGTACAATGCGTACAATTTAAAGAGCCTGCACATCCCCCAGATAAGCTGAAGTGTTATTTTGCTGTTGGAATCATACAATTTTTATATATTGTATAAAAGCTAAATCAAATTATTAAAAAAAAAAAA
>VXBR01008250.1:349391-387104 GCA_013400215.1 Cisticola juncidis
TCATAAAATTAAAGTTTTGGTTTAATTAGACTTTTAATGGTGACAACAAGTGTGTTACTGGTTTACACTTTTTGAATGGATACAAACTCAATGAAATCCTGTTCAACATCACCTTTTGCCCTTTTCTTGCAACATATATTAAACTCTCACAGGCATTTTATTTGAAATATTTTGCCAAAGTTTATGTGGTTAGAAAAAAGAAAGAAATAAAAGCACTATTAACATTGCCAAGTGACTTGAACTAGAGAAGTAGTATATGCAGAAATATTTAAATGGTCACATATTTGTGGATTTGACCCTTGACAATCATGTAGTCAAGTTACTAATATTGCAATCAAAAAAAAAATCATAAATTCACTAAAAGCACACAAATATGAATGCAGCTATAGGCAATTTAAATTATGTTGATTTCCTACAATTGTAGTTCAAGATCATCAGAATCTTAATTTTACTTTATTCTTCTTTAAATTGTGCTTGGCAAAACTCTATAGAAGTTTTAAGCAGCATGATGTCATATTTATTTTATTTTATTTTATTTTATTTTATTTTATTTGATTTGATTTGATTTGATTTGATTTGATTTGATTTCTGTAAATTAAGTAGAGCAGTTAATCTTTTTTTCTTGTCCCCCTCTTCCCCAGTGGTACAATGCGTACAATTTAAAGAGCCTGCACATCCCCCAGATAAGCTGAAGTGTTATTTTGCTGTTGGAATCATACAATTTTTATATATTGTATAAAAGCTAAATCAAATTATTAAAAAAAAAAAAAAAGAATAATTATGCGGTCAAGTACTTTGCTGGAGAATCTGCTATATTTTCTCAGTAGTATTAGGGAGGCCAGCAAGTGATAATGGCAAATTATTTTCATGCAAAATATTATGGAGTTGTGTGACCTCTTGTAGCAGAGAGGTCATAAATCAGCAGTAGAGTGGGCAAGAGGATATAAAATACCCCAGCATTGTGTGAGGATTGTGCAAGCCATCTTCACTGTCATTCTGCTCAGTTTTTCTCTTTGAAAGGCTAGATGACCTGAATTCAGGTTACAGACTGAATACAGCAAAATGTTCAAGAGATTTTTCTTTTTAAAAATCTTTAGTCTGATGAAAATTTTCCTGCACACATTACTTATGGACATTTTCTATAGGAGGAGACCTGTGTGCCAGTTCTTTAGAGTTACATGTTCATATCGTTGGATATGTTTTTATTTTAGAAGTTCAGAATTATAGAAATATGCATGAGAACTTGCTTTGTATTAAAGAAATAAATAAATGCCTATTACTTGTGATCCAAGGAAGAAACTTGGAAATAAAATGTTATTCTAAGAACTGCAGGAAAGCAAAAGGCATACTTAAGCAATCAAATGTAATCTTTATTTTTCTGTAAACTGCCTTGAATTTTGATCCCTGACTCGGAATTCTAAGTGTTTGAGATTGGCAGTGCTTCATGTGTGTAGTCTTCTTGGGAGAAATTTTCTTTCAGCTAGTAGATGAACCATGAAATTGCTGAAATCAAATGGAGTTTCAGGATTGCACAGAGAGCACAGGCAGTTTTTCTTTGTTTACAGCAGTGGATAAAACAATGTGCCTGATGAGCTAAGCCAAGGAGAAACATTTCTGCAGAGATATGTTGTGAGTTTTTTCTCTTGGATTGAATCAGTGAACCAAATTGTCTGCTGCTATAAATTGCTGCAGATTACAGTTTTGTTAAAGGATTGCTGCTGTCCAGTCTGTGCATGCTCCATTCACGTTCCTGTGCTTACTGTTCTATAATTCCAGCCAAGGTTCTCCCAGAATCACGTGTACCACTTACGTATCTGATTCCCTTGACAAAGTCAATTTTGCACCACTAAGGGCTTTAGAATTGGCATTGGACTGCACAATGTATATAGCAAAGGAAGAAGATTTATTTTGTGTGCATTCCCCTAAAGGGAGAAATTAAAGGGGCAGGAGGGTAGTGGTTTGAATTGCTTTGGTGTAGAATGAAATATCTGATAGAAAAGCTGACTTTTTTAACTGGCAGAAACATATGGACAGTCTTTCTGAAGAATGAACTGATATTAAACTATGTCTCTAGTAGGAATGATTGCATCTTGTAAATTATTAGCTTCTGAATCCCCATAAACAATAACAATTCACTGTAGGTATTATAATGCTAATGATAATTGCTTAAAAAGAGTATTGAAATTGCAATTATTAGAACCTTTTCTTTCTTAAGATGTTTTATCTGTTGTGGTAATTCAATTTAATTAAATTTTCACTGGTTAGAAGGTATTTTTTTTTAAAAAATTTTTGTTAAATTACTCTGGTACTCAACCAGTAATAATGATCAAGGTCATCCTTTTTTTTTCCCCCATCATATGCTACAGAATGAGTTTCTCAAAGCCTCTAACCATTTAAAGAAGAGGTAATAGGCAGTGTACTTAGGGCACATGATAAGGGGATTTTTCTTAGGGAGAATTTGCAGAAGAAAATTGGTGCTTCCCCCCCGCCCCCCCCTTTTTTTTTCTTTTAATACAGATTCACTCACTAGATTTCACATGAAAATCAGACAATGTTTTGATAAGTGTAAAGAGATGTCCTCTGAACTAAAGTAAAACAAGTTTGTTTTATGTGGGGCCCTAATACCACAGAGTTTGAAGACTCGAAAGGAAGCAGTCTCACAAACTGAAGTGCATTTACTTACATATTCATTAAGATGATAAATAATTGTCAAGGATATGCATGTACACTATTTTTCTTTACACATCATGAGTACTTTCACTAAGTTAAAAAACAACAACAACAACAAAACCTATTTAATTTCATATGCAAGTCTTTTCAGAGATGGCTTCTAAGTGCAAGTGCTACAGTATAATGTTGAGTGTCCATAGAAGAAAGAATGTAATGTGGTGAAGAAAAAGAACATGGGTTTTTTGCAGTTTGCTTTCCTTTAAAGGCAAAAACATCAAACAAGCAGTTGTTTGAGAGGTGCTCAGAGATTTGGAACATTCAAAGTGGGCTTAGTAGAACAGAATTTGTGGACCAGGCACAAGTGAGATGTTACACAGTAAATGCAGTCCAATTTTACACTGGCAGAGTTTATTGCATGTGTCTCATCATATCACATTTAGTTATAGTGCCTTCTCCTTTAACTTGCTACTTGTTATCGTGATTCTTGCAGATCATCCTTCATTGTCACATTTGAGGCTGTCAGCATGAGCTCTCCCACTGCCATGGTGCTGGACTTGAAACAAGCATGGGGAGATGGTGATGCAGAGTAGGACTTCACATATGATGCTCCTCAGTGTCACTTCCTATAAAACCTTCACCATATGACTACAGTTGTGTTGGCATGAGAAGTTCATTGATCCTGATTTAATTTTCCTCATTCATGTGCTTTTGTATTAAGACAAGAAGGAGAAAAATGGTAAATATTAAATTCAAGCAAGTTTTGTGCACAATCCAAATTATACCTCAGAATCATGTAAAAAGAGATATTTGGAAGAATAATTGTGACCTTTTTTGGGGCAAAAAATATCCAAACCAAACAATTTCTAGCCAAGGATCAAGTATTTTAAATCAGAAATACGTGCTTGTACAACAAAAGGTCTTCAATGCAGATTCTTTATGCACCTTTCCACAGCTTGACCTTCCTGGATTTTCATCTCCAGTAACATTTCAGAAATGGCAGACATTTACATCATGAAAATTTCTATTTTCCACTGGAAAAAGCCAGACATTTTTATGGGAAATTTTCAATTAAGTCTACCAAATCTACTACAAAATTTACGCTTTGTTTCTGCTAGCTCAGGTAATTGGTTTCTCACTTCTATTTCTGTTTTACCTATAGAGAAGCCTGTCACAAATACAGAGGCAGGTAGGATGTGTATGTCATAGGAACAGGTGACATAAAAGGACACCACTGGATTTGAGAAGCTCTGATAGCTTTTATTTCATACTAAGCTGAAAGCAGATTTTAAAAGTATTGTGTAAAGGGATTATCTGTGTTGGTCTCTGTCATCCCATTAAAAAACTTCTTTTGCTATGTGTTGGGAAAAAAAACAAAAACAAAACCAAAAAACCCCAATAAATGAACAAATAAACCAAGTATAACATTATCAGACAAATAATAACAGATTATATTACTGAGGCAGGCAAAAATAGGTAAATTCTTAAATACCAGCAAAGCCTAACCAAGACAAATATTTTGGTTCACTCTTAAATGTGAAAGTCAGATGTACTGCTGGATTTTAATAAGTGAATTTTCTATTTAGCCAGTTGTGTCTCTTCACAATATCCAGCCACCTAGTGACTGATTTGTGCCAGGTGGCATTTCTCCAAATACATGTTATTTCCATGTCTCTGTTCACAGTTTTCTGGAGACAGACAGATAAAAATACACCAGAATATCATTCTACCTGAGAATGAATGAAAATGCATATGACACTAATTTAATAATTAGTGACTAATTTAATAGCAGACTAAAAAGGCAGTACATAGCAGAAGTTTATAAATGAGTTTAGGGTAAATGAAAATGTTATTAGAAAGCTAAAGAAAAGCTAAGAGAACGTGCTAAATGTGTTTGAAAAATGAAAACATGCACACCAGAAGGATAGATCTATACCAAATGTAATAAATGGCTGTACTTTAGAAGCTTAAATAATCATTGTTATCCCTTGATTGTCAGTGTTTATAGCAGTTTATTATGAACTTTAAATATCTATTGCTTCAGTCAGGTGCTTGGAGTTAAAAAGAAACTAGATGACTGTCAAATTGACAGAGGTCTCTGGCTTATTTGGAACCACAGAACCCAGAAGTTTGCTGTAGTGTACATTTAATCCCTAGCAGTTTGATGTTTCAAAGGTAGGTCTCCCCCACAGAACTGCAGAGCTGCAAAGAAATCAAGGTTTTCCATTCCCTTCTCTGTGCTGAAGACTCCCATTCAGGAACTTGATGTAGGGCATATCTGGCCAGTGTGAAACTTCATCAAAGGGACTTTGTTCTCAGAAAGAAAGTCGTGGAAGAAAAAAGCTTGGAGGTGGTCTCCTTACCAACTGGGAAGGAATATTTTCACTCTCTTCTTTTCGTGGGTCTAAAATAGGAACCACATGTTGGTGATATGAAAATGTTTCTGAAAGGGAAGATGAAAGATATTAACTGCTTTGTGGACAGGATATCCCAGAAGAGCATATGAAAGAAAGGATTTATAAAAAATTGGGAGTTTTTGTGTATTTGGCCAAGAATAAAAGGGTGAGGAAAATGATTAAAAATAAACGGGATTTTTATTGCAAGGAGTTTTGCATCTGAATATTTTTTTAATACTTTATATTTCTTCTTTCCAAACTGTAAAATCTTTATCTTCTCACAGAAGATTTTAAAGCAGCAAAAGAACAAAAAGAAAAAAAAAGAAAACAAAAAAAGAAAACAAAAGAACAATGCTTTGTTTATATAACCTGTAGTTGGTATCCTGGACTTTTACATATATTAGAAGAATAGGACTAGTCTGTAGCAGAGCATTACTGTGTTCAAGCCACAGAAATGTATTCATTAAGAGCAACTTACTCTTGACTCTTATAGCATTTTAAAATCCCTCACCACTGTCATAGAAGAAAAATGGAATTAGCTTTTGTAAGCATTTCCCAATTACTAAAATATAGTTATCTGGTAGTTTTTAGAAAAGTTCAGGGGATTCTCAAACCCTGCTGTTTAAAAGCTGTAGAAGTTCGACCATTAGTGGATTTTGAAAAATATGTTTTTCTCTTTATTTCTCTGTCTCCAAGGTTTTTTTAGCAGTATTGATCTTCAAGTCAATGCATCATTTTGTTGTGCTGTGAAACCACTCATATCCTATTGCTATGTAAGTGCAGCCACTGGGGAAAAAAAAAGTGTATTTTCAAGGAAATAATACTTGGATTACAAGCAAAATCAAGAAAAGGGAAAGCAACAAAAGGGATTTTACTTGAATCAACAATCAATAATATCTGACCTTATCTGGTGCTTAATTGTTTGGTTCTTCAAGTGTTTAGAATGGTGGATTACTAACCCTGGTTAGTGGAGCTGTTTTACAGCAGCTATGCACCTTTGTATTGATCAGGGCTGTGTGCTTGGTCATGATTACACTGTAATGGATTGTTCAATGGAAAGAATTTACTTGAGCACTGTTAGCTCTTCATAAGTCACCACATGTTCACAGAACAGTGTGATTGTTCTGTTCTGCTCCAGAACTTAAAGATGCTGAAACAATAATATTAGGAGACAATTTATAAAGCACTGTTAGCACACTGGAAAGATTAAAGCTGAAGTAGAAAGGATCTGTGAGCAGTGAAGATCTGTCAATATTTTTGACTAGTTTTGGTTTTACTTTTAAATTTATTGAATTATCGCTATATGGAAGGATATATGTGTAGAAAGACATGTTTATCCATACACATGAGCCTTCACAAGGTTGGATGTGTCCTGTAAGTAGCATTATGATTAAGCAATAATATAAACAAATCCTTGTGCTTTAGGTGGTCTTCAGTAAAAAAGGATTTTTTTCCTTTCTTGTTCTAATTCTCATACTATTATTAATTTTATCCTTTTTAAAATTTAACTTCAGGTAAATGTGGATGATGGCCAGCTACTGAGAGCAGACGTTCATCACTTAAAGATACTCAAAAGGACTAAATTTATTACCTGTAGTTCTGTTCATTTTCTTTACTGCATTAAATTTAAGCATATTTCTTCCATTTACATTCCATTCCATGACATATGAAATGTAATAATTTTAATTAAAATCTCTTTAGACTTCTTTGAGGTCAGAGGTACATTCAAGCACGAGTTTTTAATTATTGTCATTTACAGGAATTCCTCTACTTACTAAACCTCCAGTTTCATGTAGATTTCAGTAACGTGACAGCCAAGCATAGAAATCCTAAAAAGAACTCATTATCTAAATTGTGTGTCCCTGTGTAATTATGCAAGTCATTCAGCAAAACACTTCTGTTATCATTAAACAGCCAGTTGGCTCCTGTATGTTGATATGCAACCACAATGACTTCAGCTGAGGAGATAGTTAATGTTGCAGTGCATAAAATAAACACAGAACTGTTGACATGACATATTTAGGACAAAAGAAGCATACATACAGTAGTTAGAAAAAAAAACAACAAAAAAACAGCATGCTGAATATTTTTAGTTTGGAGACACTGTACAATTTGTTCATATAAATCCTTTACAGAGTTTCTTTTTCAGTTATGAATTCAGAGCATACCCTACAGCACTTTCTCATGCAGCAGCAACTAATTGAGGGAATTCTCTCTATTATTTATAGACTTTACATTAGCTTAAAATTCCTCATATTTCACAAACAGTTTCTTTAGGATGGAGGAGCATAACTTTGATCTAGATTCTCCAGTTAGATTCCATTAAATTCATGTAACCTACTGCTTCTCAGCCTATGTCCCAGCACTGGTTTTATCTGAAGAAAATGTTCTTCTTGAGCTGAAACAGCATGCTGCATCTTTTAATAGAATTATTTTTTACTGGAGACATGTCAGGAGAGCAATTGCAGCAAGGAATTTATATAATGCAGTATGGAATGCAAAGCATTCTGAGACAAGGGCAGAGAAAGCTTTAAAGATAACTGGTTATTCAAGACTGTAGATTGTAGATTCATAGGCTAATCAGTGTTCAGTCTGATTGAGTAGCTTTATCTGAAAAACTTCCCTTATCTTGAGTAAAAAAAGATTATTTACAACCAAGTCTGGTTATATGTGTATGTGCACGTAAAGGAAGTAAATAACACATTTATATGTGGAATTTTCTCCCATCAGAAAGGCAGTGTGTTTAACAGCGAAATCTGTGTATTTGATCAGTAAAACACCTTATTTTTCTTAATGTAAATGATAACAACAGCATTTTTTTGTCTTACAAGTGTAATTTTCTTTACCAGACGTACGTTTTTGGTTTGGAGGACATTTTTCATCTGGGTGACCTTTCAAACAATCATCTTTAGGCAGACAAGTGTAATGAATCTTCCTCTGTTTTCTCTTTTCAGTTCCACTAGGTGTTTGTGACAGGGTAGTTCATTATGGATTTTTTTCTTCTGGAAGTTGCCTCAAACTTTTTTTGAATGAAAGATATTTTTTCCCATCTTTTAAAGGGAAGATAAAAATAAAATCAAGCATTTCTAAAAAGTCTTGACAGAACTGTGAAATGCAGGCAGTAATTCCAAGGACTGGATAAAATGTGACACAGACTAGGATATTATTTGTGGCAGTAACAATTAATGTAGGAAATACATTTACATGAGTTTCGAAAAGCAGACTAGAATCCCTGGAGGGGAAAAAAAAAGCCAGAGTAGTTCTTCCCCTTTCTCCAAGTTTATTTTTATAAACCGAATATGCTTATTGGTTTGCTTACACACATAACTCCAGACAACCAAAATTCCATTTCTATTTTTATTAGCACGAAATCACACAAATCACACAAATGTCTTTTATGTGCTTTTATTGGTTTTGCTACAGAGTCTGCCTATGCCATAAATATTCCTGGAACTATGTCAAGGCAGTGAGGCTAGCTGGGTGTGCTGTGTCACTGTGCACTCTCAGGAGCAGAGTGGCTGGATGCTGACTCCCTTCTGGGGACATCCCCTGCCCCATGCTCTCCTCCCCACACTGTGACTGGGAGAGGTTGTTCCAGGAGAAAACCACTCTAGTCCTCATCTCACTTAGGCACTGGTGGTTTTTTTTTCATTTAATGACTGTGAGACTCCAAAGTAATTGAGAGGTTACCCTTAGTGGTTTAGCCTTCTAGGTTCTTTGGCTTGTTTGCCTAAAATGAAAGTGAAAAAGTAATAATCCCAACTTCAAAATAATCGTTGTTAGAACATGTATATGTCTAGGCATGAAATTAAACCTCCTTCCAATCACACCCATTTCAATCACACCCATTTCTCTCATATAAAAAGGCTAATTGATGGACGTTTGTCCATAACAAAGTGCATATGTCAGTGATGCAGAAAGCAAGCTACTGCTAGAAACTATTCTTCCACTAATCAACATTGTGAATAAAAAAAAAAAAAGCAAAGCTATACTTTCTTTATAGCTAGAATGTAAATTCAATGGAAAATATAGCAGAGGGAATTATATAGGAAAAATTCAGCAGGAAAATATCTGAAAAACAGAATATATCCTCATGATTAGTTTTAAAATTTGGTCTGAAATATCCTCACTAGCAAACATTTAGTTTGCTATATTTATTACTGGAGTTTGCAGTCAAAAATATCATGGCATTAAGCAGGAAGAATGTTGGTAAAATATGTTAATTGGCAATTAAAAGCAAGGATTCTGATTATTTACTCCACTAAACTTGAAATAATGTTAGCTCTTACGAATTTAAGTTCAATATCAGCTTTTGACTGGGAGTAGGCAGTAACTCAGATAAGAATCTCAGAATATTTTTCCTAAATCAGTTTTTCATGACAGCTTCAAGGAGGACAAGCAAAGAAGGGGCCAGATGCAGCATTCTTCAAATAGCAGAGAGTAGGAAAAATGCCATTCTCATTTTTTGTTCATTATTTAACCCCTCTGATTTCTTCCTTGCCTCTTAAAAAGATCTGTATCATCAGTTACTTTGCAAAGTACAAATATTTCAAACCTTTTGATTATAGATTGCCAGGAGTGTAGCTTTCCTTTTGTCTATTTTAAATATCTAAATTTGCCTTAGAGAATCTAAAGAAGCACCTCAGAGGTCTTTTTGATTAACATTCATAGTATTTGAAAGTGTTGAATTTTTTCTCATCTTTGAACACCAAAAGCTCATCTGGATAAAAGAGGAGTTCTGTACACTTGCTTAGGGATAGTGGAAATTCTCCAAGGAAATCCTGTGGTTCAGTGAAAAATTTCATCCATATGAGAGCTGTATAAACCTGACCCTCATGACTGCACTACTAGTAATTCAAATAAATTCATATATAAACTGGCATTGGGTCATAGCACAAGATACAGTGGTTATTGCTGTGCAGTGATGGATGGGCATATAATAATGTCAAAAACTGATACTGAATCATGAAGGGTCTTCTACTTTCAAAATAAGCAACCTTCACCTTGCCCTCAAAATCTTGCTGGGGGAGGGAACCGTTTCCCTTTCTTGGCCTAGAAAGATATTTCAAAAGCTTATTCCCTGATACTTGTTATATTCACAAACTATTTGTGCTAGCTCTTAGCATGATTTACAGCAGAAGGGATTCACTCTGCAGGAGAAATCATTGTCTGGAATAAATAGTACAGAGATGGTATGCACAGCATAGAAGACAACCTGAGGTGAACGGGAGCCAAGAGGGTGTGATGGGAGTTAAGTTATGTATGTTTTACTTACGACTGTTTTACACCCCTTTGTGATGTATAGGTGTCATCATGCACTGTGAATCTTAAACATTTGTACTTCTGTTTCAGCTTTGAGGAGGGGGAAATACTGTTCTCTGTATTAATTGGATAACTTTGGCTCAAGCTTTTAAGTGTGACAAATGGAGATGTGCCAAACTGCCTGAAAGTAATTCTGGTTGTCAGTGAACCACAGTGGCTGCCAGTTTGCAGACAATTTCTAGTCTTCTTGAGTCTGTCACATCTCTTTCACACTAGCTATTTACCATCTGAATAGAAAGCCAGCACTGTGAGACATAAATAAATGTATTTGTCTTTTATATGACAGTGTTTCTTTGAGGGACTTGTAGCTACACTAAGCTACACATCATGAACCAACCTGAACTTCTGCAATGGCACAAATTGCAGACAGGTCTCCTCGAGCAAGTAGCAATTAAAGTGCTGCGGGGAGCCAAAGAACGTAATTAATAATGTGGCGACTTTGGTTACCATGTAATTTTCTTATGTTGGAATGATGTGTGTGTTAGGTTAGCTCATTCTCCCCAGGACACCTGAAAGGATATTTGTGATAGAACAAACAACCTACCCCTGCGGATGTGACAGCAGAAGGCTTTGTTGCTTTATGAGTCTGATCCAAGGATGCCTTATGTTCCTTAGTTTACAGGAAATCCAGGGTAAACCTTTTATTTACAGATAGGGAACACTTGCCAGAACAGAATAAAAAAGCAGCTGATTAATCAGCATGCAGCCTTCGTCTTGTAGGGCCTAGCTGCCTGGACCTTTTTAACATTTGGAAGATTAGCCTTGGTGAGAGAAATATTGTGTGGAAATGCCTTTGATAGCTCTGTGTTTTAGTCTATCATGCTCAGGGGATTGCTCAGGGTTTGAAAAAGTCTGCATGTTAGAACAGAGGATGTTCATGGTTGGGGAAAAAAATTACCTTGTTCTAGTTCTGCACTGCTCCCCTTTGAAGTAAAATGAGAGGAAAGCTTGCTCTGCAACTTCAGCTGATAAAATCTGTTTTCTGGAACATTACCAAGTCTAAACATATATCATCGACAAGAAATAAGGGAGACAAAGGATTCTATTCCCAAATAGGCTTTGAAAACCTAGGCAACTGCTAGGAAAACAAAAATAAGGAACAGTCCCCTGCTAGTTTGACCCTTAAATTATGCAGCTGTTCATTACCAGAATTATATATCTCGTGCTGCCCTTTGGAAGGAAGGCATGGTGCACAGAGCTGGAACAATTACTGAATTATAGTACAATAAGAAAGGCCTCCTAATGTGTCACATGCATGTAGAGGAAGATAAGAAAGGCCAGCTTAAGTTCTTGGCATTTTAAAGAAGGCAATCAAGAAACCCTTTGAATTCTTTGGTGTTCTTTCCCTGCAGTTCATCTACATTTTTATGCAAGTCTGACAAAGCATCCCATTCATGTGTCAGCACTCTCGTTGCTGGATGCATTAGTGTTTATTACAGGCTGCATTTGCAGATGCTACCATTTGAAAACAGTAATAGAGCCAGTTGTGTGGCCTTAATATTTATATAATTAATAATGATTTCATGCTTCCCTCCCCAGTGCTTCTGAAATAAAAACAGCTACATTAGCATGGTCAAGCATAACAGGGCTCAACACAATCCAGTAAGCCTAAATTGTTTTGCCATAACAGGCTTTGAATTTTATTCTGAAATAAAATGCATTGTGTTAATCAGCTTAGTGTTAATGAATGATTTGGGTGACACATTTGGCACATTTTTGCACATTTAGTTATGAGATTACTTTTTTTTATTGATCACACATAAAATGTATGCTCTGAAGAGTGGGCTAAAGTGTCTTCAATCTTTTGTATTTGAAAATAATAATGTTCATTTTTCATTTCCCAAAAGTTTATCTGTGACTATGGTCTGGAAATTAGCCAAATTAAACTTTCTTCTTTTTCTTTATTCCTTGCAGTTATATTTCCAGATAGTTATTTTGTCTTTATGCATTTGGATTGTATTGAGAATACCCATAATCACACCCAGACTTTCAATGAAGCAAAAGCCATACAATATTTCAAGTTGATATATTACTTATCCAGAAATAGAGCCTGTTGGTAAAAAGAATAAGAATTAGAGTCTTCTAGTATATTTAATGCAAAAACTGTTTTTTGTGACTACATGTTAAATGTTTCCTCATATTGACAAAGGTAAAATAAGCAGGAAAATTTAATTAATAATACATCAGGCTCTCCCATTTGATTTTGTTTTCATTGGGAGTAGAAGATTTCAAGTATTCCTACATTTTGAAATGAAAAAAGAAAAAATAATGTTCGCAGAGTGTGAGAACATTTCAAGATATATGGGTTTTTTGTTCATCTGGATTTTTTATTTTATTGATTTGTCAGTTTTGAAGGTGATTGATTCAGTAAATTATCTGTCAATCAGGATCAAATTCTAAGCAAATATTCTGTAAAAACTGACAAAGGAATTACTAAGGACAGTAAAAATTTTAGAGTCTGTCCTTCTCTTGTGTAAATATTATAAAACTTTAGAAAAAGTAAAAGCAAAGCAAACCCTTTTGATTACAAAGACAAAAAAAGGAGTAACTTGCCTATTAGATGATCCAGCTAACAGTTTATATGTCTGGGGTTTAGGACTGATGAGCAAACACAGAGAGAGCTCTGATAGGCTTATGTGTGGCTATGCCTAAGAAACAGGATCCCCTTTATCAGAGCTGAAAGACACTTTTATTGCTTTTGTCTCAGATGCTCTTTAGCTATGTTCACTGGGTAGCTTTACCAGAACTTCTAAGGATTGCCTGTGAGGGTTCTTTTGTCTTATATTCTCTTTACTTTGCTCTGCTGTAAGCTTGTCACTAAAAGCTTGTATTGCTCCTAATTTCAGTAATATCTCCACTGTGTAGATGAGGCAGAAGTCACTTCTCCCCTTGCTGCTTTCTCAGTGACCCAAGAATAGGATGCTTGAGAAGGAAAATAATGAACAAAGTCATCAATGCTTTTCGCTCTCTCCTTGCACAAGTACCTCAAGCAGTAAAGTACTTACAGTACAAGGGAAGTTATAACTGTCTTAGGCAGTAACAGTTCAGAAATTTTTCAGCAACAAAAAACTTTCAGTCTTCAAGACATCTGTTTATCTTTTACACTTAAGTTTCCAAAACTTCAGCAGACTTTAATCAGCAGCAATATGCCACGTGAAGCCTAAAACCATATAGAAATCCACCACGGAGAGAGTGAGTTCCCTCTGTGCCCAAAGCAGTCAGTGGCAGAGAAGACTCTGAAGGGGAGACTGTGTGTGTGGAACTGTTCTCAGGTTCACATGCTTACCACGGTGCAAATTACCATGGGAGCACCACTGTGCCTGCTTAGCTCCTCTTCTGACAGCTGCTGGGCTGTGACTGGACTTCATGTTTATTATTTACTCCTGTTATTTGTTTGTGGTCAGTAGATGAGGTCAGAAGGGGAACCTCAGGACAAGAAAGTGGGTTTTACAGTTGTTCTCTGTAATAGACAGTTTCCTCGAGGAAGCACAATAGGAAAGCCTATGGGGTTAATAGAGTAGAACAGAGGATCCTTAGCCCTGTGTAACGCTACAAATAGCATAGGCATTATTTTACTACTAGAAATTGTATGTTATTAGGATCTTGACAATTCAGGTTTGATGATTTTTGGTGTTATAAATGAAAGCCGTTACTAGGACATTCTCTTAAATTGCTCACTGAAAATTAAACTGTGAAAGCTTGCCATTGCATTCTTTTAGCAATACGTTTGCTCTCACGGAAGTTTTGTTTTTGGATAAAGGAATTGCCAAATTGAAGTAAAGTAACATCTTTCAACTGGTAATTTTACTAGCTTATAAGATTAGGAACTCTGGTTTTGATCTTTCAGGATATGGTTTGAATAATGTGGTTTGAGTTAATTAGAGTTGCAATTTATTATGACAAGTAGAAAACTGTGCCAATCCTTTGAGAGAAAGGAAAATTTTCAATTAAAATACAATAGAGCAGTAAGACAGAAATTTTTGTTTCTTGTCCTGACATTAATCTGATTAGAAATAATGTCTGTTGCAAATTTATATTTACAGGTAAACTGACCTTACTTCATGGTTTTTTACCTGGCTGATACTGAATAGTATTGGTTTGTTCTTATGTCTCTCTTACAAGAACAGATACTGGGGGTGACATGCTCTGACTTTAGTGCTGCTGTAACAGCTGATACAGCAGGGGATTTGGTTTATGATGTCTGTGAGCAGTTCTGCCTTGAGAGGGAATAAAAAGAGAAGAGGATTTACATTTGTTTTGTGATTCTTTGTTCCCATGGAAATTGAAGACACCTTTTTTTCTATGAGATGAATTTCAACTTTTCATATCTCTTGAGAATGAATTTCAGGCACCAGGGAGAACAAAAGAGAGCATTTCTAAGTAGGAAGAGTGCTTTCAGCCCAGATACAAAAAACATGACACACCCCCCACTGGTCTGGCTTGCTAGAGGGGTTACTAGTCTGTCATCTCTAGCACAGTTATCTCAGTACTTCTTTTGAGTGATATAAGAAGACTCAAATTTGGGCCTGTGAGCTGCAGATAGCTTTTCCTGAGATCAAACAGAGAAAAGAATGTGTATTTTGGCTTTAAATATTGGATTGTAAATATAGGGCTGTTGTTCTTATTATTGACAAGTACTTCTTTGTACCTCTTTCTCTGCACTCTCCAAATTCTATCATCAGCCATTAGCTCCACACAACATAGCAGGTGGTATTTTTTCTTTTTTTTTTGTATTTGCAGCGACTTTGAGTGCTTGCCTTCTCTTTATGTCTTCTGCTGCTGCTTTTAAAATATTCATATCCTTGATTTTAAATAAATCAGTTCTCTGTGTTTCTCTAAATCAATGTGGTTAAAAAAACCTGTCTCCCAGGGAATTCTGGGTGAATACCAATTTATCCTTACAATAAAAAGACACTTTCCTGATGGAGATTTGTAAGCTCTGGCTGAAATATAAGGATGATTCTGACAGCAGTCTCAAGGTTAAATAGACTAATTTAGTTGAAGTCAACTGATATTGGTGTAAACAAGATTAAAATCGCCCTTTGCATATGTGAGACACACATGTATCTTAGCATAAATCCAGTTGCTACTCTGGAAATGTGTTGTGATGAATGCTTCAGGGAATATTTGAAGGCTGGCAAACATTTATTTCTGTGGTACCCATCCTAAAATAGGACATAGACATTTTAAAAGGATATCTCATGTGTCGCTGGGCAATAAAATAGAAATGATTGTTTTCTTGATGAAGCAACTGTTTACTCAAGTCGTGAGACAAATGGAACAGCTTGTGACAAAAAAGAAAAACATATCCCATCTGAATTCTCTTACTCAGGAGGGAGGGATACCACCTTTTCCAAAAACATCACTTTTACTGTTATGCTTAACAGGATGCTTTACAGGAATCCCATCACTTTTACTGTTATGCTTAACAGGATGCTTTACAGGAATCCCATCTTTCAATGGTGCATTGCTTCAGGAAGGTATCAAATGGGTCTCTGAAAACAAATAAGTTTGCAAGTTTTACTCATTGCTCTTGGCTTCCTCATTTAACAGTCTAGAATAAGCCAAAGTACTTATAGGGCATTCATTGTGATGGTATTAGAGAGCTGTGTAATCCACAACCCTCTGGGTTACTCTGTAAGGCATGGAAATTCTATTATCTTAATTTTATAGATGAGCATAAAGACATAGAGGAATCAAATGACACTGCTAAGGTCACACACATTGTCTTTGATTTAGGAGATATCTTGAAAGATCTGTCTTCTGTTCTTCAGCTGTAGAAGCTGAGTATGCCATGCATACACCTGATTTCTGCACTTTGGGTAATTTAGTAGTCAGCGGGGAGAAGCAGACACTTTCAGGGCACAGTTCATCTCATAGTAAAGTAAAACCTAGAGGAGTTCAGATGGATCACATTGTGAAATAGCCTGTTTAAAGAATTTAGTTGATTAGCTGAAAGGTATTCTTCAGTATTTCATCAGGTCATTCCTTTTTCTAGTACCTTCCTTTACTAGATGAGATTTTTTGGAAGCATTTATACTGAAAAATCCCACCTTCTTGCTAAGAATTCTTATCCTTAATGCTGCAAATTCTCTTTGTAAAGAATTATAAATCCTTTTATCTATCTTGTATTAGAAACAGTACATGGTGACTGGTTTCTTTATACTTTATTGCTACACAATCTTCTATTGTACATAACCTGCCTTGACTGCAGTCAGACATTAAGCAATTAAATACAAGACTACAAACTTCCATTAATTTGCAAAATCAAGTCTGCTGGTCTCATTGTGGAACTTGTGCTAATATAAGAATATAAATGTTGGGATGGAGTCCAGTAATCTCTTATTATAGACACTGTGCAGTCAGATTTATTCTCATGATAAAACTTTCTCTTAATTTACCAGGTCATTTGATGTCTCTATTTGTTTATCAATAGTTTTCACCTTTTCCTCTGTCTGGTTTTATTCTTCTAAATGGAAAAAGCTAAAATCTCCTAGTCTTCTCTAACAAGAAAGACTCTTGCCTTTTTTTTTTTCCTTTCTTTAATTTTTCTGATAACTTGGTCTTCACTGAAAATGCTTTTGAGTTTATGTCAGAAGCACATTGAATCAGCCCTTTCCCTATAGGTCTATATTAAGGTCATTTCTGAAAATATTTTTCAGGATTAATTCTGATATTGAATTATGTGTGACCTCTCTCCAGCTCCATCTCTTCCCTCATTGAATCAACCTACAGGTTCTATTAGCCTATATTCTTGCTAAACCAAAATAATTTACTATATGGAACATCATTTACTATATGGAACAACATGCTCTGTTGAAGTCCAGAGAAATGACATTTACTCAATTTCCTTTGCTTCTAAAAATGAAGTAATTTACCATGGTAATCTCACATTATCTACCATTCTTAAAATATTTGTTTCAGACTTTCCTGTTTATGAGTTATCATGATGTTATACTTTCCCTTTTAGTTCTGTTTTTATTCCTTTAGATCAAATCTTACAGATTTGTGGCAACTTGTGGCTGATTTCCTCCCCTCCAAATTTTGGTATACATTTATGAAACCCCAGTCAGGTAGCACTTGTCATGTACTTCATTTATTTATAGAATGGATTGGTGTTGAATGTGGATTTTCCCTCTGATTAATTTTGCCCATTTGTCTGTAGTGAATGCCTCCCCAGTAAACGGCAGGTACCAGACAAAAGTACACGAAGCCTGGACAAGAAGTCCTAGGTGATATAAGCAGCTGCTTGTAGGTGATTCTGTGACTGCTATAGCCCATGCTGAGGTGGGCATTTGTGCAAACAATTCTTGCAGTCTTACTTAATCAGCCTTGTCAACAAGGAGATCATACTAACTCCATTTTTTAGCTGTAAAATGGGACTCTGGAGGTTTACCTAGAAAACTAAGAGACACAGAGAACATATTCTCAATACATAACATTTAGAATAAAGAGCATTCTTAATGTTACTACCTTCTAGGAAAGGGGTGTGCAAGACAGCATGGGACAATTTACCAAGAGGTGTATGTCATTCCCATGTTCTTTGACAGCATGGGTATAGAAACTGACAGAGCAGAAAGTTTCTTTGAAAGTCAGACTACTGAGAAGTTGCAAAGTGATTACCTGAGACTGTGAAATAGATTAATTAACAAAGAAAAAAAAATGCAGTGCTTAATAAAAAGTTCCATATTCAAGGTGTCTGCCAGGTGTTTTCTGCTTTCAGTGCTATTTTTCTCCCCACAGCAGGGAACAAAATTTTCCATTATAATCAGGAATACTGCTAACATTTAATGCCTGAATTTGGGACCAAAGACAAATTACGATGTAATCAATCTTTTCAAACTTTTATGAAGGGTTTGTCCTCTCACCTTGCACTCAAAAATGCTAATAGCATTATTGGAAGTTTCCATTCTTTCTTTTTCAGTTTTGTTGGCCTAGCCCACTGTCCTACAGCTACAGATTTGGTCCCTTAATACTTCATAAATCCATACTGCTATGGTGAGAGATATCTGCAATAGTCTGAAAGTGAAATTCAGAAAGGAAATTACTTTTTTTTTTTTTTTGAGTTACAGTGCAGGGAAAAAAATAACAACAACCAACACAAAACTAACAAAAACTCCAAAAAAAAAACAAAACCCAAAACAAAACACAACAAAAAAGGAAAAGAAAAGCAAATTTTCTTTAGCAAAATTGTCTTAAAATGCCTAATCATGTGCTTTGAGAATGATCTGAAAACCTTGGTAGAACAGGGACTCTGTCCAGGTGGAATCCACTCACAAGTGACAGAACTTGTTAAGATATCAATTTTGCAAGTAAAAAATCCAAGATTTTGATACAGCAATTAGTTTTAAAGAAATAATTAACCGTGTAAGGAAACATCTCCTTATCTGTGCATGCACATTAAAAGATCAAAGTGATGAACTGTTATGGCAAATCCAAGGGTAGGCATACCTCCAGATTCAAGTGGTAGCTATCTACAATGAAGGTGTGTACATAATAGGTGCTAAAACTTCTCGTTGTGTTTAAGGGAGATTTAGTCAAGGCAGTACAATTTAAGAAGCTGTTCAGATTCATTTGTGTACATTAGGTTCGGTTATTTATTATGTTTTATTGACTATCCCTGCTGATAAGATTGACAGATATCTATTAATCAAAAGGAGGAATTAGAAATATATATGTGGTTCCCATGTAGGTATATACATTGTAAACATCTAAAATTTTGTTTCAGTCCTATACTTGTCTTCTCTGTAGCACTATATCATCTTGATCCATTAAGCAGCAAATATGCAAGACATTTTTTCATAATTGGTTCAGATCATCATCTGAACCATCAAGGCTGGGAGAAATCTTCAAGGTCATCTAGTCCAGCCTTCAACCTGGCACCACCATAATCCCCTCTAAACCATAGCCCCAAGAGTGACATCCAGATGTTTCTTGAACACTTCCAGATGACACTGTCTAGAGAGGAACTCCAGGCTGGAATGAATCCTACCTTACTTAGCATTCTGTCTTTAATAACTTTAAGTTTTATACGTAAATGAATTACAAGAAGATGCCCCATCACTTTTTAAGTGAAATCTGTTAACTAAATTCAGTGATATAAATTTGTAGGAGAAGGATTTGTCACCCAGGCAGCTGAGAAGATGGTGAGAGGAGTATTTTTTTGGAGAAAAATACAGGATTACTGATGAGAAGTGAGTTGAAAATATGTCAAAAAAGACAGTAAGCACAACTATATAAGGACAGCTTGGAAAAAATAGAGTCACGAGATGGAGAACTTATAAAGGAAGAATTGTTATAATATATAGGGAAGCTAAATGCTAAAGGAATCACTTGCAGATCACAAGGGAATCAATCTGTTTCCTTTAGTGCATGCCTTCCTAAATCAAGCTTGCCTGTAAAACTTGTTTCATGTTCTGTAGTGACCAAAGATCATTTTACACCCAATGAAGACCACAGCAAAACTCCAAACTATTTCAAGTGGGAGGAAGTATGTGACCAATGAATGTGTGGAAAAACAGCTGCCTGTCTCTGCTGTCCTACCAAATACATCGGTCCTGAAATACGTATTTTTGTCTATCAGTAAAGTATTCTGGTATCTCAGGTCATCATGATTTTAAGCATTTGGCATTGCTTTTAAATAACTTGCTACCTCTGAAGTTGCCATTAAATAAATCACTTGATACAAGGGGAATAATCATCTTAACATTAACTGTTAATTCCCTCATGACTACAGTTTTATAATAGTTTCTCTTTTAAAGCTTAATTTTTGGCACAGAGCCATGCATTACTTGCAGGTGTTTGCATGGAAAGACAGGGTGTCCTAACCAAGTGTCAGTGATCCTTTTCAGTGTTCTTGGTCTGAAATCAGCCATTGAACCCAAGCACAGGACAATGTCATTAACAGAACAAGAATTCTCAGGTGTTTTGACAAGACATTCTATAAATGGTAATTAACATCTGCACTGCCGTTCCTGTCAGGGAGGTGAATGAGAACGTTAAGTGAGCTGAATCTAGTGACTGCTTTTCCTATTTTGGTAAATCACCTTTTTATTTTGTTTCTTTTTTATAATACATGAAGAAAAATATATTATTTCACTCAGTTGGTTCATATAATTCATAAGTTTTCATTTCTACAAGTTCAGGAAACACAAACATGTTCATACTGCCCATTATTTTCAGAAGCTTGAAACAGATAAGCCTATATTATACATTATTAAATATGAGTCAAGAGTACATCGTGCTTGTAACTTTTTTTTTTTTAATTTATTATTACCCTGTGGAAAATAAAACCAGTTTACCTTTACACCTAAAACTGGAACCAGGAAAATAGATGCAGTGTATTGCCAAGTAGTCACAACTCTCATGTTATAGAAATTGTTGGATTCTTATGTGACAAGAAATATCTGTTTCTAGCCATATTTTATAACAACAAAATGAATTTTATGGAGGTAAGCAGGCTTTCCATTTTGTATTTGGGTATTATAAAAAACCCTATCGTTTGAGGAAATCAAACCAACAATTTTTCTTGTCATGTTCCTTCCCAAAAATTTGCTTTATATGTGAACCAAATTTACCATGATTGTTTTACTACTTGAGAAACCAGACTGTGTATAGACACAAAGGAGAATGTAAAGAGCTTGTTTTGTGTGTAAATGCTCTCGATCTGTGCTCAATAATAACAATTCTTCTTTGACCATCTTGATTAATCCATTTTAACCTATTTAAACATCAAAAAAACCTGATAATATTCTCTTGCTTAAAAAAAAGTCCAGGCACTTGGAGATGACATCCAGGACATTCCTTTAAATGCGTTTAGACCTAACTCTATGTGCATTTTGTGCACTAATTTCAGACATCCATTTACTTTGTACTTAGATTTGAATGCAGCTTAAAGTGGCCTACTTTAGAGCTATTCTTGCATGAGTAAATATAATAATAATAATAATAAAAAAAAGAGGTGTTACATGTTTGGAAGGGTTTTTTTGCTGAGATATTTCTTTAAACAGGAAGAAGACAAAATAAGATTATCAAAAAATAGCTTCCTCCGTTAACTGTGGATTCATTATTCATGTGAAATAGTATTTGATTTCCTCTTCAAAACCACAAAGATTTTTTTTTTTTTTTTTTGCAGTCTTCCATGTGAGATTTGGAAGCCTGGAAGTATAGGTCTTTCTAAGTATCAGAATAGGATTGTGTGACTAACTAAAACTGCTTGGTGCATACATATGTTGCTTCCATACTAATTTTCAGTACATTGAATAATGGCTTAATGCAGCACAGATTATTTTTTGAGCATGGTTTAATAAAATGTAAGGGTTTCGACTCAGAAACATTTGTTTAATGGGAGTTTTACTGTAAACTATATAAGCTCATTAAAAGACATGGATATCTTTTCTGAAAAATGATGTAAATTAACATAGTATTTGAAGAAAAAAGAAGGAATTGTAGCATGGTGTAGCTCAGACATAATAAAAGAAAGTACTTTCTAGTATTCTCTGTGTAATATGCCTGCAGTTGTGATAACTCAACTGGCACTGATCTGAATTTTACGAAATTAGCTAAATGAGATGCTGTTATACAAGCAGAATTAGGAAATGGTTCTTTTGTTCCTGGATTAGTTTAATGACATCTCTGACATCTGTGTCCTGTGATATTTATCAGGGATATATTTTTGTATAGAATGGAAGACGAAATCAACAATATAATCAAGCTTACTAGGCACCTAATTTAAACACTTTTTGCTATCACATTCTTTAATTATTCAGAGTCATGCAGCTTAAGTCAGGAGAACAAATACCTTGATCTAGGACCAAATTCCATTAAAAGAAATGTATTTAAAAAGTGTTTTCAAAGCATGAAGCTACTTGTTTATATAATAACCTGTACGCATAAGGCATCTGCCACAAATTTGCAACCAATTTGGTTTAACCTAAATCTGATTTTGGCCTGATTTGTACTGAAGGAAAATAGAAAAACACATAATTGTCAAGAAGCATATGTTAGAAATAAGGATGCTTTGATATATATATATATATATTTAACCTAAATCTAATGTTTGTTGAGACAGTTATAATTAAACTAACGACAGAATAATTTTATATTTTTATGCAAAAATAATCATCTTTCTTAATTAACACTGTGTTTTTAACACCATAGCATATATGTGCCTTTTCATATTGTCCTTAGATGAGCTGCTTTCTGGAGTGTAACAATTGTAGCTTTTTGATATTGTCTAGTTTTACCCCTTGAATTCCTTGTTCTTCCCTTCCCTTCCCTTCCCTTCCCTTCCCTTCCCTTCATGAAAAAATGTTTAATTTGACACTTTCTGCTTTACAGCTGTTAATCTAATGCTAGGAAAATAATACTTAGGAAATAAGTCCCAGTTGCCATATGTGGATTCCTTATTTATCAATGGACAGAAATATGTATAAAAATAAAAATTCAGAATGAATACATCTATCTATATAGCTAAAACAAATCATATATATAATTTCACAGTACAGTTCATCATATATATGGTGATGATGATCATGACTTTTGCCTTTATTCAGTTATTGCTTGATAAAGTCAATATCCTTACTTCAAGATATCCCAAGTTACCACACGCTCCAGGGAGCCAGGATATGTATTTATCACAAGCTTGAAGATTAGGCTTTTGCTTTAAGTTAGAAAATGATCAGGAAAACAAATTATTTTTAGATTTTTTAACTATCATAACAATCAAATGAAATTCAACCTGAATGGTTTTATTTCTTTTGTTTTTTCTGTTCTAGGTGAGTTAATGGTAAGGCATGTAATAACAGCAAAAGATTTTACAACACTGTGCAGAGTAGACGTAAATATTGTTCAGCTCAGTTTCACAACATTCTGCCAGTTCTTATTTTGACTACTTTTTTTGACACTGGATCCTATCTTTTCTCAAAGAGAATTTGTAGAAATTACTGAACAAAATTTTATTTAATGTGAAACAGTTGACTGAGTCTTCTACATAGAGATTTAAGTTGTTTTAGACTGACAGCAGGTTTGTGTTTGGGGCATATTAATAGATCAGAAAATGTGACCATGTCAAAAGTGGTGCTGTCTCAGCATGTTGCCTGTAAATCAATTCAACAAAATATTTTGATCAAGTATCATAAATATTTAGGTGTGAGAGAAAAAACATAGTAAATGATTGTGACCATGGGATACTTTATGAATATTTCATTATCACCATCCATCATCACCTTTTGGGAACAAAGACTTTTTTTAGGCAGCAAAACAAAAAGCTACATAATAAAAAATATTAATGCTGAAAATAACGTTATTCCAAATATTTGAAAACTGGCCTCGTTAAGTGATACAATCAAATTTAAAAATTTCATTTGAATCCTCTGAGGAGATATTACGCATTAGACTGTCCTGCTAAAATTAAATGTATGGCAAGAAAAAAATGCCAATTTTGAGGAAATAAAATTAGGCCAGATAGGATTCTTGGGAGGAGTAGCTTGAGCGTACAAAAAGATGGATGAGTTCCATGCCATGCTGAAGATGGTTGCAAATTTATAAAGATATGCTGTCTGCTCTTTGTCTGCCATAAAGTCTGTCTAAATAACAATATCCTCTCAGGGAGAGAATCTGCTGTTCTGGCTGCCCATGTATTGTTGAATTTGGACTATCTCCATTTGCAAATGTTGACTTTTCATCTGTGCCCAAAGAATGAAATCTGTATGAGAGATGTGTAAAGCTTATAATCTTTATTTATTTGTTAACAAACGGGGGGGTTTTGCCAAATCCTGTTTGCATTTCTTTCCTCCTGCTCTTCCTGCAAGGTGATTGTCTGCATCCACAATGTGACACTTCAGCTAAGAATACAAATTGCAGTCATTTTTGTGTCTTTGTTTGTTTGTTTATTTACTTGTTTGTTTGTTTTCAATGACAGAATGTATTAAGTCAGAATAAAAATCCCAGCTATTATTTTGTATCTTCTGTATTTCTAAAGGGTATGCTAGAATTGGCTACATTTGTCAGTGAAAGTTTTTACAAAATGAAGCTTTATGTTAATGGTTGCTGATGCATAGATTTTTAAGACCAGAAAGAACCATTGGAGTATCTAGTGAACCTACTTTTTATTTTCTTTTTTTTATCTATAAATTGTAATTTTTTACCCAGTTAAGTTTAAAAAAAAAGAAAAAAAAAAAAAAAAGAAAAAAAGAAAAGGTAGTGGCATCAAGATCTGAACATAGGCAATATGCAGTCCATGATAAGTAGTGGAGCTGGATTTGTATGACCAGTGAAGAGCATGGAATCATTCAGGTTTAAACTGCTCAGCTGTACCTGAGCACCACTCCAGATCATGGTGCTTTGTGACACCTCCTGTGGCACCTTCCCACACCCTTGTTGCAAGGACCTTCCCACACCCTTGTTGCAAGGACCGTGCCCTTGTGATTTCAGATTGTTGCAACTTGCCTGCAAAAGGGTCACAGCCTTTGCGATGGTTAGTGTGTCTATTTGTTCTTGAAGACTAGGCAGCACTAAATAAACTTTACCCCTAGTATCTTACAAGCTTAGCAGACACAGGAATCGTATTTCTACTTCCTGACCATGCATCCAGGGAAATGCATAGAGGTTTATAAACATGTATGTGAATGCAGAAAAAGTAGTTGGAAATAGGAACAGAAAGTTAGGTCAGATAAAAATAGCATCCTTACAAAAGAGCCATTACTGATGGAAGCGTACCTTTTAAGTTTTAATGGTATTGAAATGGTCTGAAAAAAAAGAAAATATAATAAACTAAGTAACATTCTCCTTCATTATGGCTTTTATAGTGGAGCAGCTGTAAGGGAAAGGAACTTGAGGCAAGAAATGCAGAATACTTTCTTAATTTCTACTTTGTTTACTTAGCTCTGAAAAGATATAGATATGAAGAAGCTTCTGTCATCAGACAACTGGGTAGAAACAAATTTCAAGTACTTGAATATTGTTGCCTTCAAAATTTAGCTGCCCGTGGAATCAAAATCATGCAGAGTTTTTGTACAGGCATGTACAAGATACAGAACCCATCTGGATCACTCAAATATTTCACAGAACTGTGTGGAAAATTTTACTGTCCAATGTTTTCCCACCATTTCAGAACATTTTTCCTGTTTTTCTGTATCCTGGGCACTCCCTCCCACACACCCTTAGTTCTCCTGCTTCCTGACCCTCCTGTCATTGTGCTAATTAAGGATTCTGGCAGCTTCTCTCTGCTAAGTAATGCAGATGTAAGCTAAACTTACAGTATGAATTATTTCAGCCTTGATGAAAAAGAAGTTTGGGCCAAGACAGTTTGGGTTTCTTGATCTGTACCTGTGTACAGAGGATGGAACATCAGGAAAGCAAGAAAGAATCAGCAGAGTAGAAGGTGGTAGTGATAAGTCTACCAAAACTGGTAGCAGTGATAGGAGGAATCCAGGGACCTCTGAACAAGGTAATTTGAGGATGGAATGTGAATTGACTGTGCAACCTAGAATGACTGTGGAATAAGTCACTAAAAATCTTTTTTTTTAATAGACACTGAATGTTTTAGTTAATTAATAATACCGAGGAAGCACATCTGACAAAGCATGTGTCAGGCTTTGGAGTCTTTGATTATTTTTTTAACAAACTAGAAATAAAGAACGGTCTTTCCTATTTATTTGTCTGATGCTTAGGAGAAAAAAAAAAAAAAAAAAAACCAAGTCTTGAGAGTCTTCTTCATTATAAACTTATTTTCCAGGTTTTATATTTTATATATGACTAGTTGCAAAACCTCTGTGAAATGGAACAATGCCATTTCCGTTCCAGTATACATGGGGAAGATGTAAACTCGTGAGATCTCAGAGCAGGTAATTTAATAATGTAGCCTGTGAAAGCTCAAAAAAAAAACAAAAAAAGCTTTCTGTATTTGAGGATAACTAGAGCTGAAAATGTTGCTGTTGTTTTCTTTTCCCTTTTAAGGTGCAATATGAAAAGTTAAATAAATATGATTGTATGGAACACAGTTGTGGCAATGTTCAAATCCACTGTACTTAATGTTAGCACCCTCAGGCAAAAGAGTACCTATTGATGTTGCTTGAGACCAAAAAGTCTCACTTAGTGGAAATGATCTTGTGGTCTCAACTCTCTCAGAAATGAAGAATGAATTTTCTGGCTGTAAGAAAGAGAGTTTTAAAGAAGCAGGTTGAAAAGCAGCTGGTCATCACACCAGAAGCTAGTTGCTAATTGCAGCAGTAAGTTAATCAATGAAATAGCTGTTTAGCTTCTGGGTATAATAAAAAGAGATAAAAAACCACACAGAAATTCCAGCATTAGGGTATGACCAGCTCTGGAGTAGCATACATTATTTTCCTTCTTACACCTGTCTGCTTTTGAGTTGGCAAGTCATGCATCTGCTTGACAGCTATTAACAGAATAAAATAACAACAAAAAGGCATTTTTCGGTAAGATCTGATATAAATATTTACAAAGACAATTTAAGGGAGTGTTTTTTATGCACTTTTGTGTTTGCTTTCAAAACATTTAACTCCAGAGACAGATGGCTTGTACAGTTTTATCAGCACTTGTGTCATTATATATTCAAGCAGCCAAGACTGATAACCAGCCACACGGATTATGGATTGTTCAGAGAACAAATACTTTGAAAAAAAAAATACCCCACATATCAATAAAGTACTTCAGTATGGAAAAGCTTGATACAGAAATTGCAGTGACATTTTTGTGAAGAGAAAGGAAACAAATTAAAGCAATTATAAAATTAAAGCAGCAGGAACAGGTTTTTAAGTGGTGTCATTGTATGTGGTAATGAAACAACTTTAGAAAATTGGGTGAAAACTATTGTTCAGCAGTGGTGGAGGAGAAAGATAATTACCATTAAGGCAACATTATGGCTTTCTCAATACACAGCAGCCAACTCTTCAGTCACGCTATCCCCAGAAGATCTCTCTCCTATCATCTTGCTCATGATCATTACACTTTATGCTGCTAAATAGCAACCTGAATGATAAAGACTCTTACAAAATAATAAATGTTGTGATTGAAAACATAATAAAACAAAAAAACTCAAAAAAACTAGTTGTCAAAACAGGATTTTTTGGTTTTTGGTGTTTTTGGTGTTTTTTTGGTTTTTCTTTTTTTTTTTTTTTTTTTTGTAGGTGAGATTCTTTTTTGTTCTTTTAATCTTTTTCTCACAGTAGGAAATTTGTAGAATACCGTAAATCATGATCATTACCATTATTAGCAACAATATTTACCAAAAAATCATGGTTATATCTAAGGGCCTTAACTGGAGATAGCTATGGCAAGCACCACACACGTTATGAGTGAAGCTGCCTTTTCCCTCAGTAAGTAAGCATGACCATTTCCTGTAGTAGCTTAAGAGTAAAATACATTATTCTAACAATCTGCATTTCTAAAAGAAATCATTTTGTGGATTTCTTTCTCTCTTGTGATGGACCGAAAGTGATTAAAATAATAATTCTTAGTTATATATTAGATGAAATCTTGCAAGGCATTTTTTAAACTTAAACCTCACAGTATTTTAGTAAGGCAAGTAAATATTCCCTGTATTTTACAGATTGGAAAGCATGAGACAGAGTACTGGAAAATACGAGTACACATTTGAGTAGGAGTCTGAACCTCTTCGCAGTTCTGGACATTTTTACATACAGGTGTATGTAGAGGTGTGTGCAGAATGTAACAAACTTTACAGCTATTTGAACAGTTAAACAGCTAAAAGAAGTGTCTTTCAGGTGTTCCCTGAGATTCCCAGTCCTCTCCTAGAAGGAGAGTGTCTTGCTCTTTCTGCAGCTGTCACTTAGGGTGACCAATATCAAAATTGTAATTGGCTGCTGTAAAGACTGCATAGTCTTGCCTTTGATTGGTATCTCTTCATAGGGAAGGTTGACTGAGGAAAAGACTTGCACACAACAATTAATTTTGCAGGTCTAATTTGGACAGTGTTATTCTGTTAAATTGTAAAAAACCCAAGGAGCAGTTCTTGCACAGGTGATCATCTCAGCATTGTTACCCCATTCCTGTCTGCTGCTCACAATAATAGCAGAGCTGAATATTCCAGGGCTCTCCAGAGAATCTATCAGCTTCGAGATGGCTAAAGCAAAGGATGCTTAAAATCCATTCCAAGTTGAACAGACATAACTGCTTGTTACTGCAGAAAGAAAAATACATGAAGTAAATTTTCCTAAGAGTTTGACATGTTGCTTATAGGGCCACATGCATATTTATTCTTAGGTAAAACCAGCTTATTGCTCATTTAAATTTTAGGTTGAAATTATAGTCTTATCTCTTGAAATTTATTTAACTAAAGAGAAAATATAATTTATCCTCTTCAGAACTATTGCACTGAAAGCTCTCCTGTTATTCTTTTATTCCACTGTAGGTTGGAAGTACAGAGTACATGCACCGTCCTTCTTGGAAAGTGTCATTCTGTGACGAAATGTTTTCTTTCTATTTTGAAATTCTAATGTCTGTAAAACCTTTCTTTCTTTCTTCATCAGTAAAATACTAGTTTACTGAAAGAGTAGGCAGGTTGAAAATAGTTCTGTCACTTCTCACTTTTTTTCCTCTGAAATGGGAAAAAAGTAATTAAAACTAAACTTTAGTTGACAGCCAAAAAAAAAAGTCATATTTTAACCTGTAGATTAACTTCTGGAAAAGTTAACAATGTACTGTGAGTCCTTTATTTATTTACAATTGTTTTGGTTTGGATTTATTTCGCTCTAAGTACCTGCCTCGGTTTGGTTAGAACTTCATAATACAGGATTCAAATAAGAGTTTTATAGAAAAAAAAATCTCTTTTTCAGGTCTCATTTTAGAAGTGTGGTTCATGGTTCTCAAAGGAATCTCTGCTAAGATCCTACTTTGCAGTTGTTCTTTTCTTTTTTCCCAATGGTTTTGCTTTAATTATTTTATCTTGTATTGATCTAAGTGGAAAGTAGCATTGATTCTATACATTTTTCATGTTCTAGTTTTCAGCAATAGGACACTTTCTTGTATGAGGAATTCAGTAGCAACTTTCATTATAGCTTATTATATTTTATTATAGTTTATTATATTATGTCACATCAACAGAGTACCATATATTCTCTAGATAGTCAAAAAAGAGGTGTTGCTCAGAGATAAAAACATGAGCTAATTACTAAGGTAAGATGTAGAAACATGCCTGATGGTATTTTTTATATCTGTGTTTAAAAGCAGTGGGAAATGAATCGGAGTTTCCATAAAAATAATTGAGTTAATTTCAGTGTTCAGAAAAAGATGTTAGGAAGGGCAATTTATTGTATATGCATGTAGTACAAGAGAACAAAATATTCTTTGGCATTTTAACATAGAAATCTTTGTTAGAGTGTCTTCACTTATCATTTTGAGTCTCAATTAGATTATTATTAAGATACACTTCTTTTTTTTCTGATACACCACTGACATTTTTCTTCTGATTAGTAACTTTGCTATTCATGCCTACTTGCTAATGTTCTTTCTCAAAAATCAATCTATAATTTCCTTCCTGTCACTGGGCTGGTTAATCAAGGAAATATATCTCCTTAGCTCTTGAAATGTTTTCAGTACTAGCTCGTTGATTTACTCTGAAGTCAAGAAAAGACATCTCAAAATTCTTGCTCAAAATTACAACACAGCAATTACTCCTGGCAAAGTATATCCCAGATATTGGGAAATATCTCAGAAAAATACGTTAAGTGATTTCTCTGCCTTTTCTCTGACTTGCCCTTCCTCAGACATCCAGCCTGAGCAAATGAGCAAATGAAGTAATTTAAAAATGCAGTAGGAGCGAGAGGAGTTTAGTGTTGCTGAAGGCATGGGTGACCTGTCTCCTTGATTGTGAGAGGCCTGCAGCTGGCCAGCTGTGTCCTCAAGAGTGTATGAAAAATAATGTAGATTTAATATATATAGTATTCCAGAAATCTTTGTTTCTGTCTCCTGCAGTCTTACATTTCTAGCTTACAAAGAATTATGAGAACAGTTCTTTTTTAAGTGCCATATTTATAAAATTTTTTTTTCTTTTTTCCTTTGGGTTTTATGGTTGCGTAGCATCTGAGATGTGTTTAATAGTCAGAAGAGTTACAGATTTTATTCTCTTTCCTAATGAAATGTATTGAACTGTTTCATATTAAATCAAGCAAAATTTAACTTCTTACTTGTTGAGAGTATGCATTAGAGTGTGTATCCATGGGGTAGATATCTAGAACTATGCATCAAACTGTGTTTGTAAAACAGTAGATGTTAGAATAATCCTGTGTACAGAACATTCCTTTGGGCAATCCTGGTTTTGGATAGTACAGATGTTTCTCAGTTTGCAGTAGGCTGTTAATTCACCAAGGTTCTTCAGCAGTAAAGTGAGTTGATAGCAGAGCAGAATACATCCAAATAATTGGCCCTTATAAGCATTAATTTTCACTCAGAATCCGCAAGGGTAGGTTTACTTCCTCAGACATTTTGACTTACTAGCTCTATTTTCCTTGTATGAATTAAAAAAAAAATTAGTTAAGTTTATTTATTCATAGTAGAATCCGAGACTAATTGTCTCGGAATCCGGAAAAACTGAATTGTTTTTCCACTTCTGGAAACTAGGTAGGTAAGCATATACAGGGAGTACATGCCCTACAAAACATCTACTCTCTAATAGAATGAAAATGTATGTAGAATTTACCAGCAGAATATTGGTTGAAGGATCACTGTTAATTTTCTTCTGAGGTCTATGTATAAGTTTTATGACAAGTATCACAATCTAATATTATGTCTTTCCCCCCCTCTCTCCCCCTTTTTTCTTTCTCTGTTTTTCTTCTGCAGATGGGCCTCTTGGTCCACGAGGATTAGCTGAAGCTACAGAGATGTGTACTCAAGAATGTCTGGTTTTGGGTCACTCGGACAACTGTTGGATGCCTCCAAGCTTGGGCCCATACCAACAGCCAAAGTCTCCTCTCTCCACCTTTGCACCTCAGAAAGAATGGGTTAAGAAGGACAAACTAGTTAATGGACACACGTTGACCAGGACCTGGAAAGAAGATAGCAACAGAAACCAGTTCAGTGATAGAAAGCAGTATGGTTCCAGTGAGGGCCACTTCAACACTGGCAACCACATGACTGACATTCCTCTGGCCAACTTGAAGTCTTATAAACAGGCCCCGGGATCTGTGGAGAGTCCAAAGGAGCACCAGCTATAAGAAATGGTTACTTTGGACCAATGACTTTAGCTTACTTAGACTTGCTAATACTATGTGTTTGTCAGAGCTTTATGTACTGGGTAGACCTCTAGAACTATGCTTCACCTAGCAGAGATATGCATATCTTTATGTTAGCACCGTGGAAGGTATGATGTCCTGCAACATGAAAGAGTGTTTCTACTAGTTGTGTGGTTTTGTTATATAGACATGATTAAAATCTGCAGAGATCTCTCCAGTTTGAAAATATACTTTTTTGTTTCTTTGTTTTTTGACCCTGGACTGCTGCTATGAACAACAGAAGATGCATTTGGAGAGTGAAGGAGTGCAAAAGCTCGGTGGATTGCAAAGATTGAAGAGATTGAAAAGCATATCCAGTTAGAAAATTGTGCTTTTGTTGTCATTGATCTATGCTGGGACCGTTATACTTGAGATCATATTGCAAACAATTGAAGCTGTAAACATTAAACCTATTGTGCTATTAACAATGTTAGTGGACACTTGTAAGTCAATCGGCGTTCAAATACTTGTAAATAGCAACAATTATTACTTACAATTTTTGTGTACTTATAATGTTCACTTGAAAAGATACTGTAGCATATTTCTGTGTTTCACAGTTGCTTTTTGATTTCTTTCATTTGTTTTCTTGTTGTTTTGCTTTTATTTTCAGTGATGGTGTTTCTGTGTTAGTAGTCTGTCTGACACACAATATTCCAAGAAACTCAAGCCACTTGTATTAAAAGTGAAAAGAGTGATGGGGTGGGAAAAAAGGCTGCTTGTAGAAAAAGAAAAACCCCTTTTTTCTATGTAGTAGCAAATTATGCCAGCATTCAGTTAGAATTTCTTCTTTTTTTCTTTTTTTTTTTAATTTAATATTAAAAAATGAAAGGACTTGTGTAAGGGCTTAAAAACTTAGTAATTTTTAGTTTAATTTCCATTGTGTTTCATAAAACAGGGAAATTGCAAAACAAAAGAATATTAAATGTGTGGTGGTGGGCAAGGGAGAAAGCTAGTTGTTTGGGATCCTTGATCAAATTAGCTGTAGTGTGTCATTTACTGAGTGGTAGCTGATGTTGATCCCAGCTGAAATATGTGGAGGAAATTCTACAGGAGCAAAATACAATAATGATGTTTTTCCAGTTGGGCAGGTGTGTGTCTATACCTAAGACAGTTTGTATTGATGAAACAGCAGCATTTGTGTTGACCTTCATCTGCGTTAACGTTGTAGTTACACGAGTGTTTTTAGACCATAGCCACAGAATATTTAATGTGTTGTGCCTTCATGATGTAACAGAGCATTCTCCTGGTAGGCTAGTTGGGGGAGCTAAAGGGTTAAATCTCTAATTATTGCTGTTTAACTGTTTGTTATCATAGTTGGTCAATGCCTGGCAGGTACCAGTATCATGTCACCTCAGTCAAATCAGCAGAGTGACTCCCAATGGTAGTAACATCTAAGTTGCACGCAAAGCAAATCCACATCCAAAACATTTTTAGATGGTTTTTGTTAAGGCATGAAAGATGATTTACACAAATAAATAGCATGCAAAAAAAAAAAAAAAAAAAAAAAAAAAAAAAGTCCTANAAAAAAAAAAAGAAAAAAAGTCCTTACAGAAAAAAGCAAGTTACTTATGCCACAGTGAAACATCAGTCTTGAAGTGACAAATTTAGCTAATCTGAAAGTGTTTTTATTTTTACCAAAAAACAGAACATTTTGTTTCTTTCTATATTCTTTTGTATATAGCAGTTCACTTTTATTTTTTCCTCCACAGTATAAAAGGCTTAAAATGGGTTAGGGGTGCATTGCTTATTGCAGTACTTATGTCAGTTTGTGAGGGGTGTTTGATGACTTTGACAGAATAAATATCTAACCAGTTATCCTTGTTACTGCTTTGCCAGATCAACATTATTTAGTTATTCAGCTTTTGCAATAAATGTTCTGAATTCCTGATTGTGTTGTGTTAGTTCTTGGGCAGATGCCTAAGGGACTTTATTGCTGTTAATTTCTCTTTTTTCTGTTATTGTTGGTTAGTTCGTTTCTTTGCTTTATTCTGAATTTCCAGTTATTTTTCTAAGCATGCCATGGTCCACTAAGTTAATATCTGTATGTATAAGACTGGAGTATACAGCAAATGATAAATCCTGAGGGCTATATTCTGCCATTCCTATGTAAGTAGGAACTTCCTAAAAATAACCTATTTGAATTGGGTAAATTTTTACTTAGCACAAGGATGACAGAATCTAGCCCACATTTGTTAGAACTATGGAACAGGCACATGGAATAAGCATCCTTGCATAAATTTTTGTGAAAGTACAGGGGTAGCATATAGGAAATACAGCACTTACCACGCTTTGGTCATTCCTTTGGGAGTAGAATGAAGTCATATCGACATACAGTAGATTCTTTCCTATAGGGAAAATTGAGTAGTTAAAAAATATCTTTTGTTGCAGCACAGGAAAAAAAAAAACAACAACAAAAAAGAAAATGTTGAACAACCTTGAAAAATATATAGCAATAGGAGTATCTATATTTGAACATGCTGGGTTTTAAAGCGGAGAGGCACTGAGTTCTGTATTAAAAGCAGAAATACAAGAATTATTTTAAAACCCAAATAACACCAACTAGATTAAATTACAAATGCCTTTTTAAATGGAATATATTTGGAAATTTTTCTATCATGAATAGAAAATAAAAGATCTGACTGTTGCTGCAGAAAGAGAACTATAGTCTGTTCCAAGACTTTGTCCTATTATCAACCTGTGCAGGAAAAGCTAAAACAAATATGGTTTAAATTGCAAGGAGGTGAAAATTGTATCTAATTTTCTCAAATTCTATGTAATTTTATAATCTTAAAACCTTACCCAGCTTTGAAATGGTTCTTAAAAGAAAAGGACCGGGAAAAAAAATCCAAGAAAGAAAGAAGGAAGAGACTGAGATGGAAAAAAGGAAAAAAGGAAGGAAGGAAGGAAGGAAGGAAGGAAGGAAGGAAGGAAGGAAGGAATATCTGCAGCACTGAAAGTGCATTTTAATTCCATTAAAGCTAAATTCGTGTTTCCCAGATGTTTCCACAGAATTTGAATTTGGCCCTAGACATGTATTTAGTAAGTGCCCATTCATTCACAACCATTTGGTTGGCTCAATCAGTGGTATTACTAGTGTTGTGTAAAACTCAGAAATAAAAAGGAAAAAAAAAAAGGGAAAAAAATGGAAAATCTGTCCAGGAATTCTGTGATATATCAGATGAGGAGCTTTTAAAATATTAAAAATCACATTGCACCCAATGAGATGACAGCTGAGTACTGATGACTATATCATTTTATTTGAGGCTAAATACTATTTAAAATTATTCACAACCAGTCATGATACAGATGTCTCTCTGAGGTCAGTTCTGCCTTTTTCTTTTCCTTCAGACTGTCCTTTATTTATTTGTTTCATAATGCACACACTTTAAAGACTGTTAAAAAGGTTTGCCAAACATTTCTTTCATAGTCCTCTATTTCTGCTGCCACTGACCAAAACTCATTCCAAATAGAAAATGGCAAGTATGCATAGACATAGTTACTTAGTCCTACTTAGTTTTATGCTGTTCCAACTCTTACTAAAAATAGAGCGGTCAGGACCACTTAAAGAAAACTCAGGAAGTCCAGACTTGGAGAGTGAAATATTTTCTAGTGCTTTAAGTAGCGATGTACTGGAACAGATTGCCTAGGCATGGGCTTGGTATTTTGAGGAATAGAAAGGAAAAATAACTAACAACAATACATTTTTTTTTTTGTCAGAGGGAGCAGATGGATTAAATGCCATCAAATGTGACATGAAGAGAAAGTATGATGGTGGAATTACTGAGCCTCACAGAATGATGAGGTCATATGAAAGAAATTTGTTTTTACTGTATTTTCTTAGTGAAATAGATAAAGAAATTACCTACTCAATGCACCTTGTTGAAGTTCACCTGGAACACTGTGGAACATTGCATGAAGGCTGACAAAGAAATAAATGGAAGAGAATTAGGAGTATGTAGTATGCATCAATTTTAACAAATAGATAGGAAGAAAATGATATTCACATTCCTTGCTAATGTGATTATTAATGTAGAAAGTTATTATTAATATTCAAGATCAGAAGGAATCTTAAGGACTTTATCATGTAGTACATTAAAATAATGGAGAAGCTTAGGAAACTGGATACATAAATTGAGATGTATATCTGTGTAAGAGTAAAGAGCAGGAGTGATAAAGACTAATGTAGCTGACATGAGAAAAGAAAGAAATAGGGAAAAGAAGATTGCAATATTGATCAGAAGTTGGATCTTGGGATGTTTTAAGCAAAGGGAGATGTTAGTTGCTTTAATGAAAGAGAAGATATAATGAAAATCATGGAAAGTGGCAGCAGAGGATGTCAAGGGATCCACGGGCCACAGGCCCATAACATGCCAAATAGACATGGTGGTAGGGTCTAGCAGCCTTAGGCCGTACCTCAAAATGTATTAAAAAAATATGCTACTGGCCTGAGACCAGCAGTGGTGTCATATCCAATTCAGAGAGAAGAACAAGTCTTGATTTCCCAAACTATTGTGACCACAAAGTTTTGTGACCGCAATTTACCTGATTCAGATTATAAAACTTTTCATGGCATGTATTCTTGCCGTAAGAATGAACAGATAAGCAGTGAGAGTTCTCTACAGGACATGTCCTCATATGGGCCAGTTCAGACTGTAAAAGCAACTAAGTATTCACAGCTCCTTTTTTTCCTATCTACACTTCTTTTGTGGAACTGTGTTCCAAAGTCTTGACTTTAATTAATTAGTATGTCTGTAATCATTTCTGCTGTGATGAAAAAAGTCAAAAAGGGGACCAGCTCTAGAGCATAGAAAGGCATTTTAATATGCAGAAAACATGATACAACATAATCCAGAAGTGTGAATCAGCTCAGTATATCATGGATAGTTAAGCTGTAACTCAATTAAAATTAGTTTTATTAACTTGCACTACTCAACACCTTAGTGGACACATCCATCAAATATAATTACCCCTTAATCTAAAACCACCTCTGACTTTTCCTCTTGTTGCAAAAAGAGACTCTCATTGGTAGATGCTTACTTGTGAAATAATGAGATACCCTTTTTCACACATTTGAGTTTCAGTTTGAATTCTCTGAAATATAATACTTTATTTAACACAGTTACTTATGTTATAAAATGCTTTAATAATATATATATATAAATGGGGAGAGACCATTATATTCTTTGTTTTCAACCAGTTGAGTTGAAAGTAAGATCATAACACAGAGGGCCAAGTTCTGATCCTTCAGGCTTTATTGAAGCTCTTACAAACTGAAATGTCAGGACCCATCCAGTAATTAGTAACTAAAATGGCAAATCCTTTAGTATACAGTGATCAATCAATAGGACAGCATAGAATGGTTGAGAAGAGGCAAATATGCTGTTTCTAGGTTTTTAAAGCACAATGTAGTTTAGTTACAAACTGAAATAAATGCCAGTAAATGAAGAATTACAAGTGGTGGGTGGGGGTTGGGTTTGTTTTGGGGCTTTTTGTTTTTGTTTTGTTTTGTTGTTAGATTGGTGCAGACACATCACTTTGCTGGACAATAATAGAACTTATGTGCTAAAATGTACCCACATCCTGCCAAATAATCTGCAGCTCTTTTGAGACTTTAAATGCACTTAATTTCTTTAGAACACAGCAGTGAGCCTCCTCTTGTAGGAATAGCTCAGAATTTCACAAACTGGGTCCTCAATGAGAAGAATATCACAGACATGCATGTCCTATGCTATGTTTTGAAGCAAGAATGCTTTATCTAACTGCAGCATCTCATGGTTCTTATTACAGGTCCAAGTTTATACTGCTACCTAACTGTACAATAGCAAAAATTAGGATGCTTTTAGCTATCAGAAAGTATCTGAAATTCTCACTGTGTATTATAAAAAGAAAGGACTTAAAGAAAGTCATGTCCCTCATTTTCAAAAATAGGTTTGTTTGTTTGTTTTTTGCCACAACCATTCTTAAATCCACCTGTTGTGCCTAGGTATTGCAACACATTCTAATATTGCATGGCATGTAAATAGATACCTTAATTACTCATAATGATATGATTATATACACATATATATATATAGATT
>VXBR01008252.1:5685-35492 GCA_013400215.1 Cisticola juncidis
TTTTCCCGAAAAATTTCCGATCTTTCCACATTGGGGCTGCTCCAAGAACCTGAATGGGATCACTACAACCAGTACAAGCAGGAGGGGACACCATGAGTTATTCCCTAATCCTGGCCTAATCCTGGTGTTTAAGACCAGCCTCAGATCCACATTTTCTCAGGAAAAAAACCCAAAAAAAACCAAAACAAACAAACAAAAAAAAAAGAAAAAAACCCAGGGAAGTTTGACCTTGCTGTACTTTAGATCTGAACCTGCAGCTGCAGCAAATGGCTTGGGAAAGGCTCTAAAAATAAAAAAAAAAAGGGAAAAAAAGACTTGACACAAGCAGAGGTTCCCCTGCCACGCCAAAAAAACAAGGTGAACTCAAAACGAGGTAAAATCCCGTTTTCCCCAGGAAAAAGTGGTTTGGAAAAGACCTGGAAAACCTCAGAGCCGTGGAGAAATCAAGATCAAATCTGGGATTCTAATCCTAAATATTTAATAGCTCGGGCAAGGAGTCCAGAAGTGACACTGTGTGATCCATTTTTAATGCTCCATATTTTATTTCCCAATGTCTCTTTCAGTCTAAAAATTTTTGGAGTGACAATTTATCTGGAGTGGTTTAATAGGAAATTAAAATTATGGCAGGGGAGGGATTGGGAGTTTAAGGATTCTCTCAGCTGGAAGGAGCCGTGGCATAAATGAATTATTTCCTGAAAGAGGCTTTTTTTTTATTATTATTCCTTCCAGGCAGAGAAATTCCAGGAAATCTGTACCTGCCCGGATCAGACACGAGATTTATGGATTTATACTAAAAAATGGGAAGATTCCGAGTAGATAGAAGGAAAATGTGTTTGATGTGGGTGGGGAGGTGCTGGAATGGAATTCCCAGAAAAGCTGTGGCTGCCCCTGGATCCCTGGCAGTGTCCAAGGCCTGGTTGGACAGGGCTTGGAGCACGCTGGGATAGCGGGAGCTGTCCCTGTCCATGGAAAAAGCTGGAACTGGATGGGCTGCAAGGTCCATTCCCACCCAAACCACTCCATGATTATCCATGCACAATTCCAGAAGGTATTTCTGGAAAGAACAGTTGATTATTCCCATCTCTCGAGCCTTAAGTTCAATCACAGAACCCTGGAATGGTTTGGGTGGGATGGGACCTTCAAGATCCTCTTGTCCCCAAGGGCAGGGACAACTTCCCCCATCCCAGATTGCTCCAAGCCCTGGACAACCTGGCCTTGGACAATTCCAGGGATGGAGCAGCCACAGATTCTCTGGGAATTCCATCCCAGCCTCTCACCACCCTCTCAGTCAAGAATTCCTTCCCAATATCCCACCCAAATCTCCCTTTTCCCAGTGGGAAGCCACTCCCTGTGTCCTGTCCCTCCATCCCTTGTCCCAAATCCCTCTCCAGCTCTCCTGGAGCCCCTTTAGGAGCTGGAAGGAGCTCCAAGGTCTCCTTGGATCCTTCCCTTTTCCAGGCTGGACATTCCCAACCTCATCTGACAGAGGTGGTGACACCACTCTGATATTCCACATCCTGAACATTCCATGTCCAGACATTCCTTTCTTGCTGCATTTCTGGGAAAAAAACAAACCCCGATCCAACAGCAGCAGTTCAACCATTCCTGCTTTTCCTCTGGGCAAAGCTCGTGGTGTTTTCCACAGCTTAAAGCGCCTGGAGGGATCTCTGTCCCATTTTTTGCAGCCCCAATTCCCAACTCTTTCCTTCCAGGCCGTGTCCCAGTCCTGCGGCTTTTCCCCCAGGGAAAAACTCGGGAATGCGTCACTCGTTTTCCTAGATTTCACCAATATTTGTTTTAATCTGGCCCTGATTAATTGGAGTGATTTCACTCTCCCTGAAATTCCAGTCTCTGGAATTTCGTGCTTCCAGTTGTCTTTAACTCCTTAAAAAAAAAACCTTGGGAAAAGTCACTCTGAATAATGTCTCTGCTTCCCAAACCATCCAACTGGGAAAAGCCTGACCTACTTGGCAGGAGCGTGGAGAGCCTGCGCTCTTCTCTTTATTTTTTTTTTAACTTTTTTATTTCTTTTTAATGATTTAAGAGAATCCAAACAGGAGGCACTGGAGAGGTGGGAATTCCGCAGAGCCATTAAGAGACCACCACGGCGTTTGGAAGCCCCTTATCCGTGTTTTTCCCCATAATCCAAATTTCCTCCATCAATTCACTAAAATATGGGATTTTACCATATTTTTCTGGCTGGGTTTTGCCAGTTCCCAAACTCAGGTTTGGAGATGGAAAGAAGAATCCTGAGGAAAGGGCAACCAGTAGGAAAATCAGGATGGAAATGTGTCAGGAAACACAAGAAATAATAAAGAATTTTAAAAAATTAAAAAAAAATAAAGGGAGATTAAAAATAAAGGGAAAAAAAAAAGGGAGAGTCCTAAAAGGAAAGGGGAAGGAAAATATCTGGAATTTGTTCCTTTTTCACTGAGAAGATGCAGGAGGAAAAAGACTGGGATAGGATGGGGTGGAATGGAAGAAGAAAAGAAGGATCCAGGGAAACTTCAGAGCCTTTCCAGTTCCTGAAGGGGCTCCAGGAGAGCTGGAGAGGGACTTGGGATGAGGAATGGAGGGACAGGACACAGGAAATGGCTTCCCACTGGTTAGATGGGATATTGGGAAGGAATTCTTCCCTTTGAGGTGCTGGAATGGAATTCCCAGAAAAGCTGTGGCTGTCCCATCCCTGGAAGTGTCCAAGGCCAGTTTGGAGCAACCTGGGATGGTGGAAGTTTAGGGGTCGGAATTCCATGATTCTTTACGTCCCTTCCAACCCAAATTCCACGATTCCACGCTCCTACCACATCCCTCTCTTCATCCACATGGAAAGGGGGGGTTGGTAATGACATAACCTCATCCCAGTTATCCATAAAAACGAGATCATTAATCCCATAAAACTCTAATACCACAGCTTTGGGCAGGCAAATAGGTCACGGAAACGAGGCAGAACCTCGTAATTCCCAGTGGGAATGGAGGGGGTGGGGACAAACAGGAATCTGCTCTTTTCCCGGGAGAATTTGGCTCCTTGCACTCAAATCCCTCCTGAGAAGCCGAATTCCTCCGGGAAATTCATCCTGCAGCGCTCAAGAGCAGCAAAGAGGGAGAGATTTGGATCCTGTGGATGGAGAGCCGGGATAAAAGCCCAGGAAATTGCCGAGTGCTGATCCTGCTTCTTTTCCCGGAGTGTGGGATCTTTTTGGCGTCTCGAGCTTCCGGGGTGAAGGACGGTGCTTTTCGAGATGAATAACTCCAAATAACGGCACAAAACGAGGCAAATTTAGCAGGTTTTTGCCCGGCTCAGAGTCAGCTGTCTGCAGCTATTTACGGGGATATCAGGGAATTCGGGATTTGTCAGCTGGATTGAAGATGGGAGAAGGTTGTTTGGGAAAATGTCTTCATTAAACTCAGCAAAAATCCCTCAAAATCCCACAAAAATCCCACAAAAAAGAGCAGGTTCTTTGTGGGGTTTGGGGAGTTATGGCCCAGGGGTCTTTTTGTTTGGTTTTTTTTTTGGTCTGGCCTTGGACACTTCTGGGGATGGGGCAGCCACAGATTCTCTGGGAATTCTGTTCCAGTGGGATTCCCACTCTCCCAGGGAAGGATTTCTTCCCAATATCCCATCCATCCCTGCCCTCTGGCAGTGGGAAGCCATTCCCTGTGTCCTGTCGCTCCATCCCTTGTCCCAAGTCCCTCTCCAGCTCTCCTGGAGCCCCTTTAGGTGCTGGAAGTGGCTCTGAGGTTCCCCTGGATCCTTCCCTTCTCCAGGCTGGACATTCCCAGCTCTCCCCAACCCTTGGAGCAATTCCATGACCTCCTCTGGATCTGCTCCAGCAGCTCCACATCCTTCTGCTGCTGGACCCCAGAGCTGGATGCAGAATTCCAGGTGAGATTTAACCAGAACAGGACAGAGGGGCAGAATTCCTTTCTTTCCTCCTCATGCTGTGGCATCCAAACATTTTACTGGATGACAGCAGCGACCAACTTGACCTTCACCTACCCAGGAGTGGATCAAACTCCGGGAATCTCAAAGCTTGGAATTGCGAGATGGGAACGGCGAGAAATCAAAGCCCAGAGTTGAAATTCCATCAACACCCAGCGCCTCAAAGTTCAGGGTCACGGTGTCAACCCACTTAAGCGTGGCCTAAAATAGTTAAGCAAGAGCTGAGTCTGCACCTGAATCCTCCTGACCTTCATCCCATCCCATTAATTTCATCCCATCCCATCCATTAATTTGGATCGCTCCGAGCGTTTCATACTTGATCGCCAGGGAAGATAATTTGCTGTGCCAGCCCTGCTATCAAATCCCAGGCACCGAGCACAGGGAATTGGGGCAGGGAGATTCCAAAAATTCCCCAGGGAGAGCCATTCCCAGTGAGGAATGTGGAGTTTCTTCCCAGAGAAGCCCGCCAGAAATCAGGGATTAATAGGAAAAACAACCAAACTGGGAAAAACGGGAGAATTTTTTGATGTGAGCGAGGCAGGGAATGCAGAGACTCCTCCACCTGGCAAACCTCAACTGGTGGAACGAGTTTTCCCAGTCCAACTCAGACTTGGTGGATCAAGGAAAGGGTTGGAATTGCTTCCAAAACATTTCTGTGATGATTTTAATGAAGGCAATAAAAATTCTGTTCACAGATCCAATAAATGTTTTGGAGAAGAGGATTTTTCCTGAAAAGCCTGGATACATTTTCTGAAAACGGAGTCTGAGAGTTTTCTTGATAAATAAATATCCTGATAAATCCTTCCAGTGGCTAAATGGGATCTAAGAGAGCTGGAGAGGGAATTCACTTTGGAAAAGTGATAGGACACAGGGAATGGTTTCCTACTGCATGAGGGTGGCTTTAGCTGGGATCTTTGGAAGGAATTCCTCCTTGGGAGCGTGGTGGATCCCTAAATCCACACCCCTAAAAGGGATTTTGTCCTGGAACCACTTCACACCCTGTTGGAACCCAACCACTTAAAATAAATATAATATTCTGTATTTACAGAATATTATTTTGCAGAACTGGAATCAGGAGAGGTCAGAAAGTGCTTGGCCACCCAAGGGGAGATGATTTCCCTCATTTCCATGACGTTACTTCAGGCCCTGGTGGCTTCCCAGCTCCATTCCCCACGGAAATTCCGAGGGAAATCTGCATCCCCCCTGAGGAAAACCAGCTTTTATCAACACCCACGACGGCGTCAGCCAGTGGATCTCTGATTTTTATTATGTAAAAAATGCATCACTCCCTGATTCCATGGGGGGTTGTGCTCTCCATGGTGGATTTTTATCCGTTTCCAGAATTATTTTTCCAGTTTAGCACCGGGAATTAAGCAGGCACGGCGGGGATGAGCGGGAAGAAGCAGAAGGATAAAGAAAGGGAAGAAATCGGGTTTTTGGAGGAAATCAAAGAAGCTGTGGCTGGAAGTGTCCAAGGCCAGTTTGGACAGGGGTTTGGAGAAACCTGGGATAGTGGAAGGTGTCCCTGCCCACAGAATGGGAATGGGATGAGACAGTCTTGAAGATCCCTTTCCAACCAAACCATTCCAAGGCTTTTCCCCCTCTGGATTTCTACATCCTAAGGAAGCCTAGGATGATTTAAATCATCCCTTGGATGATTTAAAGATGAAAAAAAACATTGCCTGGCCTGTTTCCCACCCAGTTTTGTTTCCCAGTATCATTTAGCAGCATCTCCTACAGAATAACTACAAACATCAGATTTAGAGGTGAGACAATTCCCCTCCCAATTAAAAAAAAATCCAGGAAACAACTCAGACCCTCAGCCAGGAGATTTCCCGAAGATGGGAATTTTCTTGGCCAAACTGGGGCTCTTGGCTTCACAGAGAGAACTGGAAAAGCAGGAAAATCTCCTTAATGGCTCTTCCAACCACAAGTTGTGGCGTCCCCTGGGTCCTGATGCTATCAGGGCCTCAGATATCCACGGGAGGGTTGTGTTATCCTGGTTTAATTCCCTGGCTTTGGTCTGGCCGGGCAATTACAGGAATTTTGCAAACGCTTAATCCTTAAATGAACTCGACTCCGGGTTTAGCTTCCCGCAGAGCCCGGCGGGCGCCTCTCAAAGAAGGGATCCGTGGAGGAGCCGGTTGGATCCCGGGATGGAGCCAGGCACTCCAGGAAAAACAAACAACCTGATGCCATTGCTCAATCCAGAGGCCGGGAAAATGAATGGAAGTTTGGGGTGAAACCTCTCCCTCCCCCCTGTGCAGGCGGTGATTATCCAAAGCTGCCAGACAGGATCCAGGTCCTGCTTCCCAAAGACACAGGGAGGGATAAAACAGCCCCATCCCATTTTGAAGAGGCTCAGGAATTCCAAGGACACAAATGCGGCTGCTTCCGCTAGGCTGGGATGTGATAAATCCCTGGAAAGAAAGAAAAACCCAACTTTGGCTGGGAACTAATCTGTTTTCATAGGAATCAGTGCACCAGACAGGATCCAGGTCCTGCTTCCCAAAGACGCAGGGAGGGATAAAACAGCCCCATCCCATTTTGAAGAAGTTTAGGAATTCTGAGGACACAAACGCGGCTGCTTCCGCTAGGCTGGGATATGATAAATCCCAGGAAAGAAAGAAAAACCCGGCTTTGGCTGGAAATTCATCTGCTCTGATAAAAATCTGCACCAGACAGGATCCAGGTCCTGCTTCCCAAAAACACAGGGAGGGATAAAACAGCCCCATCCCATTTTGAAGTGGCTCAGGAATTCTGAGGATACAAACGTCGTGATTTCCGCTGGGCTGGGATGTGATAAATCCCTGGAAAGAAAGAAAAACCCAGCTTTGGCTGGGAACTAATCTGCTTTGATAAAAATCTGCACCAGACAGGATCCAGGTCCTGCTTCCCAAAGACACAGGGAGGGATAAAACAGCCCCGTCCTATTTTGAAGAGGCTCAGGAATTCCGTGGCCTTGTTTGGGATGTGATAAATCCCTGGAAAGAAAGAAAAACCCAGCTTTGGCTGGGAACTAATCTGCTTTGATAAGAATCGGCGTGGGAACTGGGAGCTCCAGTAACAACCAGTCAAATCTATTTATACAAGACATCCCTGCCAGGGATCCATAGGAGAACTGACACTGGGAATTCTGCAGGGGGAAAAATCTCCGTTAATGTGCTCGTTTCAGCAAATGAGGATCTGGGGAAAAGCAGTTTCAGCAGTTTCATGAAGCTCTGTCTGGAATTTGGATGTTTTTATCATGGAATTATGGATTTTGGATGGTAGGGATCGTGATGATGAGGCCAATATCCCATTATTTGGAAATGGGATGAGTTTTGCAGCCAAATCCAGGTCTTGCTCTGGGCGTCCATCCAAGGCTTCACCACGAGCTTGGGTGAAATCCAGGTGTTTTTTCATTTCCACACCTGTACAGCCGTGGAATCCTCCCTTCCATCCCCCTTTACCATGGAATTCTGACTGATCAGGCCCTTCCAGTAAAAAGATTTTTAATTCCTTCATGGAGATTTAGAGGGAAGAATCCCAGACAACACCATAACTACAACTAATTAATATTTTTATTCAGTTTTTCTCACTTTTTTGGACCCTCTTTATCCAAATCCCAAGTTCTTTAGAGCAACTCCTCTACGACATCCGAGGTGTGAGCGCCAAGCTCTGCACCCGGAATTCCACATCCACTGAACACCAACTTCCTTCCACTGCAGCTCTTTGAATGTTATGAATGAAAATCCAGATAATTCCTGAGGCAGACAATGAAATTCCAGCTTTTCCACCTGCAGCTTCCACATTTCATTAGGAATTCACAACACCTCCTGCCCTTGAGCTGATCATTTTATTGTCGGAATCATATTCCTGCTCGGAGCTGAAAAAATACTCAGATGGGGTTTTTAGGGATAATTTTTTTATCCTTTTAGAAGAAAATCAGCTCAAATTAAGATACTGAACAAGATAAGGTTGAATCAGTCACTGGAGATGGCCTGGAAGAGATGGGAATGTCCAGCCTGGAGAAGGGAAGGATCCAGGGAGACCTCAGAGCTCTTCCAGTGCCTTGAGTGGCTTCAGGAGGGCTGGAGAGGGATTTGGGAGAAGGGATGGATGGACAGGACACAGGGATTGGTTTTAAATTGACAAAGGGCTGGGATAGATGGGATATTGGGAAAGAATTCCTGGATGTGAGGGTGGTGAGGGGCTGGGATGGAATTCCCAGAGAATCTGTGGCTGCCTCCATTCCTGGGAGCATCCAAGGCCAGGCTGGAGCAATCTGGGATGGTGGAAAATGTCCCCGTGCATGGCAGGGGATCAGAATTGGATGATTTTGGAGGTCCCTTCCCATCAAACCATTCCATAGCTCCACATTAATTCCCAACAGGATGTGACAACCTCAGCCACTGTTCCCGAACGACGTCGGATCCCTTTCTCCCAGAAAACAGCCCCCCAAAAAATAAATTTTGACAACACACGGAAACACCCGGCTCAGCTCTCAGAAAAAGAGAAAAATTCCGTCTCCATTTGAATTTTAGGCATTTTTGACACGGTCTCCCCGCTGTCAGAAATCAATCCCAGCTCCCAGTGATTCATCCCGCTCTCCCGTAGCGACCTCTTTGATGTTTTGTTATTCCCTAAAATCCTCTGCGCTTCTCCTTCCACGACACAGCGACTTTTTTGATCAACAAACTCATCAGAGGCGCCGTCACGTGCTTCAGAAGTGCCCTCAGGTTCTAAAATAAGAATTTTATCTTCAAAACCGAGGTTATGTTGAAATTCCGAGATAATTTCAGGAGCCTCCAGTATCAGGTGATACAAATAAAAAAAAAGTCCTTCAGATTCCTGCTCTGCACTGAGGTTTTGGAACTTCAAATCCTGTTTGGGATGTATTTTGTGAGCCTGAAATTCCACAAAAAAATCACAAATTTGGGGCTAAATCATATCTGTTATTTTTGAAGCCCCTCATATCACTATCCCAAAATTCCCCCTGCGCTTTACTATCCGTATCCATAATTCTCTGGAGGCTCTGATGGATAAATCCCTGTTTATTTATTTCCCTGTTAAGTTATGAATTCATAAACAATTCCTCTGCCCTATCCTGGAGAGAGAGCTGAGTGGAATTAACAGGAAATGGGGTTGGGATTCGAGAGGAAAACTCAAATAATCAAGCACGAGTTTATTGTGAACTTCAAATTACCCCAGACATTCCAAAAACGCTGGGAATTCCAGAGGGAAAAATCAGGGCTGTGTCCTTCATCCTCTGCTCGGAATAAAAACTTCCTCTTCCTCACCTGCCTCTGGGATGGGTGGAAATTTGGGAAAATCCATTCCCTGGAGCTGAGCAAGGATTCAAATCTCTCCAAAAAGTAAATTAGAAGGTCTCAAAATGGGGGAAAAAAGCTGATGTGAGACTGTCCAAGCACTGAAAGACTCAAATTTAGATTTTTTTTTTGTCAGTTAGGCCGTTTGGATTTTTTTTTTTTTTTGGCGTTTCTAATTTATTTATGGAATAATTAGGTAGGGATAAAATGATTAAGCAGTGGTGAAAATTCTCTTCCTGAAGTTATGATGAAAAATGTGAAAGAAACCAATGAGCAGAGCCTTGAACTCTGTTCAATATCTGAAAGCAGCATAATTTTTCTTATTTTAAAGCCAACTTCACTCTTAAGGGCAGCCTTTAATTACAATTATTTCCTTTAACCTTGACAGCTTCCCATTTTATTGGATATTATTGGATATTAGCCGGGGAGAGCTCCTCATCTCACCCTGGGAAGTCACAAAGCAGTTCCTGGAGAGTGTAATAAAACTCCATTTCCAATTTAAATCCAGTTTTAGAAGTGGAATTCTGCACCCACACTTCTGCTCCTGCAGATAATCAGGAGCTGCTTCTCCTATAAAGGACATTCCTGTAAGGAATGGTGGAAAAAAACCCACAGAATTCCAGGATGGTTTGGATCCGTGGGATCATCCAGTCCCACCTCCTGCTGTTTTTCCACACTTTCCACTATCCCAGGTTGCTCCAAGCCCTGTCCAACCTGGCTTTGCACAATTGCAGAGATGGGGCAGCCACAGCTTCTCTGGGAATTCCATTCCATCCCCTCACCACACAGGGGAAAATTCCTTCCCAGCATCCAAAATAAATGAAATATTTTTCCAGCCCGAGCCTCTCTCCGGCTCACGCGGATCCTCAGGGTCACCTCTGGCTCGATTTATTCCAGAAACCACTGAAGAGGACCCACGTGGGCCTCTCCAATCCTTCTCCACAGAAATGGAAACAAGAAATAAAATCAAGGAATTGCAAGGCAGCAATTCCAGCACCAACTGAAGAGTTCTGACACATCCCAAATCGTGGAATTCAGTTTTTGTTGGTGGAGATGGGAGACGCCCTCCCCGGGCTGGAACAGCTCCCTATTTTTCTGGCCAGTTTTATAGGATTTGGGAATATTTTGGGTTGGATGGGGCCTTCAAATCTTCCAATTCCATGGGCAGGGGCACTTTCTGCTATCCCAGGTTCTCCAAGCCCTGTCCAGCCTGGTTTTGAACACTTCCAAGGATGGGGCAGCCAAGGATTTTCTGGGAAAACCACACCAGGGTCCTCTCCCTTGTTCCAAACTCATCTCCTGCTCACTCCTGTGACATTCCCAATTCCCAGTTTGGGAAGTTTTGAGTCCCTATGGATTCATTGAACCAACATCCTCCTAAATCCAGAAACATCCCACTCCTTAATCACCCAACTTTTCCATAATTGGAGCAGCTCCAGCCTTCCCACAGTTGTCACCATCCTCTATCCAGACAATTCCCTAATAATTCCCTAAGAAAAAGGCAATTAATCCTTGTTCAATCCTTACTGAACATCCAACACAAACATGTTTCTCTGGAATCTGATTTATCTCCATTTCACCTCAAAAACACAATTCAGCCTCAGTTCTCTGCTCAAAAATCAGCTCCAGAGGATTCCTCTTAGCAGATCCACACAGGAAGCACCAGGAACTTCCCAAAAAACACAACAGAGCTCCTGCCTGGGTAGGATGAGTTGGAAAAGCTGGAAAAGCTCCCACATCCCCAAAAATTTGAGTCCTCTGCATCCTAAAAGAGCTTTTTTTTCATGGAATGAGGGAGCACTTGAGGCTTGCAGGCACCTCTGAAGATCACCTGATCCAACCTTCCTGCATCCAGAGCGGATGGATCAGGATTGTGTCCGGTTGGATTCTGGACATCTCCAAGGATGAAAATTCCATAAGCTCTCCAAATTATTCGTGGACCTTCCACCACTTTCTACACCTTGAGCTTCAAAGCCCCTGGAAAAACTTCCAGAGGGACCTTCAAGGAAGGGATTTGGGAGGAATGTTGGAAGGAACCATGGAATGGTTTGGTTTGGAAGAGACTTTAAAGATTGACCAGATCCAGCCCCCAGGAATTGTGGTGTCACACGGGACACCTGTAACAAATGCAGAACGACAAAACCTGGAGCAAATTTAGGAAAATCCAAGAGCAAATTTGGGACAAAAAGAACACTTTGGATAAATTTCACCTTTCAGGGGTCTCAGAAATCCAACCCACAGAACATTTCCTCCCCAAATCCCCCAAAAATAAAGCCAGGACTAGATTTCCCAACAGATTGAGGATACAAATTCTCTCCTCCACAGAATTCCCAACAGTTCAGAGGCGCCTCTTTCATCCTGGGATTTTCACTCCCACCCAGCAGCTCCACCAAACCACCACCCTCCCTCCTCTCCCCGGATTCCGGCCGGAATTTGGGCCCAGGAAATGAAAGGACCATTGTGAAAATCCCCAAAAACATCTGGCTGAGCACCCACTCCCTCAATGCCCTCCTTGTTCCGCCCTCTGCATCCCGGGATGAGCCATTCCGAGGGCGTGAGGCAATCTCGGAGAGGTTCACAACTTTTTAAACTTTTATTTCTCCAGCCGACACCCGGGATAAATTCTGAGTCCTCAAGAGAGAGCAGAGCCACAAATTTTAACTTTTCTACAGATTCTCAGCTCAGATTCCTGTTTTTTTGAGTTTTGTTTTGTTTTGTTTTGTTTTGTTGGGTTTTTTGATTTTTTGCTTTGTTTTGTTTTGGTTTTGTTTGTTTGTTTTTTTTTGGGGGGGTTTGTTTTTTTCATTTTTTCTTTTTTTTCTTTTTTTCGTTTTTGTTTTTGGGGTTTTTTTTTGTCTTTTTCTTTTTTTCTTTTTTTTTTTCNCTTTTATTTCTTTTTTTTCTTTTTCTTTGTTTTTCTTTTTTCTTTTCTTTTTCTTTTTTCTTTTTTTTTTCTTTTTTTTTTTCTTTTTCTTTTCTTTTTCTTTTCTCTTTTTTTTTCTTTCTTTCTTTTTTTTCCCCATTCCCACTTAACCTTTCCCCTGGAACAACTGGAATGTTGAGAGGACGAGGAATCAAATATTCAGGAGGGACTTTTGTCTCCTCCCTCCCATCACTGATCCCTGTTAATCATCACCAGGACGGGCTCGTTTGTCCATCAGCTGGGAAGTACCCACTGGAAAAAGAGAGAGCAGGATCTTGGGATCATCAGGGATAAAGTTACGGCTCTTTACACCTCTTTATTTTGAGAGGAATTAATTCAGACCTTTGTTTAAACACAGAGGTGCCCAGGGAGGGGGAATTAAAGAACCACGACTGCTCTGAGTTCACCCAACTCCACCAGAACCAGTGACTCCAAATTCCTTGTGTTTTCCCTCTTGGAGCTTCCCAGCTGAACCTGAAACCCCTGAGGTGCTGTCATTGTGACGCTGGTTAAAAAAAAAAAAATGGGATTTAAAGGAATTTTGTGTGGCCTTGGAACCAGATCCAAGTCCAAAGTTCATATTTGGGATGAAACAAGGATTTGGGACAAATACCGGGATTTTAAGCCGCTCAAAAATCCAACCAAAGCAACATTTACCCAAAATCATGGAACAAGACCCAAAACCTGCTCTCCCAGCAAAACCTCCACATCCTTTGACCCCTCACCAGCTTTTCCACCTTTTTTTGGCCAGGAATGAAGGTTGGAAGGTGATGCCACCCAAAAATCAACCCCTGATCCAAGAGGAGATGATCCATGACATTTGAGGCTGGGTTAATGGCTGGGCTCTGTGACCTTGGAGGGCTTTTCCAGTCGTGATTCCATGATTCCAGGAATTTCCAGACTGGTACCAGGTCAAGTCACCGGAAACAGGGATAACGGATATGGCAAGGAATCATGGAATCGTGGAATATCCTGAGCTGGNGAAATAACGCCCAAAAATACCCAAAAATGGGTTTTACTCCTTAAAACCAAGTCCCTAAACCCAGTCTGCACTACAGAAGGGTTTAGCAAAGCCAGGGATGAGACCTAATCCCTCCAAGAGGTCTCCCAGTTTTTCTGGAGGATTCCTTCCTCCTTCCCACTTTGCAAGTTTGAAGGATTGACCTTGGGATAAAGAAAGCCTGGAAAAATCTCTTCCCTAGGGCAGATTTTGGTTTTAAAGAATGATTTTCCAAAATTGAATTCTGATGGAAAAGGGTTGTGGGGAGAAGGGAACGTGGGTGATGCTTCCCAGTGCTGAGATCCAAGTTTTACCCGCAAGTCATTCCACAAAATTCCAAATATTGTCACCAGGGATGAAAAGAAGGAATATATTGTCACCAGGGATGAAAAGAAGGTTTCCACAAATAAGGAAAGTTTTGCTTTTACAGCTAGAGACACTGAAAACATGGAATCACAATAAAATCATGGAATGGTTTGGGTTGGAAGGGACCTTTGAGATCATGGAATTCCACCACCCCTGCCATGGACAGGGACCCTTCCACTATCCCAGGTTGCTCCAAGCCCTATCCCACCTGCCCTTGGACATTCCCAGGGTTGAGGCATCCACAGCTTTTCTGGGAATTCCATTCCAGGGCCTCACAGGGTGGAAATTCCTTCCCAACTTCCCATCTCTGAAACCATTCCCTGTCATCCTCAGAAAAAATTCCAGCTGGAAAAGACCTCGAAGATGCCCCAACCCCCAAAATCCACCCACTCCTCCTCACGTTTGGGATCCCAAACCGAATTCCCAAAGNTTAATGGAGTTAGGAACATCAGAGACCAGATTTCGAGGTCCCACGAGGTCTGCAGATTTCACCCAGAATCTGGGATATGTGGATTGTTAGGATAGGGAATTTTTCCCATCCCATCCCATCCCATCCCATCCCATCCCATCCCATCCCTTTCCACTACCACCATCAAGTGCCACAGAAATAACGCCCAAAAATACCCAAAAATGGGTTTTACTCCTTAAAACCAAGTCCCTAAACCCAGTCTGCACTACAGAAGGGTTTAGCAAAGCCAGGGATGAGACCTAATCCCTCCAAGAGGTCTCCCAGTTTTTCTGGAGGATTCCTTCCTCCTTCCCACTTTGCAAGTTTGAAGGATTGACCTTGGGATAAAGAAAGCCTGGAAAAATCTCTTCCCTAGGGCAGATTTTGGTTTTAAAGAATGATTTTCCAAAATTGAATTCTGATGGAAAAGGGTTGTGGGGAGAAGGGAACGTGGGTGATGCTTCCCAGTGCTGAGATCCAAGTTTTACCCGCAAGTCATTCCACAAAATTCCAAATATTGTCACCAGGGATGAAAAGAAGGAATATATTGTCACCAGGGATGAAAAGAAGGTTTCCACAAATAAGGAAAGTTTTGCTTTTACAGCTAGAGACACTGAAAACATGGAATCACAATAAAATCATGGAATGGTTTGGGTTGGAAGGGACCTTTGAGATCATGGAATTCCACCACCCCTGCCATGGACAGGGACCCTTCCACTATCCCAGGTTGCTCCAAGCCCTATCCCACCTGCCCTTGGACATTCCCAGGGTTGAGGCATCCACAGCTTTTCTGGGAATTCCATTCCAGGGCCTCACAGGGTGGAAATTCCTTCCCAACTTCCCATCTCTGAAACCATTCCCTGTCATCCTCAGAAAAAATTCCAGCTGGAAAAGACCTCGAAGATGCCCCAACCCCCAAAATCCACCCACTCCTCCTCACGTTTGGGATCCCAAACCGAATTCCCAAAGATTTCTCCCAAGCCAGCAGGTCACGGGAGCCGCGACAGCTTGCGGATGACAAATCCCATTTTTCCTCAGGGAAAAATGTTCCCGTTCCTCGGGAAAGCTGCGACGCCAATGACAAGAGGGCGCCGTATTTTTAGAAAGCCCGTGAGGACTTTTTATCACTTTGTTCTAAATTTTGTTCCTCAACTCTGGCTCACCCAGCTGGGAGATGCTACTCCATGGAAGCGTGGATTGGGTGGGATGTGGCAGAATTCCTGCCGGGAGCCACGGATTTTGCAGGATTACTCACGGAGGAACACAAAGTGATTCATGTTTGTCCTTCTGGAAAAGGAATTTTTTTTGTGTTTTTTTGTCTCTTTCCCGTTCCTGCACGCCTAGGACAACGTGTCCATGGAGATCTCATGGATTAGCTCTTCCTGCTCGTCAGAATTTCCGTCCAAAATGTTGGACTGGAATTCTGGGGGAGAGCTGGGCCTAAAAAAAAGAATTGGAGCTAATTGGGAGTATTTTTATCATGTTGGAAGAGCAGCCTGGAGGGATGGAGAGTGTCCAGAGATGGGAATGGATCTGGGAAGGGTCTGGAGAACCAGGAGAGGCTGAGGGAGATGGAGAGGCTCATCCTGGAGAAAAACCTGGATCAAAAGGATCCCAGGGTGAATCCAGGTGGGGGTCGGGATCTGGTCCCAGGAAAAAAGGGACAGGATGAGAGGAAACGGCCTCAAGCTGTGCCAGGGAAAGTTTAGGTTGGATTTTAGGGAATATTCCTCATGGAAAAGGGATGTCCACCTTGGAATTAGTGGAAAACAGGGAGTTTGTGGCTTCTGGAAGGAGGGCAGGAACTCAGGACAAGAGTGGTGGGAGGTTGGTCAGGGAGAAAACAGGAAAAGGCACAAATCCCAACTGGAATTAATCGAGGTTCTTGCAGCTAAAAGACAATGGAAGACATTCCCATGGATCCATGGAAAATGGGGCAGAGGGGAATCTCCATCCTTTGTGGGATGGGACAGGGAAAGGAGACAAAGGATGAGGGAAAGGCTGAGGCACTTCCTGACTTTTTTTCCTTGGCTGAGAAGGGATTTCCAAGGAGCCTCCGAGGGAGCTGGGGGGCTCAAACCAGAGAAAAGGGGGATCAGAGCTCTCCCAGAATTCCCACTCTGCAAGAAATTGAGCTCTCCCAGAATTCCCAACCCCACTAGTGGCTGAGCTTTCCTGAATTTCCAACTCTACAAGAAATTGAGCTTTTCCAGAACTCCAACCCCACAAGACGCTGAGCTCTCCTGGAATTTCCAATCCCACAGGAGGTTGAGCTCCTCCAGAATTCCCAGCCCCACAGCAGGTTGAGCTCTCCTGGAATTCCCAATCCCACAAGAGGCTGAGCTCTCCCAGAGTTCCCAACCCTACAGGAGGCTGAGCTCTCCCGGAATTCCCAACCCCACAAGAGGCTGAGTTCTCCTGCAATTCCCAACTCTACAATAAATTGAGCTCTCCTGGAATTCCCAACCCCACAGGAGACTGAGCTCTCCCGGAATTCCCAATCCCACAGGAGGCTGAGCTCTCCCAGAATTCCCAATCCCACAGTGGTTGAGCTCCTCCTGAATTCCCAGCCCCACAAGAGGCTGAGCTCTTCCAGATTTCCTGATCCCACAAGAGGCTGAGCTCTTCCAGATTTCCTGACCCCACAAGAGGCTGAGCTCTGCCAGAATTTCCAACCCTACAAGACGTTGAGCTCTCCCGGAATTCCCAACCCCACAAGAGGCTGAGTTCTCCTGCAATTCCCAACTCTACAATAAATTGAGCTCTCCTGGAATTCCCAACCCCACCAGGGGCTGAGTCCTCCTGAATTCCCCATCCCACAAGAGGTTGAGTTCTCCCAGAATTCCCAACCCTACGAGAGGCTGAGCTCTCCTGCAATTCCCAACCCCACAAGAGCAGCCTCAATCCCAGGAAGGGAAGGGTGCTGGCATTTTTCCAGTTCTTTGAGCCTTCCCGGGAAAACACCCACCTCTGTCCCACAACATTTATTTGTTCCCGGGCCATATTTCTGCTCCCGTGACATCATCCCATGGCTCGTACATCACAGGGAGAGAGAGGAGGAGTAACAAATGGAATATTCATCCCTAAAGGTTGGCAGGGCAGGAAAACCCACTCGCCTGGCGGATTCCGGGAAAGCGTAGGAAGAGCAGTGAAAATGTTAAAGTTGACATCCATGGATTTCCTGCCGGGAGCCCGTCTCCTCCACAACAATAATATCTTGTCACACTGCTCTTTAAAATTCCCTGACCTCTTCCCGGAGTTATTCCGGGCAAAGGGGGGAATTTTGGGTCGGCAAAACACGATTTGCTTCACCTGTGCCAAAAAAAAAGGCAGCTCCGAAGGGTCAAAATGGAATATTTGGGATAAGTTAAACTAAAAGGTCACGGATGGTGACTCCACCACGCTCCATGACCCCTTTTCCCAGTCATCCCTTGGGAGGAGAGGATTTGTAAATAAATTCTTAGTCAGAAAGAGCCACCAAACTCTGTTACAAAACCCATATTACAAAATATTCCCAAAAAAAAAAAAGTCCCCAGGGAGTGGAGCACGGCCCATTCCACAGGCGGGATACCACGGCTTTGCTCATTCCGAGAGATTATTGTTAAACCCTTCTTAATTAGGGCTTTACTCTGCTAATTCCATTTAATAAAATTAAAGTTTCAGTTTGGTCCTGGACCTCGGGAGGAGGTTGGGGGAAGTTGTTTGCATCCCTGGAAAACACAGATGCAGCAACCTGAGGGTTGGGAATGCCAGGAAAAAGGGGCTTTAAACGGACAGAGAGTGGATTTACACGGGATATTGGGAAGGAATTCCACCCCGTGAGGGTGGTGAGGTGCTGGAATGGAATTCCAAGAAAAGCTGTGGAAGTATCCAAGGCCAGGTGGGAGCAACCTGGGATAGTGGAAGATGCCCCTGCCTGTGGCAGAGGGGTGGGATTGGATGATCCTTAAGATCCCTCCCAACCCAGACCATTCCATGATTCCATCATCCCATCATTCCATCATTCCAAGATTCCATGGCCTGCTCAAAGCCTGCCATACCAGTTGCTCGTTAATTGCTCCAGTGCTAATGAACCATCACCACCCATCAAGGCCTGCCTGCCCAAAATCCACCGGGAATGGAGAGGAATTCCCAATCCACCGGGAGCCAGCCAGGAGCCCTCCCTCCCCCAGACTTTTGGGATGTGTCTCAGGCAGCGAGGGATGATTAAAGCCGCTGATTAGAGCGATTTTAATGATCTCCCAGTAATCCATTAAAGCACCACGTAAGGACAGCTCCTTCCTCTCAGGGCCACCTGGAATTCTGGAGGTCCAGGAAAAGCTCAGGCAATCCAGAGCAGGATTCTTGTCCTGGGTTTCCAGTTAAATCCCTGTTTGTTTGCTCACCTTAAACATCACTTAAAAAATCCCTTTCCAGCTGAAAGGACGGCTCTGTGTTGTTAAAAGCTGGGATTTATGACCTTGGAGGTCTTTTCCAACCCAAATAATTCCATGCCCAGCAAGAACAGCAGGAATATTTTGGTTAAGAGGAAGTTTGGCATCGTTATCCCTCAACAGGAGACGTCACTGGGATTCTCATCCCTCCACTAATTAAAATTCCTATAAATTAAAACCAAATCAGAATGGAATTAAATTCCTTCAAAAAGGTACCAAGTTCAACCTTGGAGACCTTGGAAAAGCTGTTACAAACTGAAATGGAATCATGGAATGCCTTGGGTTGGAAAAGACCTTCAAAATTCATCTCATTCCAACCTTGCTCTGCTATTCCAGGTTGCTCCAAGCCCAGTCCAACCTGGCCTTGGACACTTCCAGGAATGAGGCAGCCACAGATTCTCTGGGAATTCCATTCCAGCCCCTCACCACCCTCACAGGGAGGAATTCCTTCCCCATATCCCAAATTCCCTCTCTCAGTTTAAACCATTCCCCTCGTCCTGTCACTCCAGGCCCTTTCCCAAAGATTTCAGGCAAATCAAACTTTTCACGGGAAACAAAGGAAGCAAATCCATCCCCCACATCCCTTCCCTCCAGGATCCCACTGGCAGCATCCCGTTATTCCTGGGGGACCTGAGGGATCCTGAGTCCCTCCAGCCTGGAAAAGCCTCTGGAGCGATGGCTCTGCCTAAACCAAACCCCACGGCCGTGGAATTCACCTTCCTGGAGAAAAGCTGCCCGGACAAAGGGATTGGGATCACCCAGAGATGGAACCAGGGGGGCTTTGGGGTCCTTCCCAACCCAAATCCTTCCATAAGGATTCAGGGGCACAACCCGTTCATCCCAACAGGGTGAATTCAAAGGGAATTTCCTGGGATTCCTTCCAGGACACTCCGCGCCTTCCTCTCCTCCCAGGTTTTGTTATTCCCTGGCAGGATTGCTCCAGAGCCAGGAGAGGACTCAGGCACAGCCCCTCCAGCACTGAAATTGTATTTTCCACTCCCCAAATCCTGTGTTACTCAAGAGGACTTTGTGATCCAGTGGGTGAATTCCTGCAGTTCCCATTCCCTGGTGGGACAACAACAACATTTCCCAATTTCCCACCTGGACATGGACACCTGTTGGAGAAGCCAGGCAAACAGAAATGAAGATTTTTTACAAATTTAGAAATTATTCAGGGTTGTATGGACATCACAAGAACCAGGAAAGCAAATTCACCGGCACAGAAAGAAATCATCCCCCCAAAAAATTCTCCCCATTCCTGAACAAATCTTGTTCTCCAGCCTCATTCCTTATGGCTGGATTTGCAACAGTTCCAGGGGGGAAGGGAGAGGGAGCAACGTGTTAAACGATGGGATTAAAACCTCAGCACTCAAAGATTTGGGCTGTGGAGACGCAGCGGAATAAATGGGATTGGATTTTATTCCCGGCGTGTGCAGCAAACAGGGAAAAAAAAAATAAACCAGAGCATCACAGGAAAGGTCGTGGTAGAGCAAATGATTTTTACAGCGTGAAACGCCACGGTGGACAGCGGCCAAATCCGATTTTGTTAGGGAATCAGGGAATGGTTTGGGTTGAAATGGATCTTAAAGCTCATCTCATTTCTGCCCTCTGCCATGGCAGGGACACCTTCCACCATCCCAGGCTGCTCCAAGCCCCTTCCAAGCTGGCCTTGGACAATTCCAGGAATGGGGCAGCCACAGATTCTCTGGGAATTCCATGCCAGCCCTTCACCACTCTCACAGCCAGGAATTCCTTCCCAATATCCCATCTAGCCCAGCCCTCTGGCAGTGGGAGGCCATTCCCTGTGTCCTGTCTCTCCATCCCTCATCTCAAATCCCTCTCCATCTCTCCTGGAGCCCCTTTAGGCTCTGGAAGGGCTCTGAGGTCTCCCTGGATCCTTCCCTTCTCCAGGCTGGACATTCCCAGCTCTCCCAGCCTGGCTCCAGAGCAGAGGGGCTCCAGCCCTTGGAGCATCTCCGTGGCCCCCTCTGGAATTCCTCCAGCATCTCCACATCCCTCCAACGCTGGACACCCCAGAACTGGACACCAGCTCTCCGTGAGTGGACAACACTGGGAGCCCATTTTTCATAAATTTCAAGGTCAGGGGGATTCTGCCCAAGCAGAAGGTCCCAAACCCTTGGAATGTGCAATTCCAGGGAATCACTGCCCCAGCTCCATGCCCTGGCAGCAGCAGCCAGCGGGGTCCAGAGCAGAGGACACTGAGGGCCGTCTCCCACCACTCCAAACCAGCAGGAAGCTTCCTGGCTGGCTCCATCCCAAAGGAAGAGAGAGGACTCTGGGATGGTGCCAAAGCCAACCACACACGGTTGCTTGGAAACCTTTGAAAACTACATCGAAAAATTCACATTTCCATGAAGAGCAGCACGGGCGGAACGAGCCCGAGTTGTGCTTTTCTAAATCCGCCTTTTCCCGGAGCCAACGGCGCTGTCAGCGCCGCGTTCCTGCTTCCCAAAAATCCTGCAGAGCTCTGCAGGTCACCTTTGGGCCTGGAGCCTTCAAGGTTTTCACAAGTTTGGGCAGCAGAGAGGGAGCTGCCCCCAGCAGTGAATCTTTCCAGAGTAGCAAAAATCACCCAGCGCGACGAAATTTCAATAAAAGAGGGGAAAAAAAGACGGAAGGGAAACGGGGAGAAGGAAAAGAATGGAATTCCTGTCGTGCAGTGCCGCCCTGGCATCTAATCAGGGAGCCAGATGAAGGCAGCAATCTGTCTCCTTAAAATATGCATATTTTATTTTATTTATTTAAATTTTTTTTCCTCTCCTTCCAGCGCTGCAGCACCGTGGTGGAAGGCGCTCGTTAAGAGGCTGCGCCAGGAACGTCCCTCTGCAATCACGAGGGACGGGAATGAGCGATTTCATCGTTAGCGGGGTTTAATTGCCGGGAGCGCTCCTCGGATTTGGGATGGGCTTGAGGGCCGGGAGGATAAACCCAGGATTTGGCTCTGAGTTTAAATCCTGCTGTGTTAGTAGGGGAGGAGGAGATCTGGCTTGGGGTTGGCACGGAACAGGCACCGCACGTGGGTTGTGGGGGCCACAGAACACCGGGAGATTGTGGGAATCACAAGGCCCTTCCAGCCCACCCCGAAGGGTTTTTTGGGTTGTTTTCTACAGCAGGCTCTTCCTCCTCACCTTCCACACTGGAGCTTTCCTCACCTTCCACATGGGATCCATCCCACCCTCCACATGGGATCCATCCCCACCTTCCACATGGGATCCATCCCCACCTTCCACATGGGATCCATCCCACCTTCCACATGGGATCCATCCCCACCTTCCACACGGGATTGATCCTCACCTTCCACGTGGGACCCATCCCCACTTTCCACATGGAATCAATGCTCACCTTCCACACGGGATGGATCCTCACCTTCCACATAGGACCCATCCCCACCTTCCACATAAAATCCATCCCCATCTGACACATGGGATCAGTCCCCACCTTCCACATGGGATTGATCCTCACCTTCCACACTGGACCATTCCTCACCTTCCACATGGGATTGATCCTCACCTTCCACACTGGACCATTCCTCACCTTCCACATGGGATTGATCCTCACCTTCTACATTGGAGCTTTCCTCATCTTCCACACCAGACTCTTCCTCACCTTCCACACAGGAGCCCTTCCTCACCTCCCACATAGTTAATCCACACTGGATCATTCCTCACCTTCCTCACTAGATCATTCCTCACTGTCCACACTGGACTATTCCTCACCTTCCATGCTGAACTGCTCCTCACCTTCCACACCAGGCTCTTCCTCACCTTCCTCACCGAATTATTCCTCACCTTCCACAATGACCATTCCCAGCCTTCCACACCAGATTCTTCCTCACCTTCCAAATGAGACCATTTCTCCTTTTCCACACCAGACCCTTCCTCACCTTCTACAACAACCATTCCCAAACTTCCACACTAGATTTTTCCTCACTTTCCATACCAGATTATTCCTTCCCTTCCACACCAGATTTTTCCTCACCTTCCAAATGGGACCATTCCTCACCTTCCTCACTGAACCTTTCCTCACCTTCCACACTGGACAATCCCCCACCTTCCACAATGACCATTCCCAGCTTTCCACGCCAGGTTCTTCCTCACCTTCCAAATGGGACCATTCCTCACATTCCATAGCAGGCTCTTCCTCACCTTCCTCACCAAATCATTCCTCACTTTCCACACTGAACTGCTCCTCACCTTCCACACTGGAAACAATTCCCCACCTTCCACAATGATCATTCCCAACTTTCCACACCAGAATTTTCCTCACCTTCCAAACGGGGATCATTCCTCACCTTCCACACCAGAATCTTCCTCATCTTCTACAACAACCATTCCCAAACTTCCACACCAGATTTTTCCTCACCTTCCAAACGGGGATCATTCCTCACCTTCCACACCAGAATCTTCCTCACCTTCTACAACAACCANCTTCTACAACAACCATTCCCAAACTTCCACACCAGATTTTTCCTCACCCTCCAAACAGGACCATTCCTCACCTTCCACACCAGAATCTTCCTCACCTTCTACAACAACCATTCCCAAACTTCCACACCAGATTTTTCCTCACTTTCCACACCAGATTATTCCTTCCCTTCCACACCAGATTTTTCCTCACCTTCCAAACGGGATCATTCCTCACCTTCCACACCCGACCCTTCCTCACCTTCCAGAATGATCATTCCCAACCTTCCGTACTGGACCAACCCTTCCTCACTTCCCCACCCAACCCTTTCTCACAGACTCCAAAAAAACCTCATGGAGCAATAAATCCATTGACAAAGCCACCCATTAATGCTCCAGAAGCAAACAGGGAATTCATCATCAGATTCTGTGCAAGAATTCCGGGCTAAATTCCTCCCGTCTGAGGCTCGAATCAACTCCACACCAACCTACACCAGATTTTGTTCCCTGCCACATCAAAATTCCTCCTCCTACTCCGCGCTGTTTATTTTGGCTTCCCAGCCAGCCCATTGGCTGCACGGCATGGATTGCATTCCCATCACCATCGGAAAGAAACGTGCCTTATCTGTGATAAAACTTGGATACAAGGAGCAAAATTCCCTCAAAACACCTCTCAAATTTTAAATTCTCAGGTGGAAGGATTTTAAGTTCTCAGGTGGAAGGATTGTGTTGTGTTTTTCCTCGAGGAAAAAGGGATATCCATGGATCGGAGTCACTTTTCCAACAGCCAGGGAAATGGATATTCAGATTTATAATGGGATCTTTAAGGTCCTTCCCAACCCAAACCATTCCATGATTCCGTGAATTGCAGCTGAGACTGAGCCCTCCAATCCTCACTTTGAAGGCTCCTCACCCTCAAACCACCCACGAAATTCCCGGAGGATTCCCACCCGAGACCGATGGAAGATTTTATCATTTCCTCCCAATTTGACACAACCTGGACCTGTTTTGCTCCAGCAGAAGGAAGATCACGGGATATCCTTGGCACAGCTCCTGTTTTCCCCACGTTCTTCCCGAATCCCACACCCCGAATTTTCCCTCCAGCCTCTTGTTCACGACTCACAGCGGCCAAAAACCTCCAAGCTAAAATTACCAGGAATTAATGCAGGGTTTGTTTTTTTATTTTATTTTTTTTTCCCCATGGATTAACAACTACCAGCAGTCTCCCAGCATGAGGGTTAATTCCCACTGGGATACAGCGGAGCTGGATCAACAATCCAGCACCTGAAAGACGCAGCAAGGTACCAGAGGCACAAAGGAGATGCAAATAAATTTCCATATCCGAGCATCAAAAGACTCCGTGAGATCCCGGAGTATGAAAACATCTTTTCCCTGTGAGGTGCTGAAGTAATGGCAGCGGGAGAGATGGGAGTGGGAGGACAGGAGAATGGGAGAAAAAAAAGAAAAAAAAAGACAAAAAAAGTGTGACTGTAGCAGGAGCTCGACAGTTGGAGAAATTCCAAGGGAACAGGCACGAGGAAAACGAGTCGGGAAGATGCTGAGGGGATGTTGGAGCCAGGTGGGGGTTGGGATCTGCTCCCAGGGAATGAAGATGAGAGGAAACAGCCTCAAGCGGTGCCAGGGGAGGTTTAGGTTGGATTTTGGGAATATTCAGGCTGTCCAATCCTGGCCCAGAGGTGGAGGGATCCCATCCCTGGAGGGATTTTCCATCCCTGTGGATGTGGCGCTTCGGGGACATGGCTGTGGCAGTGCAGAAGGAATTTTGGGAATCCTTGAGCGTGGAAATCTTTCCCAACCTCAACAATTCTAAAAGAGATATTCAGGCACCTGATACGAGGGAATTCCAACAGGGAACGACCAAAATTGATGCGGGAAGAGGAGGAAACTCAAAGGTTGATCCCAAGGGAAAAGGACAGAGATCCTGGCACAGAAAAATGAAAAATGAAACACCTGTGGATGGAGTTCACACATCCCTGCAGCTCCACCGGACTCCAGGAGCTCCGTGAGAAGCAGCCTGGAGGGATATTTTTGTGCTCCTGCAGCTTTCCCGACAGAATTCCGAGCCTTTCCTCGTGGGGATGAAGGAGTTTCTGCCGGAGCCGCGAAGGAGGGCACGGAAGGTGCGAAAAAAGCGAGAGAGGAGAAATGGAGCAGAAGGAAAACGTGAGAAGCAAAGGCGGGAGGGGGCAAATTTTCTGTGAATCCCACAAGGCTTCTCAATAAATTTCTCAGCCCTTCCAGGCCTGTTAAAAACTCCGGGATAGCCGGGAAAATCCTGGTTTAGTGGCAGTGTATTCCACAGGCAGGAGAAGAACCAAGGCGTGAGTAGAACGCTCTGGTTGAAGGACTTGGAATAGGAAAGATGAGGAGAAAAAAAAAACCTTTCCAAAATCCCCCCAAAAATAAGGCAGAATGAGGTCTTCAAGGAGATGGAGCCCAGGAATGATGAGGAGTTGAAGAAAACGGAATAATTGGTTGGGATTTTTAATGTCTTGCTGGAGCATGGCTGAACAAACTACCTCCAGAAATAAATTTCATGGAATGGTTTGGGTGGGAAGGGACCTTCGGGATCATCCAGTCCCACCCCCTGCCATGGGCAGGGACACCTTCCTCAATCCCAGGTTGCTCGAGCTTAGCCTCAGACACTTCTAGGGGTGGGTTGGCCACAGATTCTCCTGGAATTCCATCCCAGCCCCTCACCACCTTCACAGACAGAAATTCCTTCCCAATATCCCATCCATCCCTGCCCTCTGGCAGTTCAAAGCCATTCCCTGTGTCCTCTCCCTCCATCCCTTGTCCCAAGTCCCTCTCCATCTCTCCTGGAGCCCCTTTAGGCACTGGAAGGGGCTCTGAGCTCTCCCTGGATCCTTCCCTTCTCCAGGCTGGACATTCCCAGCCTCTCTCCAACCCCTGGAGCAACTCCTGGATTTGCTCCAACAGATCCAAGTCTGCCTGAAACAAACAGCGAAGGAAAGGAGGAGGAGCAGGTGACTGGCGAAGGCAGACGCGATAAATAAGATTTTTGTCTCATCCCATTCAAATCAGGTGCCCTGGAAGTCATCACGGAGCTGTCAGGATGATTAATCCCTATTTTTCCACCGCCAGGAAAAGGCAGGGAATGATTGCTGGGCTGGTGAGTGGGAAAAGCCAAGGGAAGAGGAGCCGGGTGCGTGTGGGAGAGAAGCGCTCCGGAGGCAGCTGGGATGAGGAGCTGACTCAAAACTTTGGGATTTGCGGTTGGAGCCGCAGACGGGAGCCGAAAACGTAGGAGAAACTCTTGTGGGATAATCGGGCTGTGAAACAAGGGAATACCTGCGGCACCAGTCGAGTCAGGAGCTCCACTTTGCATAGGGAATATTTAAATTAGGATTTTCCCAGTCTTCAGGGCTCAAAGCAGAGTTTTAAACCAGTTTGGGGAGGTTGAAGCGCCGGGAACTCAGTTCTGCCAAGGAAGAATATTCTGGAAAAGAAGTTGGGGTGGTCTTGGGTGCTCATGAAGGGGATCCTTAAAATATTTTTGGGAATTCTGACAGTGCTGGGGCTGTTCTACAGCAAAGAGCCCATTCCCATCACCCACACTCCATCTAAAACAGAATAGGGAATAACCCTGCTTTAAGGCAAATAATTTGATTTTAAGAGTAAAAATTATTCCTTCCTCATATTCCCAGGCTTTCCCAACTCACGGCACCCCAAAACAAATGGGTGAGAGTCACGGAAAGATTCCCAAAGACACAGAATCAAAATCATGGAATAACCCGAGCTGTTCCACAAGGATTGTCGAGTCCTGCATGGGACAGCCCTCAGAATCCCAGCACATCCTAGAGAGCCATTTCCAAAGGTTTCTTGGACCTGGAGGCCAAACTCCACCACTCTGGAGAACAAAACAGGAGAGAAACCACCAAGGAACGGGAAGTTTCATTCAGCCCACCCATCACCCACATCTTGGAAGTTTTGGATCGGAAAAACAGGGAATTACAGCTGGGAAAACGATTCTTTTTTTTTTTTGTATTGCCATTTTTGGAATGACAACGCTGGGGAATTGTTTCCCTGTCAATTCCAGGATAATAACAAGAGCTTGTAGCAATTAGGATCTGTTTTCATTCCACAGAAAGAACAAATGACCCAAATCCCAACTCCCACACCCTCTCCGAAAGGGTGAGGTGACCAAACCCTCCTCCTGAACCTGCTTCCTTTTGAATTCCAGGCTTCCCAGCCCTCTGTGAGAGCTCCTTTCCCAATAACAGGTGCCTGGAACAAAGCAGCTGAAAGGTTTGATTATCCCAGTGAGCAAATCGGGCTCGTGGCCCCGTGGGAGAGCAAAAAAAAATTCCCTTCCTTATCCGTGTCACCCTCACGAGGGAAAAATAGGGCAGGGGAAACGCAGGGATCCCTTTGAAAAACCTCAGGAAAAGCAGGTAACCAGGTTAAAGGGATGCTACATCATGGAATTTTTACGGATGAGAGGGGGATTTGGCGGATTTAACGCGATTCCCGAGGGTTTGAGCTGGATGAGGCTGAGTCACGGCTGGGGGTGCTTTCCATGGAAAATCTTCCTCACCTGGAAAGGTTCAAAGAACCCCAAATGCCTCCTGAGTTTAACCGAGTTTGCCCTCCTGGAGAAGCTGCTCAAACCAGCAGGTCCTGTGTGCCCAAACCCTTTAATCCCGCTAATTCCACCCTTGGAGAAGTTTTGGGAGCCCATCCCAAAACGACAAAGCCAAGCAGGGCCCTTGAACCCGAGCAGCAGGGCCGGGAGATAAGGTGGGAATCAGCCAAGCCTGCAATTTGCCGGCTGATGAAACCCCTGGAGCGGCGGGGAAATTAGGGAAATCATCCCCCCAGACGCTTGCAGGAACCACCGGCTGCCTCCCGGGATAAACGATCCCATCCCAGATTTTGGGGGATGGAGGTGGTGGTTTGGGAATGCTCCTGGAGCCTGCTCAGCCTGTCTGGCGCAGGCGGCACGGGCGACTCATCCCAAAGAACATTTCCCACCTCAAACCATCCCAAAAGTTGTTTGTCCAAAAGTCTGGAGTGCTTGGTCTCGTTACCCGGCAGAATCCTCCTTCCAAAGTGGCACCAGGACAGAATTCCGGAATGTTTTGGGTCATAAAGGACCTTCAAGGGCATCCAGTTCCAACTCCCTGCCTTGGACAATGTCTGCTATCTCAGGTTGCTCCAAGCTCCCAGTCCAACCTGGCCTTGGACAATTCCAGGGATAAGGCAGCCACAGATTCTCCTGGAATTCCATCCCAGCCCCTCACCACCTTCACAGACAGAAATTCCTTCCCAATATTCCACCCATCTCTGCCCTCTGGCAGTGGGAAGCCATTCCCTGTGTCCTGTCCCTCCATCCCTTGTCCCAAGTCCCTCTCCAGCTCTCCTGGAGCCACTGGAAGGGGCTCTGAGGTGTCCCTGGATCCTTCTCTTCTCCAGGCTGGACATTCCCAGCTCTCCCAGCCTGTCCCAACACGATCCAATGTTTTGAATGGAAGGAAAATCAATCCCAACCCTCAAGTCCTTTCCCACTGAGACCCTTTAAATCCAAACATTTGAGCAAAAACTCATCAAGAACCCCCCAATATTCCTGCTCAGAAACTGAGGCAAAGATTCCTGGATCATGCAGCATTCCACGGAGACAAATCCCAGGAGTCCAACTCCAATCCCAAAAAAACCCTCTTCCAACTGCCTGGGCAACAAATTTCCAGGGAGGAATAGGATTTGCCAGACACTGCCACGCTCCAAGGGCGTTTCCAGCCCTCAAGGAATTCCTTGGTTGGGTTCCTCACCCCGCGGTGCCCACCCGGCTCAATTCCGCTTTTCCAGACACGGATTCCTCGGAGCGACGTCGGAGCCGGAGGGGATCTCATCTGCCAATCTCAGAACCAGTGACCCGTGCTCTTGGAAGCTACGGTTGAAAAGTGCAGCTAAAAATGAGGGAAGGTGACGGGGAGAGCAGGAAAATTCCTTAAACACAAAGACTTGGGGGTTGTTTTGGGTTTTGAGGGTGTTTTTAGCAGGTTTGTGATTTACTCTTCACAGGCTGACAAATGCCACTTGCACCCAGGCGAGGGTGAGACAGAAATTTGGGATAAAAAAGCTCCAGTTTGACGTGGAGAAGGAGAAGACATCTCCTAAATCAGGGTCCCGATGAGATCCGCCCACTCCTCCCTTTCTCTCCCTCGAAACGCGACAAAATAAATCCCTGCTGGCTTTAAATAGAAATCAAATTAACCATGAACAGCCAAAGCAACTCTGTGATGGTCCAGCCATCGCTGGATGTGCTCAGAAATCTTTTAATGAAACATTTTCCTCCCCTCCTTGCACAACGAGCAAACTGAAGCAACAAATCAATACCCAGAGAGCTCCAAAACCCCAAATCTTATTCCAGCTGCATTAGAGACGCTCTTGGAGCGCTGCTCGTGAAGGGCTGAATATTTTCAATTATTCTCCCTCCTCCTCCAGCTGACAGAAAAGTTCCTGAGTCAGATGTGGGAAAAAACCCAAATCTGCTCTGAATATTTTCGCCCTCCGGAGCAGTTTAAGGTCTTTTTAAGGGATAAAAGGGGATTTGTCAAGGGGAAGTGAACCCAAAACTGGGAAAGGAGTAAGGGCAACACACGGAGCAGGTTGGAAGAATTCCCATTTAAGTCGAGGAATGGGGGAAAAAAGGCATTCCTTGGAAATATGTTTTGGTGGATTAAAGGGTTGGAAGCTCAACTGGAGCTTCTCCCTCTGATTTAGAAGACAAGGAGAGATCCTACACCCTTTGTCATTCCCATTTCTGCATCCTTGGATTTTTAATTTGCCTTCTTCTGATTTCCTGCCTCAAATGGATTTTGTGTTGAGGCCTCGTTATCATTCCCAGCCAAAAATATTCCCGAGTCTCTCCGAGCCAAGCCTTTCCCAGCAGGAATTTTCCCAAAATCCAGCCTAAACC
>VXBR01008255.1:7725-18456 GCA_013400215.1 Cisticola juncidis
GCTCGCAGTAGTGATGCGGCACCGCAGCGGGGCCGGGCACGGTGCAGTTCATGTGCTCGCAGTAATGATGCTGCACCGCAGCGGGGCCGCAGTAAGGCCGGGCCGCCAGCAGCGCCGTCAGCGGTGCCATGGCCAGCGCGGCCCTCAGCGCTGTGGCCACGCCGATGCCGGCGGTGACCCGGGCGGTCAGCAGCCCGTGGTACCTCAGCGGGTGGCACACGGCCACGTAGCGATCCACGGCCATGGCCAGCAGCACGCCCGACTCCTGCGCCGTGCCCGCGTGCACCACGAACATCTGTGCCAAGCACGCTGTGATGCCGATCTCGGCAGAGCCCCGCCACAGCACGGCCAGCACCGTGGGGACCACGGACGTGGCCATGGCCACGTCGATGGCAGCCAGCATGGCCAGGAAGCGGTGGCTGGGGGCCTGCAGGGTCTTGTCCAGCCCCAGGACCAGCAGAACCGCCCCATTTCCTACCATGGCAAGGACATAGATGCAGAAGAAAAGGATGCCCAGGTAGGTGTGGAAAGGTTCCAGGCCAGGGACACCCACCAGGATGAAGGAGGAGAAATTCCTGTTGAAGGGATCAGAAGCCATTCTGGAGAATCTTCATTTGTGTTTAAAAACCCAGTTTGGAGTCCTGAAGTACCAGGGGGACAAGATGGGGACTCTGCGTCAGTGCAAGAGCCAAATCAGGACTCCACATAATTATTACGGTGTGTAAAACAGCATCTCATCCTTTCTTCATGGAAAGGGAGCTCAGGCCTTGGCAGGGGCTGCCCAGGGAGCTTTGGAGTGCCCATCCCTGCAGGTGTCACCTGGAGGTGGCCCTGAGTGCTCTGGGCTGGGGACAAGGTGGGCCTGGGGCAGAGCTGGCACTGCCTGGGCTGGGAGGGCTTTTCCAGCCCCAGGGATTCAGGGGTTCTGTGAGGACCAGCTAGGGGGAACGGGTCAGAAATGCAGAATAAATGGGGTTGTTGTGGCTAGGAGGTTCCTGTGAGGGGAAGTTGATGTTTCAGGTTGTGCCACCACGGATACCCAAGGGACTTTTAGTCTGTTGCTTGTGAAGGGCTCATTCCTTTGTTGGTCGCTTGCCAGGGCTCAGCTGACATCCTGAAATGAGCTGCAAGAGGAGAGGACAAGGAGAGCAAGGTCAGCCCTGGCTTCTCTTACTGGTCCCAACACAGGACATTGCTCCAAATTTGTTGAGCAAAACAGTGCTCTGGGACATTAAATGTGATCATGGAATTCCCTTTTGCTGCTCCATCTTCCTTCTGTCACCCACCCATGACAGAAGCTTGCAAAGGCAGGCAGCAGAGGAAAATACCAATTTCTGAGGTTTATTCAGATGGGAGAAGCCTGAAGGTAACATAGAAACTCCAGAGAACTGTCCTGGAGGAATAGGAGTCTGAGTGTGGTGGGCAGGATCTGCACCTGCATTCCTGCTGAAAATTTTCCTGCTGCTTCTCCCCAGAAAGCAGCAAAGACCAGGCAGTGCTGACACTCCAGGTCCTGCTGACACACCAGACTCACCTGGAGAAATTGCCTGGAGGATCATCCACAGGAGCTTCCCAGTGCAGAGCAAGCTGCCCTTGGCAGGGCACAGCTCACACGGTCTGAGTCCCAACACTGGGGCTGGCTCACCTCCCTCCCATCCCTGCTGGCCTCTGCCTCCCTCCCCTCCACAGTCTGGCAGGTACAAACCCAAGGCTGAGCACTTTCATTTTCCACCAGGATAAAACCCTGAGGTGGGAGAAGGAGACCCAGAGCGCAGGGAGGATGAGCTCAGCAGGGCTCTGCTCACCCAGGTGGAACCCACAGCAGGTTCTGGGGGGCTGTGTGTGTCTGACCCTCCCTGGGAGCTGGGCCGTGCTCTGCACCCTCAGCAGGGGCTGGCAGGGAGGTCTGGTGTGAGAGACGATGCTCCTGCACCTCCTGCACCTCCTGCACCTCCTCCACCTGCTGCACCTCCTGCACCTCCTGCACCTCCTGCACACGGCCTGAGGCTTTCCCTGGCCCGAGGCTTTCCCTGGCCTGGAGCTCTGCTGAAAGAGCTCTGCCAGCTGTGGGGCAGTTCCTGCTGGAGCCCAATCCCAAATCCCCTTGCTGGAGCCCCTCTCTGGATGGGCTCCCCACCCACAGGGCCCCTGCCCCTGTGTTAGGAAGGAAAAGCAGTGTTGTGTCCCCTCCAGCCCTGGCAAAAGCAGGGAGAGCTGTGACTTGTCCTGTTTTACAGGAACGCTGACATGGAAGGGTTAAACCAGGCTGCTGGCACTTCGGGAATGGGATGGAATTTTCTCAGGCACTTCTACCCTCTGCTGTAGCCAAAATAACAACGGGCCAGACTTCATCCCCTCGGCTTTCCAGGCATTTGACTTCCTTGACCCCAAACTGTTTAATCTCTCCTCTAAGTCACTTCGAGTCCTCCCCACAACATGAAAGGTTTTCCAGCCTGGCTCCAGTCAGGGACACAAACCAAGAGATTTTTCCCCCTGGCTCCAGCCAGGGACAAACCAAGAGGTTTTCCAGCCTTTCTCCAGCCAGGGACACAAACCAAGAGTTTTTTTAGTCTGGCTCCAGTCAGGGACACAAACCAAGAGGTTTTCCAGCCTGGCTCAGTGGTTGTTGGCCACATGAGGCCGAGCACTGCACAGCCAATATTGTGGCTGTGCTGCCCAGACCATGGTGTTGATGATGGTTTATTGCTCACAGGACTCTGTTTCCAGCCTGGCAGCTCTGACCCTGCAGCTGGCACAAGCCACTCCAGCAGGAAATGTCTCGTGCCAGAATTGTTTGTTTGGAAAGGGCAAACATGTCTGGGATCCTGTAATCCTGAGCTTGGGAAGAAACAGCTCCTCCCTCCCTCCTCCTCCCTCTCTGAGGTACTCAATCCCCTGGGCAGCAGTTTCTGCACTTCAATCTGGGTAACAAAACCCTCCAGGTTATTGAATAAAGCTGCTCAGCCAGGCTCAGCCTTACTGGGTGTTCTGGTTCTCAGGGCTGCTCCAGTCTCATTTCCTATCTCAGAATCCCAGGATGGTTTGGGTTGGAGGACCCCCACAGCCCACCCAGTGCCACCCCTGTGCCATGGCAGGGACACCTCCCACTGTCCCAGGCTGCTCCAGCCCCAGGGTCCAGCCTGGCCTTGGGCACTGCCAGGGATCCAGGGGCAGCCACAGCTGTGCCAGGGCCTGCCCACCCTGCCAGGGAACAATTCCTGATTCCCAAGGTCCCATCTAAACTGATTCTCCTTCAGGGAGGGTCACACACACACAGAGGTGTCCAGTGCCAGGCCCCAGCCCTGTGTGAAGGATCCCACCTGGAGCAGCTGCTCCTGCAGGCTCAGGGGACCCTCTGGCTCTCCACAGCTCCCTGGCAGGGGGAGCAGCCAGGGGGGCTCGGGCTCTCCCTCTGCTGTAACTCTGAACTCACCCCAAAGCACCCAGGCCAGCATTTCCCTTGCTGTATCCCAGCAGAGCTCAGGATTTGCCCAGCAGTTCCCTTCCCAGCCGTGTGTGCCACTCCCAGCGTGTGCCAGGAGGATGGAGCAGGGAAGGGAGTGCAGGGCAGGGAGTGCAGGCAGGGAGTGCAGGGCAGCCCAGGTGACAGGACTGGCAGATGTCACCCTGCTGTCTGCAGCCTGTGAGAGGTGCAGGGAGCCAGGGAAGAGCCCGGCAATTAGCACTGCTGTAATTAACGTCAAGGAGGCAGCCAGTGGTGGCTGCAGGGGTGTGACTGGCAGGTCTTGGCCACAAAATTCACTGAATCTGGGGTGTCTGGAGCTGGTGAAGCAGCTCTGACTCCATCAGAGCCAAAGCTCTCAGACATTGGCACTGCTGCCACAGCTTTTCTGGGTGGATCCTCTCATATCCCCCCTTGATTTGGCTGAAGTCTGAACTTGGCTCAGAGTGTGGCACTGCACTTAAAACACTGCCCCAACACCAGGATAAAGTAAAAGTTTACATACCCAGGATGGTGACCTGGTCCTGCCTGCACCCACAGCGCTGCAGGTGCTGCTGCTCTCCCACAAACCTCAAAATCTGCAAAAAGACCTGCATGGAAACACCCGAGGTCTTAAGGAGGCTGCTCCCCCTAATCACTGCTGGGACTGCAGGGACTGAATCACCTCGGGGGAGAAGCTGCTGCCTGGGGACAGCCAGAAAGAGAAATGATAAACAAACACTGCTCCCCCTGCGTGGGTGATGCTGTCCCAGCAGCAAGATACAAACAGATGCTGGGTCCATACAGGGGAAAGGTTTAACCCTGGGTGGACATGGAAGTGCTGGAGAGAGCCCAGAGGAGCCACGGGGCTGCTCCAGGGCTGGAGCCCCTCTGGGCCAGGCTGAGAGAGCTGGGGGGGCTCCCCTGGAGAGGAGAAGCTCCAGGGAGAGCTCAGAGCCCCTGCCAGGGCCTGAAGGGCTCCAGGAGAGCTGCAGAGGGACTGGGGACAAGGGACAGAGGGACAGGAGCCAGGGAATGGCTCCCAGTGCCAGAGGGCAGGGCTGGATGGGACATTGGGAATCAGGAATTGTTCCCTGGCAGGGTGGGCAGGCCCTGGCACAGCTGTGGCTGCCCCTGGATCCCTGGCAGTGCCCAAGGCCAGGCTGGACCCTGGGGCTGGAGCAGCCTGGGACAGTGGGAGGTGTCCCTGCCGTGGCAGGGGTGGCACTGGGTGGGCTGTGGGGTCCCTTCCAGCCCAAACCTTTTGGAATTTTGTGATCTGACCTTGCAAATTTGCAGCACATGATGAAGAAAAATGCACCCCAGACACGTCAGTGCTGCAGCAGTTCCCTTTAAGTGTCTCCCATCTCTTTCCAAGTTAAGGATTTGGGTGATTCAAGTACATTTGAGTGAAAGCAGTGACATTTCAGCTGGTCAGGGAATGGAGCTGGGAAGGGGCTGGAGAATTCCTGAGGGAGCTGGGAAGGGGCTGAGCCTGGAGAAAAGGAGGCTCAGGGGGACCTTGTGGCTCTGCACAAGTCCCTGCCAGGAGGGGACAGCCGGGGGGGCCGGGCTGTGCTCCAGGAACAGGGACAGGAGGAGAGGGAACGGCCTCAGGCTGGGCCAGGGGAGGCTCAGCTTGGGCAGCAGCAGGAATTTGCCCATGGAAAGGGAGCTCAGGCCTTGGCAGGGGCTGCCCAGGGAGCTTTGGAGTGCCCATCCCTGCAGGTGTCACCTGGAGGTGGCCCTGAGTGCTCTGGGCTGGGGACAAGGTGGGCACAGCTGGCACTGCCTGGGCTGGGAGGGCTTTGCCAGCCCCTGGATTTTGGGATTTTGAGGGAGACCAGCTCCCAGCTCATGGGGAAGAACACAAACACGAGAACACGGATTTTTTAATGTCTTTTCAGTTGTGTTTGTCCTCCTGTGACTTAGACATAATTTCTGTTGCCTGAATTAGTTATTGATGTGTGGGGCTGCTGCAGAGCTGATTCACAGATCAAATACAAATCAGCAGCACTGAGACAGGCTGGAGATAATGAAATCCATAATATTTCCACTGATTTAATGTACCTCCTTCCTTTCATTCCCCCAAGCCTAAGAACAAGAAACTGCAGAAGTGGAATATTTATAAATCTGTACTGATACAAAAGGTTTATCACAGAGCAAATCTCCCTGTTTCACTGCTGGATCCTGATGCAGCTCTTGCCAGCCCAGCAGGTAAGAAATCCCCTCACCCAGGTGGCCCCTGCTGCCCTGAGGGGTGCAGGGTTTGCAGGGTCTGTGTTTGCTGCCCCAGGGTGTCCTCAGCAGCTCCTTCTCCAGCACAGAGCCCGTGGCCAAGGAGAAGGGAAAAACACAAATAGCATATTCAACTAGATATATGTAACATATAAATAAATTCTGTAAATAGTCATTTTTCACACCTGTGGGAGGTTCCTGGTTTAGTTGTGCAGGAACTGAGCTTTGCTCATACAGGGAAGGATGGGACTGGGCTGTTTTGAGGTTTTTATGAACCTCCCTCTCCCCAGAGTGCTGGAAATGAGGAATCACAGGAGAACCTCGAGATGCTGAGAGATGAGGGGATGAACTGGACAGACAGATTGGGTGTGGATCCATTCCTTGGGGACAGACAGATTGGGTGTGGATCCATTCCTTGGGGGCAGACAGATTCATTCCTTGGGGACAGTCAGATTGGGTGTGGATCCATTCCTTGGGGACAGACAGATTCATTCCTTGGGGACAGTCAGATTCAGTGTGGATTCCTTCCTTGGGGACAGTCAGATTTGGTGTGGATTCATTCCTTTGGGGACAGTCAGATTCATTCCTTTGGGAACAGTCAGAGTCATCCCTTGGGGACAGTCAGATTCATTCCTTGGGGACAGTCAGATTCAGTGTGGATTCCTTCCTTGGGGACAGTCAGATTTGGTGTGGATTCATTCCTTTGGGGACAGTCAGATTCATTCCTTTGGGAACAGTCAGAGTCATCCCTTGGGGACAGTCAGATTCATTCCTTGGGGACAGTCAGATTCCTTCCTTTGGGGACAGATTCAGAGTGGGTTCCTTCCTTTGGGGTGAACCTGCTCAGGTGGCCCCTCAGGGGTCAGACCCCTCAGGTTGTTGCTGCCCTGGTTGACATTTTCTGCCCTTCGTAATAAACACATTTACACAGACACCACAATTCCCACCCCTGGCAGTGCCCAAGGCCAGGCTGGCACTTGGGGCAGCCTGGGACAGGGGGAGGGGTCCCTGCCATGGCAGGGGTGGCACTGGGTGGGCTCTGAGGTCCCTCCCATCCCAACCACTCTGGGAATCCCTGGCTCCATGATTTTGTGATGGATTTGTTACTGATCCATGTGGGACTCCCTGTGCCTGCCCCGAGCTCCCTCCTGGGCACCCTGTGCCCCCTCCTTTGCCAAAACCCCCCAAACACCTCCCCACAGGCATCTTGAGCTGCTGTTTGCAAATATCATTTTGCTGTGTGGATAATGAGTTAATTTGTTCCTAATTCAGGAAATGAAGCTCTTAATTGGGTTTGTGCTTGAGCTTTCTACTTCCACAAAGTAGGATTGATTTTTTAATTTATTAATCATTTTAAATATTATATTTAAATTATAATTTAGAATATTATTTATTTTTATTATTATTATTGATTACTGCTTCTCCCCTAAACAAATTTCTACATTTTAGGCAGGGATTAAATGCAAGAAAGAGATGAGACAGTGGTTAATTAATGAATGTTTTGTGCTGAGTGTGACTCAGGGCTGCACTGGGATGTGCAAGGGAAGGAACCCAGCCCAGCTCAGGGGTGGCTCCTGATGGGCTCTGAGTGCCCCCACAGAGCCAGCAGCTGCTGGGCTGCTGCAGCTTTTGTTGCAGCTTTTGCTGCAGCCTTTGCTGCACCCTCTGCTGCAGCCCCTGCACTGCTTCACAGCACAGCTTCGCTCCAGGGTGAGCAGCTGTAAATCCCAGCTCTGTAAATCCCAGCTCTGTAAATCCCAGCTCTGTAAATCCCAGCTCTGTAAATCCCAGCTCTCTGTAAATCCCAGCTCTGTAAATCCCAGCTCTGTAAATCCCAGCTCTGTAAATCCCAGCTCTCTGTAAATCCTAGCTCTGTAAATCCCAGCTCTCTGTAAATCCCAGCTCTCTGTAAATCCCAGCTCTGTAAATCCCAGCTCTGTAAATCCCAGCTCTCTGTAAATCCCAGATCTCTGTAAATCCCAGCTCTCTGTGCCCAGGGACAGCTGTGGGCCCCTTCTCATGCCCCAAACCTCCCCAAGGGCTGGGCCTGGCCCAGCAGAAATCTTTAACTGGATTCAGGATCCTCCTGTGTGGATCTGTGCCCACAGGGGATGGGGTGGCACAGGGGGCACCACGATGTTGATGCTGCCCAGGGTGATGTGGGCAGGCGGAGCCAGGATCTGCCCAAAGATGGGCAAATTCTGGAATCCCTGAGGCTGGAAAAGNGTTGTGCTTCAAGCTGTATCCTCCTGATGCACCAAGCCCTGTCTGTGCACCGGCTAGCTCTGGTTTGGGTCGGTGCGGTCAAGAGTGGCGGCCCCGGGGCCACCGCACATCCGGGTCCAGGTGGCAGTAACGCAGGGCCATTGCTCCTTCCACCACCAGCAAGCTGCACTGGGGGAAGGAAGAGCTGCTGATGTAGGAGGCACCAAGGATCGGGATAAAAGAAAGAGAGAGGTCTCTAGTATGTGTCCAAGACAGTTTATTCTCTAGGGGTGACAAGGACTAGAAGGACCTCGAGCCACTTGTGGCAGCATCTTTTAAAGCAGGGGTGGAATAAGGGGAGGATACANATTTGCTCTTGTCCTGGTTTTATCATAGAATCCAAAAATGGTTTGGACCCTCAGAGCCCACCAGTGCCCCCCCTGCCATGGCAGGGACACCTCCCACTGTCCCAGGCTGCTCCAGCCCCAGGGTCCAGCCTGGCCTTGGGCACTGCCAGGGATCCAGGGGCAGCCACAGCTGCTCTGGGCACCCTGTGCCAGGGCCTGCCCACCCTGCCAGGGAACAATTCCTGATTCCCAATGTCCCATCCAGCCCTGCCCTCTGGCACTGGGAGCCATTCCCTGTGTCCTGTCCCTCTGTCCCTTGTCCCCAGTCCCTCTGCAGCTCTCCTGGAGCACTCCCAGCCCTGGCAGAGGTGTGGAACAGGAGCTGGAGGCTCCCCCAGAGCCCTGGACAAGGGAGCACCACAGCCCCTCCAGCTCTGTACCCATCACTCATCACCTCTGTGTGAAATCCATCATATTATCCAGAAAAAAAAAATCATCACCAAAAAACCCCCCAAAACCTCACGAAAACAAAATAGCATTTCTGGTTATGAATCAGAAGGTGTAACCATGGTAGGTGGGGTGGAAGGAAATGAGCTTTGAGGTCCCTTCCAACCCAAACCATTCTGTGATTCTGTGGTGGTTCTGTGAATCCTCTGACTGGTTCCTTGGTCTGTGCTCTTTTTTTAGGAACCTTTTGGGGTTTGCTGTCACCCTCATTTCCCTCTCTCTCTGTATATCCCTCTCTCTAAATGTGATATGGACACACCTGCAAATACACAGATCCAGAATCCCCCTGGGTGTGAATCGGGAGCTGCACGGGGCAGCCAGGGCAGGAAGGCACCAGGGCTGCCTCACTTCACTTCCCCAAACACAAAATTTTCACAGAGCAGGGTGAAAACCTGTGAATTCCCTGCCTACGTCCTTTTTGCTATTTTTTCCCCATCCACTGCCCAAATCTCTCTTTTCCCCCATTTTTGCACGGCGCTGTTGGTTCAGAGGAGACAAGGAAGAGCCTTGGGCATTCCCGAGGTGCTCACAGCCCCGGAGGGCACAGACAAGGCCGGGAGTGCCCAGGGCAGCCCCGCGGGGTCTGGGGATGCTGAAATGCAGCTCCAGCCTCGGAGCAGCAGGGATGGCCCTGTGTGTCCTGTGCTGTCACCTGGTGACGATGACAGAGCCACGGGAAGGCTGATTGAGCCATCAGAATCCGTTTTTACTGAGGTTTCCAGATGCTGATATCCCATTCCAGGAAGGCTGGTGATTTTCACTACAATGATTGGGTTAAACATCACTCAGACAAACTCATACCTTTTACAACACATCTTGTTTGGAGAAGTTCATTCAATCTTCTTTTCCCGTCAACAGACTGAGTCCAGCCTGTTGTAATCTTCCAGGCTCTGTTTGCTCTTGCCAAGTCATTTTGGTTATCAAAGCAGCCCTGCTAATTAAGCTGTAGTGCCTTGCTAATTAAGCTGTAGGCTCTCTGTGCTGTACCCCAGTGACCTGGGCCGGTGCAGGAAGCAGGGCTGGGGTTCCTCTGAAAGTTTCTGTGGGGGCTTCATTCAAACCAGAACTGACAGGAGTCCCTGGCAGAAGCAACAAACAGAGCATAAGGGAAGGCTGGGAATAAAATCACTTTGCTAAATAAGTATTCCCTTTGATGGTGAATCTGCAGGTGGGCTTGGGGCAGGGGTGGGACTGGGTCATCCCTGTGGTCCCTCCAAACCTTCCTGTGCTGATTCTGTGCTGATGGAAAGGCACCCCTTGGTCAATGGCTACAAATTCCCCCCCTTCTCTCAAGTGGTTCATGAATGGGTGGTGGCTGCCCCTGGATCCCTGGCAGTGCCCAAGGCCAGGCTGGACCCTGGGGCTGGAGCAGCCTGGGACAGTGGGAGGTGTCCCTGCCATGGCAGGGGTGGCACTGGGTGGGCTCTGAGGCCCCTTGCATCCCAAACCAGTCTGGGACTCTATGAGACAACTGAGACAATTCCTGATTCCCAATGTCCCATCCAGCCCTGCCCTCTGACACTGGGAGCCATTCCCTGGCTCCTGTCCCTCTGTCCCTTGTCCCCAGTCCCTCTGCAGCTCTCCTGGAGCCCTTCAGGCCCTGGCAGGGGCTCTGAGCTCTCCCTGGAGCTTCTCCTCTCCAGGGGAGCCCCCCCAGCTCTCCCAGCCTGGCTCCAGAGCAGAAGCTTCACGTCCCTGTGAGCATCCAGGAGCTCCTGAGCCAACCCATGGGTGCTGTGGGAGGGGGATGTTGACAGCTCAGACTGCTGGCAAAGTGGAATTTTGGGATGGCAAATACATGTGCAGGTCCAGGGCAGAGGAAATGCAGGTGGGGAAAGGCAGTGACAGCTGGGAAGCTCTTGGAGAGGAATTGCTCTGTCCATGATTGCTGTGGGCGCTGCTGTGGAAAGTCAAACACAGCAAAGCAAACAGGGCTGGGCAGGCTGGAGGGGCTGTCAATGATTAAATGGGAGCAGCACAGGGCTGGGAGCT
>VXBR01008255.1:26365-38311 GCA_013400215.1 Cisticola juncidis
GGCACAGTGACACGGTGCCAGGGTGGCACAGTGACAGGGGTGCCAGGTGTGGCACAGTGACACAGTGCCAGGGGTGGCACAGTGACACGGTGCCAGGATGGCCCTGGCAGTCCCGTGGTGGCCGTGCTGGGCTGTGCAGGTGCAGGGGCCGCTGCCATCTCTGGTGGTGTCCCTGTGCCGTGTCCTGCTGTGAGCTCCAGCTGCTCTCCCGGCCCTGGGGACTGTCCCAGCAGTGGGGATGGCCTGTCCTGTCCTGTCCCCAGTGCCAGCAGGGGCTTGGGCTCCGTGGGGGCTGCGCCCTGGGGTCCCTGTGCTGGCCCTGCTCCCTTCGCTGGGCCCCGCTCGGTGCCTTGGGTGGAAACAGCAACGTCTCCTCCGTGGGAAGGAGCAGATTCCTGAGCCCAGCCCAGCTCCAGCCCAGCTCCAGCCCTGCTCCTGCCCCCACTGAACCCTTTAAACCCCGGCACTCTGAGTTACTGGTGCACATCACAGTCACACACAGGCAGAAAATCGGGACGTGGCTTTAACGGCTGAGGAGGGACAACGCCGTGTCCTCTGTGAGGTTCCACCCTGGTGCTGCCTCTCCTCCCGGGCAGCCTGGGCTGCTCCTGGAGCACCTCGGGCACTGAGCAGAGACCTCTCAGCAGGACAGCTCTGCAGCCACCTCCAGGTGCCACCAAACCTTCCCTTGGCACCCTCAGGAGCGGGGTTTGCTTCCTCCTCAGGGCTCGGCTGCACAAGGAAGGTGCAGTTGCCATCCCATGGTGGTCAGCCAGGAGGTCTGTCCTGGCCTGGCTCTGGGATTCTGGGATTCTGTGACAGACACGAGTGCTGGAAGTTGAGCTCTGTGTTACCTACTCACATACAAATGCACATGCACAGCAACAAGGGTTGCTTCTGTATTTCATTATTATATACATTTATATTTTTCCATATCCCTCACAGACACATGGAACGTGGAGGGTAAAACAGGCTGGGAGTGGAATCTGCACCTGTAACGTGTCTGGCACACACCAAAGCAGAGCAGCTCAGAGGGGAGCAGAGTGAATAAATCCTATTTCTGAGTAACCCCTGCACTGTGCTGGGAGTTGCTGCTGTCGGACAAAGCCAGGTTGGAGGGAAGGCTTCCTCAAAAGTGAAGCATCTCCCATGGACTCAGGGGGTTCTCACCAGTCCCTTCTTTCCATGGTGCTCTAACAGTCTCTTTGTCCACCTCCTTATTCCTGGAAAACTGTTGCATCTCAGTGTCTTTGAGAGTCCTGGGTGTCTGCCAGGAGCTGTGCTCAGGGACACAGCCCTGCACACACTCAGATTTTTTAGGTTTTTAAGCCAGGCCCCAGATGTGACTGAGGAGTTGTGATTGCAGGAGTCAGCAGATGGATTTCACTGCTCAGATCACGGAATCGTGGGATCATGGGATGGTCTGGGTAGGAAGGGACCTTAAATCCCACCCAGTGCCATGGCAGGGACACCTCCCACTGTCCCAGGCTGCTCCAGCCCCAGTGCCCAACCTGGGCACTGCCAGGGATGCAGGGGCAGTCACAGCTGCTCTGGGCACCCTGTGCCAGGGCCTGCCCTCCCTCCAGATGCTGTTGCCTTGGCAGAAAGGGGCAGCTCTCACCTCTGGGGACCTCTGAGCCCACAGTGAGGAGCAGAGGTCGTGGGCAGGTTCCCTTGGTGCCACCAGGCTCTGTGGAGCCCTCGGGGATGCCCACCCATGCCCAAGCCCCGGGTGCTGCCCAGGCTGTCCTGAGGAAGGGCTGAGATTCCCCCTCAGCACCCAGCAGGGTGATCCTGATACCAGCACAGGCTCTGCCCTGCCTGGAGAAAATCAAACAATTCTGGGTTCTCCCAGATGCCATCAGCTCTGCGCTGCTTTTACCCCGGAGCAGGAAGATGTTTGTCCTTGCTGAGGATTTATTGTCACATTAGACTCTCAAGCTGAGACTCTAATGAAGAAAATCGTATTAGGACCCTAATAAATACGTCATGGAAGGACTGTCTGTATTCAAAGGCAGCTGTGTCACAGCAAACCTGTGTCACAGCAAACAGCTCAGGACCCAGGCACACCGAGACCCGAGTTTTGTACCCCGTGGAAGGTGCAGGAAGACTCAAGTCACAAAGAGATTTTTGCTTTAATTACCTCGCCTTGTGCATTTGCTGCTTTCTCCCACCCACCCAGCAGGTCACTCTGCCTCTGAGGGGCTCAGGGACCCTGTCAGCCTCTCCAGCATTGTCACAGGAAATGCAGGACACTGGATTGTGCCAGGCTTGGAGCTTCACTGGATAATTCTTGTGGGAGAGACTTCTGAACATCCCTGGCCAAATATCTGCCTCATGCTGGGCCAGCTGGGAGCTCTCATGGCTTTGTCCTGTGGGTCTTGAAAGCCTCTGTGGATGGAGATGTGCAGCCTGGGCATGCTGCTCCCGTGCTTGATGGGAAACATTTCTCATCTTATTCAGTCTAAACCTCCCTCGATTCAACTTCCACCGGTTGCCTCCCATGCTCTCCCATGCTCTGCTGTGAAGATCCTGGTCCAGCCTCCTTGGGGACAGGGCAAGGCTGCTGCTGGATCCCTGCAAACCTTCTCTTCCTGGGCTGAACAAGCCTCTTTCCTGGATCTCGTGTTCCCAGGCATTCTCCACCCTGCCTGTCTGATCCTGCAGAGCTCACCAGAGCAGGCACTGCTGCATTTCTGCCACCCCTCCCTCCCTTCCTGCCTGTGTAACACACCCAGCACATCCTCCCCTCCTGCCTGTGTAACACACCCAGCACATCCCTCCCCTCCTGCCTGTGTAACACACCCAGCACATCCCTCCCCTCCAGTCCATTCCCAGAGATTTCCCAGGATCTCCCAGGGCTCTGAACCTGGAATATCTTGTGCTCTGCCTGGTGCTTGCCTGTTACCAGCAGATGTCCCAGGCACCACACACAGCCCGTGTCCCTGCGGGGTTTTGCTCATTTATTCCCCTCCACCTGGCAGGAAGGTGGTGAAATGAGCAGGGCTTGGGTGTGAGAGCCACTGGAAATCCACCTTGCCCTGGGAAATCTTCTGAGCTGAGAGCAGGAGGGTGTGAGTGGCTGATTGTCTGTTCTGCTGGAATCATGGAATCCCAGACTGGTTCAGACTGGGAGGGCCTCATCCTGTTCCAACAGCTCCATGGGCAGGGCTGCCTTGCACAGGACCTGCTGCTCCAAGCTGGCATTGAACACTTGCTGGGAGGGGGTAGCAGCAGCTTCTCAGGGCAGCCTGTGCCGGTGCCAACAGATTTTGCATTTGTTTCCAGTGCTGGTTTCCTAAATAAGAAGTGTCAGGGCTAAACTTTCACAATTTTCACACCTTTTGATCTCCAGCTGGCATTAAAAAGCAGCCTTGGCTTGGTCGTGGTTGGGATGAGCATGGAAAGGGGATTTGCTCACTCCACAGAGCACCTCGAACTCTGGAATCTGGGGATGACTGTGAAACACTGGAATGTTTTCCTGTTCATTCCAAAGTATTTCTTTTTTATTTCCCTCTTTTTGGACAGAAAAAGTCCATCCTTTTCCTTCAGTTTAGGATTTAATGGCTAAACAGGAGTGTAGCCCTCTGTGAGTGTTCCCAAAGAGCACAGGGCTGCCTGCAGAGGCTGTGGGGAGGCGGAGGGATGTGCACTCTCAGTGCAGAGCAGTGCAGCTCCGTGCAGCCCCTGTTGTTGGTTTGTTTTAGGTCTAGGCCATGTGAGAGCTGAGCTGGGATGGAGCAGGACTCACCCACCCCGTGGGAGCTCAATGTCTCCTCCCATCAGCCTCCAGCTTTCCTCCTGATGGGCATCCCGGGGCTGGAGGCGCTTCACCCCTGGCTCTCCATCCCCTTCTGTGCGCTGTACCTGACGGCTGTGCTGGGGAACTGCGTGATCCTGCTGGTGGTCAGGAGCACGCCCAGCCTGCACCAGCCCATGTACTTCTTCCTGTGCATGCTGGCGCTGACAGACCTGGGGCTGGCGCTCTGCACCCTGCCCACCACGCTGGGGCTGCTCTGGTTCGGCGCGCGCAGCATCGCCTTCGACGCCTGCCTGGCCCAGATGTACTTCATCCACATCCTGTCCTTCGTGGAGTCCTCGGTGCTGCTGGCCATGGCCTTCGACCGCTTCGTGGCCATCGCGCACCCCCTGCGGCACGCGGCCGTCCTGACCCGCGCCACCGTGCTCAGGATCGGCCTGGCCATCGTGCTGAGGGCCGCCGTGTCCCTGCTGCCCGTCCCCTTCCTGCTCAGGAGGCTCAGCTACTGCGGCAGGACACAGCTGTCCCACTCCTTCTGCTTCCACCCCGACGTCATGAACCTGGCCTGCGCCGACATCAAGGTCAACGTCTTCTACGGCATGATCGTGCTCTTGTCCACCGTGGGCATGGACTTCATCTTCATCGTGCTCTCCTACATCCTCATCCTCAGGACCGTGGTCAGCCTCACCACCAGGGAGGAGTGTCTGAAGGCCCTCAACACCTGCGTCTCCCACATCTGCGCCGTGCTCGTGTTCTTCATCCCCATGATCGGCCTGTCCATGATCCACCGCTTCGGGAAGGACGTTCCTCCCCTGGTTAACACCTTGGTGGCCTACACCTACCTCACCATTCCCCCCGCCCTCAACCCCGTCATCTACAGCATCAAATCCACCCACATCCGCCAGGCTTTGCTCAGGGCCCTCTGCAGGAAGCGGGGCTCTGACTGGTGACTGCCTGCAGCAGCTCTGCCAGAGAGAGCTGATGGGCTGGGTCCTCTGGGAGACCCCTGGGGCTGAGTCCTCTGTGAGACCCCTGAGGCTGGGAACTCTGTGAGACCCCTGGGGATGGGAACTCTGTGAGAACCCTGGGGCTGGGTCCTCTGTCAGACCCCTGGGACTGAGTCCTCGTTCAGATCCCTGGGACTGGGTCCTCTGTCACACCTCTGGGGCTGGGTTCCCTCTCAGGTTTCTGGGGCTGGGTTCCCTCTCAGACCTCTGGGGCTGGGTTCCCTGTCACACCTCTGGGGCTGGGTTCCCTGTCACACCCCTGGGGCTGGTTCCTTGGTCAGCACTCTTAGCCTGGTTTCCCAGTCAGAGCTGGTGGACTGGTCTCCTGGTGCTCCATCCATGCAGGTCACTGCCAGAGGAAAGAGCTGCAGGTCCTCTGGGATGCTGTCCCCAACCCAGAGCTGTGAATTTTTGTGTTATCTCCTCCTAGCGTGGTGCTTCCCCCCTTTCCTGCAGACACCCCGAGATTAATGACACATCCAAGCTGAGCACAGAGCATTTCTCACCAGGCCCTGCTGAGGGGCCCAGAGCACTCCCAGCCCTTCTGAAAAACACGCTCAGCCATCATCCTTGTGTCCAGAGTGAGAACACAGCTGCTTGTGCATCTCTTTTGATGTCTTTGAGTCTCACCAGCTTGCCCAGTCTGATTATTGCCCATCTTGTTCTGCATTGAATGTCATGTATGTGCAGCATCTGCAATAAAATCCATCTGTTTGTTGTGAGAGGTCATCAGACTTGAGGAAGCTGTTTTATCTGTCTGTGTGGTGCAGAAAGATGAGCCTGGAGTTGCCTAAACTCTTCAGGGTGTGTTGCAGATGAGCAGGGCTGTATGAGGCAGGTGCATGTCTGATGGGCTTGGGGGTGTGGTGGGGCTGGAAGCTCTCTTGCAAAAACAAAGGGGGAGTTCAAAAAGCTGTAGGAATGGCTAAACTTCCTGACACTCAGCCCCACGTGCTGCTGCCTTCCCCCCGAGGTCTGCTGGTGCTGGCTGTGCCCCTCAGTGGGGTGGGAGGAGATCTCCAGGGACATCCACAGGTGGGACATGGAGCATGTCCCAGCAGCTCCTTGCTCTGCTGGAGGCTGGGTCTGAGCCAGGCAGGCAGAAAGGCTTCAGGGATCTCCTGGTTTGTGTCCTCACAGGGACAGAAATGTCCCAAAATCATAGAGCAGAACCACAGAACCACTACGGGGGGAAAGGGCTCCCAGACCTGTGACTGATCCCCCACCTTGTCACCCACACCAGAGCCACGTCCAGTTGTAAATATTTCATTCCTCCAAATTGCAGAGCTGAAGTTCTGTTGACCTCAAACCACATTTTGGGCAGTCTTGAGCGCAGTGGAGAGTAAGAAGCAACAGTCAGTGCTTACCTTGGAGGATGAAGCAGCAAAGGATTGGGACAGCATCCACCCCTGAGCTGTCCTGGCACGGCCTGGCATGGCCTGGCACAGAGCACTTCACCAGCCCAGATCGGAGACTTTCAATTCTGCTCCACATGTGCAGTGGCTGGAGAGAAAAAAATAATGTGGAAACAGCTCCATAAAAAAGCAGAACGAGGGCAGGGAAGATTCCCAAGGGGAGGATTCCCAGGCCACGTTTGCTCTGTGCTGTGCTAATTGCCTCTCCGTGTCCCTTGCCCAGGGGGACACACCAAGGAGCCCGGCCTGGGAGCAGCTCCCACTGGCACTGGGGAAGGGGAGAGCTCTGCTCAAATAGCTCTGATCTAAACTGGGGCTTGCAGGGAAAATTAACAGGAGGGAGCAACATCCAGGAAAAAGAGCTTTGCTGTGGAGATGCCTGACTTGCAGCATCTGCACACGGGATTCTGAAATTGATGACTGAGAATTCTGAGAAGATTCTGAGTCTGAGTTCCCATTCTGAAAACTTCCAGAGTTCATCCTTGGATGTCTGTGTTCCCTGGCTGAAGCTGTTCTCCAAATCAGCTCTGGAACAAAAAGCCCGAGGAGCCTCTGCTACAGTAAGAAAATGTGTGGGGGAGTTGGAGGGAAAAGTGTGGGGGATTCATCAGCACATCTGTCAGCACAGCTGGAGAGCAGGATGGAGGGGGTATGAAAGAGGGAGAGATAAAGGTTGGGAGGGAGAGGAACAGGAGGGAAAGAGGGAGAAGGCAGAGAAGGAGAAAGGAGAAGAAGAAAGGTAGCAGAGCTGGGATGGTTCAGCCTGGAGAAGGCTTCCAGAAGATCTCAGAGCCCCTGCCAGGGCCTGAGGGGCTCCAGGAGAGCTCAGAGGGACTGGGGACAAGGGACAGAGGGACAGGAGCCAGGGAATGGCTCCCAGTGCCAGAGGACAGGGCTGGATGGGACACTGGGAATCAGGAATTGTTCCCTGGCAGGGTGGGCAGGCCCTGGCACAGGGTGCCCAGAGCAGCTGTGGCTGCCCCTGCATCCCTGGCAGTGCCCAAGGCCAGGTTGGACCCTGGGGCTGGAGCAGCCTGGGACAGTGGGAGGTGTCCCTGCCATGGCAGGGGTGGAAGAGGATGAACTTTAAGGTTTGTCCCAACCCCAACTCTTCCATGGTTCTGTGATGAGGTGAGATCAGTCAAATGTTGGACTCAATGATCCTGGATTTCCAACCTCTGTGATTCTGTGATTCTGTGATTCTGTGATTCTGTGATTCTGTGATTCTGTGATTCTGTGATTCTGTGATTCTGTGATTTACTTCTGGGGCTGCTGCTTGGATCCCCCTACAAAGATAAATCTGCATTTGCTGTTGTCTCAAAGGCATGGATCCAGTTTCCATCTCCACAGAAATCCAGGCTCTCACAGCACCCACTGTGCCCATGAGCAATCCCAAACCCTGAGCCACTTCTGAAAACCTGCGAACATTTATCGGTGCCAGAGAATTAGAGATGAACTGAAGCATCAGGGGTTGTTCAGTGCCTGTCTCACAGCCCCATTCCCTCAGGGAAATGATCAGGAGGGCAGGAATTTTCCAGTGAGGCTCAGGTAATTCCGCCAGGGCTGGCAGCTGAGGTGCCTCAGTACCTGCTGGTGATTACTGAGGTTCATTCGTTTGTGTCTTAATTGAAGTGCTTGGCTGCCAGCATCATCCTGGAATAGATTTTGGGCACAGTGACAGCAACAGTCCTCCCACACTGTGAGTAAATCGGGTATGAGAAGCCACAATGTGAGTCCTACTTGTTATACATCCAAGATGGAAAAGCCCCACATCAGGAGAATAAAGCCTGATGCTATTTTAGGCCTCCACCACAGATGTGCAATAAAAACCCCATGTTTCACAACCCAACACTACTTATAAAATAACTCCATTAATAACCTGCAGAGCTTGCCATAAAGCCACTTTGCATCCTTGATTTGCACAGATTGGGCATGAAAGGATCAACCAGAAAGCTCAGGTTGTGCTTGACCTTGTGCTGTCCATTCAGGGCAGGAGGGATGGTGGGTTTGTTCCAGCACAGTACTGGCCTGGTGCCTGAAAATACCTAAAACAAAGCCTTTTATGTATCTTCAGGTGATTATCCTTGGATCACAGCACTCCTGGAAAATCTGCAGGTACAGAATAAGGTGAATAATCTGGGTTTTTTTTCCTACAGATATTCTGTTTTTTCCATACATGTTTTTCATAGGATGAAAACCCAATTTGTATGTGCAAAAAATTCGAGAGATCCGTGTCTGCCTGTGCCTGTGAGCTGTTCTGGGAGGGCTGGGTCGTGGGAGGCAGCACTGCCAGCTTCAGCCTCACCGAGCACATTTCTGACAGGGCAGCACAGCACATATGGAAAAAATCAAGCAGCACTGAAGTATCACAGAAAGTACTAAAAATCTGCTGGGTTTTTTTGTTATTGTTTTTTATTTTGTTCTTTAAAAAGAAAAGCAAACAAGCTCAGCTGACGGGTTTGTTATCCAAAAAGGTTGATTTTACGGTGTTCTGCCTTTTAGAGAGTTCAGGCGATTCCTGCTCAGACTCAAATGTCAGCATTTTGTCACTGCAGATGTCACTGCATGCAGCCATAACGGGGTAAAAAAACGGGAGGGGAGCGGGCGAGGATTCTCAGGCGTGGCAGCCCTGGGAATGCCAGGAAGGGCCCCGTGGGACCCCAAGCCATGGGAAAGGGCTCCTGTGAGCAGCAGCGTTTGTGTTTCCTTGCAGCAGGAGCGCCTGGCGTGGCATGAGCGGTGCCAGCGGCGGGGGCCATGCCCTGGTCCAACAGCTCTGAGCTCAGCCCGTCCTTCCTGCTGGCCGGGCTGCCGGGGCTGGAGGCGGCGCAGGCCTGGGTGTCCGTCCCGCTGTGCTCGGCCTACGCGCTGGCGCTGGCGGCCAACGGCGCCGTGCTGCTGGCGGTNCCCGCGCCGTGCTCTTCTTCCTGCCGCTGCCCCTGCTGCTGCTGCCGCTGCCCTTCTGCGGCCCCCGCGAGCTGTCCCACTCCTTCTGCCTGCACCAGGACGTGATGAACCTGGCCTGCGCCAACACCACGCCCAGCGTGGTGTACGGGCTCACCGCCATCCTGCTGGTGATGGGGCTGGACGCCCTGCTCATCTGCCTCTCCTACGTGCTCATCCTCAGGGCCGTGCTGCGCCTGGCGGCCTGGAGGGAGCGGCTCAAGGTGTTCAGCACCTGCGTCGCCCACGTCTGCGTGGTGCTGGCCTTCTACGTGCCCCTGATCGGGCTGTCCATGGTGCACAGGTTTGGGAAGGACCTGGCCCCGCTGGTCCACGTCATCATGGGCCACGTCTACATCCTGGTGCCCGCTGTGCTCAACCCCATCATCTACGGGGTGAGGACCAAGCAGATCCACAGGAGGATCCTGAGTTGGATCCACGTCACTGACAGAGCTCCCCGCTGAGCTGAGCTCGGCGCTGCCCCCGTGTCCTCGCTCTGCTCATCCTGTCTGACACTCAGAGTCTGGTGCTGGACTGTCCCCTCCGTGTGCTCTGAGGTGCTGCCACCAAAAGCTGGTTGTGACCTCCTTCTGAGAGTGTTTGCCCTCACCAAACTTAGGGACAAACGACTGCAATAATCAAAGTCCAAGCCTGACCCGGCAGGTTCCACAAGAAGGGAAAAGTGACCCAGCAAACTCAGACAGATGTCCCAACACGGCACCTCTTGGTTCCCTCTCACCTCTAACAGTGGCAGAGCAGAGCAAATGCTGGATGGTTTGGGATGATTTACTTAATTCTTTGTTTTCACGTGGGGCACAGTCACATTCCAGAAGTTTTGCCAGAAAATTTGCACATGGCATCATTCTGTAAGTAAAATAATCACAGTAAAATAATTACAGTAAAATAATTACAGTAAAATAATTACCTGCCTGAAGTGACATTTCAGATGCAGAAATGCATTTCAGAGAAGAACATCCACCTCTGTGGTCTTGTTCTGTCCTGCTGTGTGCTCTGTGTCTCTGGGACAGGTCCAGGTGCTCAGGGGCTCTTGTCCTTGGCTTTGGATCTCACCAAAGTGCCAGGGCCACCAGGGCTGCAATATTTGCTGGAGTTTGGTGCAGTTTATTCCCAACGAGTGCTGAGAGTAAAACCCCTCATTTTTGTAATCTGTGCTGGTACAGCTTCAGTCTGGTGTAACCTTCACTGCTAAATTCAACCCCAATTTATTTCAAAATAAATTCTTTCATTTAGGTGAGTCACAAAAGGTTCTCCTCTGGGACTTCAAGGCAATTATGTCCCCTGTCATTTTTGGCATATTTTGGTTTAATAGATCTTAGAAGGGTAAAAAAGTTTCACAAAAATGAAAACAATCTGTACCTGCCTGATGTGATTTGGGAAATGTGAATGATTTTTTCGGAAGCATTATGGGTCCAAACCCTTTCCAGGTGGCCATGGCACTGACAAATGGCTCCTGCCATTCCCCATATGTTCCTTCTTTTCCTTTTGTGCCGAGAAAAAAATTAATAAAGAAAAATGAACGAACCACCCAGGAATGCTGTGTTGTATTTCCTACTCATTTATTTCTCAGAGAGTTAATAGAGCCTGGGAGCAGGAGGGCATGATGCATTTCTCCTGGGCTTAGATAAAAACTCACTCACATCTTGTTTTCCAAAGTTTAGTGGTGGAGTTCTGGGGAACAGAACGTGCTGGAACACGGCTGCTCGCTTGGCCCTTGTCTTTGCCAATGACTGTGGCAGCCACTTTCCCTCTGGAATGTCCAGTGCTGAGGCCCCAGGTCACCCCTGCTGCAGCAGGAGGGAAACCTCAGCCACACCAAGGGGACACCCAGCCCACATCTCCTCCATGAGCAGGGCCAGAGCCAGAGGTGGGGAGGGTCCAGCTGAACTGGGAACAGTTGGGGTCACTTGACTGAAAAGGGAAGGGTTGGGACAAGGAGGGGAGGGACAAGGAGAGCTGTCCCAGGCTGGGCCAGGGGAGGCTCAGCTTGGGCAGCAGCAGGAATTTGCCCATGGAAAGGGAGCTCAGGCCTTGGCAGGGGCTGCCCAGGGAGGTTTGGAGTGCCCATCCCTGCAGGTGGCACCTGGAGGTGGCCCTGAGTGCTCTGGGCTGGGGACAAGGTGGGCACAGCTGGCACTGCCTGGGCTGGGAGGGCTTTTCCAGCTCAGGGATTTGGGGATTCTGGTCTAGGGGAAGGTGTCCCTGCCCATGGCAGGTAATTGGAACTCGATGATCTATCAGGTTCCCTCCAACACAAGCCCTGCTATAATTCTATGATGGCTCTTACTGCAAATCAAATCACTGAAAGAAACCAGATACAAACCAGAAAAACAGCCCTGTTTGCTCAGCCCTGGGCACTGAGTGGGTTAAAAGCTGCCACTTTCTCTGACTTCTGTCTCTAATTACGCCTGAAGTAGCGGGGGAGATGCAGAGCTCCCTGCTGGGATGGATGTGTCAGGCAGAAAAACATCTCAGGTCTCTGCAGAGCAGAGTTCTCCCCTGGGAGCTGCAGAGGCGGGGGTGTGTGGAGGGCTGGGGCAGCAATTCCCTGCTCTGCAGGAAGGGTCTGGTGCCACCACCCCTGTGTGCCTGGGAGCTGTGCTCCTGTCCCTGTGCTCCTGTCCCTGTGCTCCTGTCCCTGCGCTCCTGTCCCTGTGCTCCTGTCCCTGCGCTCCTGTCCCTGTGCTCCTGTCCCTGTGCTCCTGTCCCTGTGCTCCCTGTCCCTCTGCTCCCTGTCCCTGTGCTCCTGTCCCTGCGCTCCTGTCCCTGTGCTCCTGTCCCTGTGCTCCTGTCCCTGTGCTCC
>VXBR01008255.1:38800-60696 GCA_013400215.1 Cisticola juncidis
CCCTCTGCTCCTGTCCCTGTGCTCCTGTCCCTCTGCTCCCTGTCCCTGTGCTCCCTGTCCCTGTGCTCCCTGTGCTCCCTGTCCCTGTGTTCTCCACACAAGATGAAGTTTCAGGCAGAAAGTCTCACGCTCCCTTCTCCATCATGCTTGACAAGAGTCAAGGGTTCCCAGGCCAAAACTTTGTGGGAAGAGGGCTGGGGAAGGGCTGAGGAGGAGGAGGAGGGTGCCCTGTCTGCCCAGGAGCCCTCCCTGAGCTGGGCACAGGAAGGTGCAGGGAGCAGGGATGACAACGCTGCCAGCAAAGGGGAGCAGCAGGAGGGGCTGGTCCTGAGGTCGCTGTGCCAGGCAGAGAACTCCTGCACCTCGGGTAGGACTAAGGGAAAGAGGAACCCAGCAGCAGCAGGAGTGCGATCCCTGCACGTGTCTGGTTCTCTGCTGCAGAGGATTTGGGCTGGAAGGGCACTGACAGAGCGGGGAGGAGGCAAGGGGGTGGAACAAAGTGAAGAGGAGGAAAATCAGCCCTGACAAGTCCCTCTGGGGTTTCCAACCTTCCTTTCTCCAAAGTCACCGTGGGATCAAAGATCTTTGCCATCCACACGCTGTTCCTGAGGGGCTGTGCTCACTCTGCAGTTGCCATGACATCGGATGGTGGCAGTGACACAGGAGAGCCGCGATGCTGTCCCAGCCAGCCCCGGCACCAGGGGCTCACGGAGCAGAGCAAGGAGGGCTGGTCCCGTCCCTGCTGTGGCCGTGTGGATTAAAACCATCCTAGGAAACCTGCAAGGACCCCTTTGTGCCACGGGCAAAGAGATTTCCTATCCAAATCCCTCTGAGAGGTGACACGGCATCAAAAACTGCCCGAAACTGTCCCTGCAGGAGCACAGAACCTTGGGCAAGTCGGGAATTTCCTCTCGGTTCCTGGGGAAAGCAGCGTCTTTATTTACCTCTCAAAAGTGATGGAGCATCTTTTAAACATCAGAGCAAGGGCATTGCCAGTCCCCCTCCCTCCAGCAGTGTCACTCACAGCAGACACGTCCCCGGGGCAGCTGAAGCTGTGATTGCATCAACCCCACCAGCCCGGGCTCCTGAAATGCTCCGTGACGCTGCCACTCCTGACAGAATTCCCTTGGGAGGTGTAAAACCGTGCCTATAAATACATGAAAAATAACCCCAGCAGGGGCAGCACAGAGCTGCTTAAAGAGTATTTTTGGCTTGTTGTGCTAAGAAGTGAACTGGGGACTTCTGCTCCGGCAGTTTTGGTAAGTGTGGGGATAGGGCCAGATAAAAATAATTACACCTGATAGTCCCCTGGTTCACCTGCTCCTGGCTAACATTTGAATAAGAATCCTTTAAAAGATGCTGGGAGTTGGTTCAGGTCTGATTTAGAAAAGATGGAAATCTCCAGGGTCCCTCTGAACTGCATTGTGCAGCTCTGGAATGGTGGCAGTTCACCCCAGCAGGATGATGGATTGCTCTGCCACAGCATCACAAAACTTTGATGAATGAGCTGCACATGAGCTGCCTGGGAAAGAAAGGAAGGGAATGTCCACAACAACAGCAGAGAGTAATGACTGAGCAGAGCTCAGGAGAGGAGGGTGGCTCTTTGGCAAAATGGGTAGGAAAAGGCATTGGGGAATAGGGTTCAATTACAGAAATCACAGCTGTGATCTGTGCTTGGATTCCTCAGCCACTGGGGGATGGCAGAATCCTCCTGGAGCCCACCATGAAAATGGGGGCTGCTCTGGGTGGAAAGGGACCTTAAATCCCACCCAGTGCCACCCCTGCCATGGCAGGGACCCCTCCCACTGTCCCAGGCTGCTCCAGCCCCAGTGTCCAACCTGGCCTTGGGCACTGCCAGGGATGCAGGGGCAGCCACAGCTGATCTGGGCACCCTGTGCCAGGGCCTGCCCACCCTGCCAGGGAACAATTCCTGATTCCCAATGTCCCATCCAGCCCTGCCCTCTGGCACTGGGAGCCATTCCCTGTGTCCTGTCCCTCTGTCCCCTGTCCCCAGTCCCTCTGCAGCTCTGTTGTCCCTCCTACCCCCAGACACCCCACCTGCAGGAGGAGATCTGTTTATTCAAACATTCCCTCATTTCTTCCTGAAGTCCATGAACAATCATGTTCATAGGAAACCATTCATATCTGTCATGGAGCCAGTGAAAAGTCATGAAATATTTGGGGGGTTTGGACCCAGTCTCAATATTTGAGAGTTGGGTCCCCTGCCCAGTCTCCCTGCAGGGAGAAAAACCCTTTGGGGCTTGCTGAAAATCATCTTCTCTCCTTCTCAGTGTGCACCTTGATAGCAGGAACAAAATGCCTTTTCCTTTAGGTGTTGTGATTGAGAAGGGGCATTTATGGGTCACAGGGGACTCCTAACACCTTCCTGTGGGTCAGGGGCAGGCAGTGGGTGCCCAGAGATGTGGGTGAGGCAGACTCAGGACACAGCAGCCCTGGGATGAGGAGCTTTGCCCCGTGTTTCCCTCAGGAGTGAGCAGATCCCTGCAGCCAGGCCTGGCTTGTGCCGCGTCACTCTTGGTTCAGATGCGCTTCCCATGCCAAGAACAAACCGACCCGAGACAGCCCTGCTCTGCAGACACCTAAACCCACCCAAAACTCACATCCAGGAAATTAACTCGCTGCTCTTGGCAGGATCAGGCCCCTCCAAACTGCAGAGTGGGCGGCGCAGGGTGGGAGGGATGTGAATAAACAAAGTCTGGACAGGCCGTGATAGCAAAATGTTTATCTGAAAGCTGCCCCCACCCAGCTGGCTGCTGGGCCTGTGTGACTCAGCTGATTTTGGGCAGGTTTTATGCCAGGGATGAGCCAGGGTAGATTAAAGTCTTCAATTTGTTTATCCTTCCCCCAGAAAAACATGAATCCTCTCCATTTCCCTAGGACAGGTTTTACATTAAAATTCTGAGTAGCTCCTCCGTGCAAAGTCCCCGGTGTGCGACCCCGGGGGTGGCAGGACCTCATCAACCCAGCATCCCGAAATCCCCAATTCCAGAGGCAAATCCCACACAAACCCCCAGCACAGAGGCAGGGGGTGCTCCCCGTGACCCTGCTGGAGCTGCCCCCCACACCCCCCACGCCCCAGGGACACACAGAGGCAGGAGCTTCACAGGATGAGCTTTATTTGGCTGTCAGAGTTGCTGGCTGTGCAGCTCCGGTGGCTCTCTAGTGGTACTTGCGGGCCAGGGCGTGGGCGACCACGCGCACCAGCTTCTGCCAGGCGGCCTGGCAGTCGGGAGTGAAGTCCTTGCCGAAGTGGGCGGCCAGGACGATGATCAGGATGTCACCCAGGAGCTGTGGGCACAAGAGCAGCCTCGGGTTAGCAGTGCCCTGCACGTCCCCACACAGGCACTCACTTCACACCCAGGGAAGCCTCCAGGAAATCTGCAGTCTTAAAAACCTCCCCCAGGTCCTTGTTAAGATGCACCTCAAGCTCGGTCTCTGCTCTTACCCTGAAGGTTCAGGTTCTGTTACTGTTTGGGAAGAGTAACCAAAACTTCCCCAGAGGTTTTTGGACTAATTTTCTCTTTGTCCCTTCTGGCTTGGTTTTGGAGTTTCTCTCAGGCAGAAGACCCAGCCGAGCTCCCAGCACAGCAGGAGCCAGCCCTTGGCACAAACAACCAGCTCATGCTGGCACGGGGGGATTCCTGCCAGCCCCAGCCCAGGGACAAATGCTGGGGTTCATTCCCCACTGAGATACTCTCAGCCACAGTTTTCTCTCCGTAGATCCTCTTTTGCTTTTGGCATCCAGCCGCCATCTCCAGCTCCTCACTCATCTCTCTGTTCTCCTCTGTGCCAAACTTTGCTCTTGCTCCTTCTCTTCCCCCCAGCTCAAACCTCTTCCTGCTCAACAACAGCTTTCACCTGGTTCTCCCCCTCCATTCCCTCACTGAAACCAGGTCCTCTCCTCCCCATCCCCGTCCTCCCTCACCTGCCCCTCCACAGCCCCTTCTCTCCAGGCTGCACTGGCTCCTTCCCTCCCTGTCCCTCTGCATCTCCCCCTCAGCCCCTCTCCCTGTGTCCTGCCTGGTGAATCCCTGTCCTGGTGGGATCAGGGGAGGCGCTGGGGAGGACATGGGGCACACTCACCCTGAAGTTCTCGGGGTCCACGTGCAGCTTGTCGCAGTGCAGCTCGGACAGCTGGGAAAAGGTGTTCTTGATGCTGTCCAGGTTCTTCACGGCCTCCCCGAAGGAGGTCAGCACCTTCTTGCCGTGGGCTTGCACCTTGGGGTTGCCGATGACGGCGGTGGGGCTGGACAGGTTCCCGAAGGAGGCGAAGAACCTCTGGGTCCAGGGGTACACGATCAGCAGCCTGGGGAGAGGGGACAGACACGGTCACATCGCCGTTCCATGGAGCTGCCGCCGTTCCCCCGTGCAGGCGTAGCCCAGCAGCTCCTGGAGCTGCCAGGACCTACCTGGCCAGGGCCTCGGCGCCGCACTCAGCGACGTTGACCTTGCCCCAGAGGCCGGTGATGAGCGCCTTCTCCTCGGCTGTCCACTGCACCATGGTGTCGGCGAGGCTGCGCTGCGAGGAACGCTGGGCTCTTGCTCCGGAGGGTGGCACGTGCGGAGCTGCTCACCCTCCCCGCTTTTATCCCCTGCTCCCGGCCCCTCCCCGGCCCTCTGCTCCCCTCCATTGGCCGCCCCGGGGGCCCCAGCACCCCAGGGGAGGGACCCCACATCAGGGTGGGGCGCCAGGGCAGGGTGCCCAGAGCCAGCACGGGGCTGGGCTGGACACACGCCCTCCCCGTCTTTGATTTCCACCCTGCTGGAGGGGGCTTTATCTCCAGGCAAAGCCCCAGCACAGCTCTGGGCAAGCTCTGCAGCAGCTCCCCAGGGAAGGTGCCAGCCCTGGTGCCATTGGATGGTGCTAACCCCTGAGGCAGGAGATGTGGCCTTGGGGCTCTTGGATTCTCCCTCAGAATTTTATCCCCTGCTCCTTCTTTATCCCAGTTTCGCCTTCTCCTCTTCTTGCAGGACCTGTCAGGCTTTGGGTTCTCCCTTTGCTTCCCCATCAGCTCTTTAAGAGTTTGATTAACCTCAGGATGACACTGCTAAACCCACGGCAAGGCCTTGCAGCCAAGAGGGAGCTCCTGTCTCAAAGAAGTTCTTGGCAAAGCTCAGGCATGGCTGGAGAGGAAATGTTATAACCCAGGGCAAACCCACTGCCTGCAGGGTGCTGGCTCACAGGGATGAGGAGAGGTGGGAAGACTGGGATTACTGGGAGCCCACAGAACCCCAGGATCCCTGAGGCTGGAAAAGCCCTCCCAGCCCAGGCAGTGCCAGCTGTGCCCACCTTGTCCCCAGCCCAGAGCACTCAGGGCCACCTCCAGCCCTTCCTGGGACACCTGCAGGGATGGGCACTCCAAACCTCCCTGGGCAGCCCCTGCCAAGGCCTGAGCTCCCTTTCTGGGAAGAACAAACATCTGCACAGATGTGCAGCCTGAGACAGTGCCTGGCCCAGGGTGATCAGGGTGTTCCTGAGAATGGGAGAGGCAACTCGGTCTCCTGGGGCTGCTCCTCTGCCCCTGTGCCCAGCTGGAGGTGGGTGCAGGGCACAGGGATGGAGCTCGTGGGGCACAGGAATGCCCTGAGGGGTCTGGATCACCTTGGAGCAGAGTTTGTGTTTGTTCCTGCTCACTGCAGGAGGGGGCTTGGCAAAGGACCCTGGTCAGGCTGGGGGGTGACACTGCAATCAACACTGTGGTGTTCCCTGGAACCACAGAATCCCAGACTTGGGCTGGAAGGGACCTCACATCTCACCCAGTCCCATCCCCTGCCATGGGCAGGGACTCCTTCCACAAACCCCACACCCCATGCAACCCCCAGGTTCTTCCAGGCCCCACACAATCGAGTCCTGATGGTTGTGTCTGTCACATTCTGCCTTTGTTACTCTTAAGAATGACAATGACTCAAAAAACCCCCTAAGCCAACCAAACCCCACGTGCAGGAAGTCACAAGCTGTGGCCCCAATCTCCCTGTCACATCTCCCTCTGCACATTTTGTGCAGTTCCACTCCACTCACTCTGTGACAGTCTCAAAACATTAAACCAAGCAATGTTGCCTGATGTCTCCAAAAAGTGCCAGAGTGTTTCTGTTGGTATTTTGTGGTGTTTATTTGGGCTCTGTGCTGAACATTCCCCCGGGATCTCCACCTTAGACAAGTTTCACTTGCACGAATGAGATCGTGACTCGTGTTGTCCCATGTTTGAGAGCATTTGCTCCCTCTACCCCCCTGTCCCTCCCTCCCCGTTCCCACAAGGAACCAGACATGTCCTGGTGGCTGGAGCAGCTGCTCTTTATTTGATCAGAGGCCAGCAGGAGCCGGGGAGGATCCCCGGGAGTGTCTCCAGCAGGAGGTTCCAGGAGGCTCAGTGGTACTCGTGGGCCAGCGCGTGGGCCACCACTCGGACCATCTTCTGCCAGGCAGCCTGGCAGGCGGGGGAGAAGTCCTTGCCGTGGTTGGCAGCCAGGACGATGATGAGGATGTCACCCAGGAGCTGGCAGTGCAGGGAGGAGAAGCTGTCAGCTGGTGCTGCCCCCACATCCCCCCCACCGCCCCACTCGGGTCTCTGGGGAGTTCACAGCAGAGCAAGGAGCAGATTTATCTCAGATTTATCTCAGGTTTATCTCAGATTTACCTCAGTTTGATCTCAGATTTATCTCAGATTTATCTCAGGTTTATCTCAGATTTCTATCTGCCTTGTGCAGGGCACCAGGCACAGCCTGTGGTCTGGCAGGCACTGGGATCCCTGGAGGTGCTGTGTCTCCCCCCAGCACCTTCCTTTCCCTGCTCTGCACTGTCCTCCCTCAGCTTCTACTGAATTTACCCCTTGGTTTCCATCCCTACCCACCCTGGCTGTCCCTGGGCTCAGAACCCTCCTGCCAAAGGGGCTGTGCTTTTTTTCCCTTCTGGTTTAACCACTCTCTCACAGCCAAGCTCAGCTTTTCCCTCTAAACCTGTCTCAGTTCCTTCCCTTCTGCCTGCTCTCGATGTTTCTTCAAAGGACACCTTTGTCTCTGCATTTCTCCCCGTTCACCTCGCCTGCCTGATCCCAGCCCCATAACTCCTCTCTGCTCCCCCCAAAATTGACCCTCCTTTCCCCTCCACTGTCCCACCCTCCCCAGGCTCTGGGCAGCCCCAGGGTATCTCTGGGGGTCTCCCTGACTGTCAGACCCCTCTGAGACCCCCGGGGCACCTCCAGAGCCCAGGCCCTGCCCAGCCAAGGCTGGAGCTGAGCGTGGCTCACCCTGAAGTTCTCGGGGTCCACGTGCAGCTTGTCGCAGTGGAGTTTGCTCAGCTGGGCAAAACATTTCTTGATGCTGTCCAGGTTCTTCACGGCCTCCCCGAAGGAGGTCAGCACCTTCTTGCCGTGGGCACGCACCATGGGGTTGCCCATGACAGCGGTGGGGCTGGACAGGTTCCCGAAGGAGGCGAAGAACCTCTGGGTCCAGGGGTACACGATCAGCAGCCTGGGGAGAGGGGACAGACAGACACAGATCAGTGTTCCATGGATCTGTCGTGGTTCCCGTGCAGGTGCAGCCCAGCAGCTGCCAGGACCTACCTGGCCAGGGCCTCTGCGCCACACTCGGCCACGCTGACCTTGGCCCAGAGGCCGCTGATGAGCTGCTTCTCCTCGGCTGTCCAGTTCACCATGGTGCCACAAGGGTTCCAGGCTGCCCTGAGAGGGGACAAGGACGTGGCTCCGAGGCTGCCCCAGGGATTTTTATACAGGCCCGGCCTAATCTCAGCTCCGGAGCCGCAGTCGGGGCCGGGAGGGAGCGGGGCTGCGCGGGGGAAGATAGCGCCCTTGGATGCTGTCCAAGGGGGAGAGAGGCCCTGTCCCCCTGCCTGCGAGGGGACAGGCACCACCTCAGCCCCGAGCACAGGGGGCTGCCACGGCCCCAGCCCGCCGGGCATCCCGGGAGTCCCTGCCGGGGATCCCGGGCGTCCCTGCCGGGGATCCCGGGAGTCCCTGCCGGGGATCCCGGGTGTCCCTGCCAGGGATCCTGGGTGTCCCTGGCCTGCTGGGGATTCCGGGTGTCCCTGCCCTGCTGGGGATCCCGGGTGTCCCTGCCCTGCTGGGGATCCCGGGTGTCCCTGCCGGGGATCCCGGATGTCCCTGCCGGGGAACACCATCCCCTCCTGCCAGGGCAATCCCTCAGGGTGCTGTGCACAGGCAGTCACGGAATCCCAGACCTCAAAGCCCATCCAGTGCCACCCCCTGCCAGGGCAGGGACACCTCCCACTGTCCCCGGTGTCTCCAGCCTGGCCTTGGACACTGCCAGGGCAGGCACCACTTCCCTGGGCATCCCCAGAGCCCCTCCAGCAGCTGCATCCGTGCCCCAGGGCACTCAGCAGCTGACACAGGCTAAAAACACGAGTTTAAACTCCCTGAGAAGGAATTCCAGGGGCTTCTGCCTTTGAAGATTATTGAGCCATGGAGAAATTTTAAGTCTGCAGTGCTGGGCTGTGCCAGAGGCTGTTGGCAGCTGTGGCTCCTGGTCCATGACACGTCAGTGACACGAGCTCCCAGCGGGGCAGGGACAGCCCCCGAGGGCCAGAGAGGATGGCAGGGACAGCCTGGGCAGGACTGCCCAGCTCTGAGCACTCCTGGGCCCTGTGGGACCTGGCAAAAACCAAAGGCAAGCACAGCCCAGACAGTCCCAGCCTTGGGCTCACCCTGGTGCTTCAGTCATTTTTATAAGTTAATTTTAAGTATGTTTTTAAATCCCCTGCTTCCAGCCTTGGAGGCAGCAGCCTGGCTGGGAGGTTTTGGGAGCTGAGCTGGTGGGATTGCCTGCTCAGGGAGCTCTCTGGGACACAGGCTGGGAGGGGAAATGCTCATCTCAGTGTGCTGAGCAGGGGCAATTTCTGCAGCTCTCTGTGAGTCTGCAGAGCCAAAGGGAGGTCTCCTTTCCCCCAGTGCAACCCCAGCAACCCCTGACAGCTCATCCCAGCTGGCCCAGACAGAAACCAGGCCCTGCTCTCAGCCTGGGGTGGGTTTCACTGTGCTCAGGACCCTTCCCTCGAGCACCCTTCCAGCTGGCTGTTCCCACTGGTGTGGGTGGAAGATCTCCCAGCTCCTGGAATCACAGGATTGTGGAATGGTTTAGGTTGGAAAGGATCTTCAAGATCATCTCATTCCACCCCCTGCCCTAGGCAGGGAACCTTCTGCTAGACCAGGATGCTCAAGCCTTGGCCACACAGTTGCCCCTTCCATGGACAAGAGCCCTCCCTTTTAGGGATAAACCATCCCAAAGGCAGCTCCAGCAGGGCCTTCCTGCCCCAAGCAGAGTTTCCTGGTCCCTGATTGCAGCAGTGTCCCCGCCAAGCTTTGCCCTTATCAGCAGCAGTGGCATCTGTGCCCAGCTCTGCCCTGGAGCCAGGCCAGCCTCTGCTCTGCCCCAGAGCCTGCAGGGCCCTGTGTCTTAAACCAGCACGTCCTGGGGGTATCTTTGTTCCTGTTTTAAAATCCCAGACTGGTTTGGGTTGGGAGGGACCTCAGAGCCCACCCAGTGCCACCCCTGCCATGGCAGGGACACCTCCCACTGTCCCAGGCTGCTCCAGCCCCAGGGTCCAACCTGGCCTTGGGCACTGCCAGGGCCTGGGCACCCTGCACCAGGGCTCTGCTCTGCTCTCCTGACCTGTTTCTGGTGGTGGTGGTGCCCTCGCTCTGTCACACCAGAGAGGGACAACTGTCCCTGGGAGAGTGGGACACCCTCTGTGTGTGTGTGTGACCCAGACCCAGCCTTGTCACTGTCCCTAGCCCTGGGCAACAGGACCTTCCAGGAGCTGGCCAGGGAGCAGGACGGGCTCCCCATCACCCCTGGAGCCACAGAATGACCGAGAGGTGGACACGGAGATGGAAAGTCCCTGCTGAGGTCCCTGGCTCTGGGGCCTGGTTTGGGACCAGCCCTGGACACCCCAACAGGCCTGGGGGTGCTGCTGGGTGCACCCAGCACCCAGTCTGTGTGTGCTGGAAAACTCCAGGGCTGTGAACTGGAACTGGATGCTGAGGGTGCTCCCACCTCCTGCAGTCCTGCTGAAATGCTCATTTGCTGGGTGGAGGGAGAAGCTGTGCTGCAGGGAAGCTGCATTCACATTTGGGCCTTTTTTGCTATTTCTTTTCCCCCAGCCCCTTGTTGCTGCTGGCAGGGCTGGACCTTTGCCTGCCTGGCTGTGCAGGATGGAGGAGCTGAGTGCAAATCCCTGCTCTATCAGGAGAAAGGCAAAATATTTGTTCCTAAATCATGAAAAACAAGGATTTCAGCATTCTGAGATACCAGCATGTCTCTCCTTGTTGCTTTTTAGGCTGTTCCTAGACAAAACATTGATGAAATGAGATGTTTACATACAATATTTTAATTCCAGTGAAAAGATGTGCTTCCATTGAGCCAAAATGAGTAAAAAGAGGCTCCAACCCATCCTGTCTGAAAGCTGCTCTCATCTCTTGGGATCTTACACATTTCAGATTTCAAACTCTGCACCAGTTTTCATCACTGATGCAGAAAATGCTTTTGATCAACTTAACACATCAGTATCAAACTATGCAGGGTAAATCTCTGCCTAATCAGTGAATCTCTACAAATTGATATCCTTGCAATACCCCAGGGCCCCCAGGCAGCCACAGAGACACAGGACACAGAGAACTGCAGAAAATGTGTTTTTATTGCCTGTCACAGACACAGATGCCCCCAGGCTCTAGTGGTACTTGCGGGCCAGGGCGTGGGCCACCAGCCCCACCAGCTTCTGCCAGGTGGCCTGGCAGGCAGGGGTGAAGTCCTTGGTGAAGTGCGTGGCCAGGACGATGACCAGGATGTCACCCAGGAGCTGCAGAGGGAAGGCAAGAGGGAGCTCAGGTCAGCAGGGGACCAGGGGACCCCAGGGAAGGTCTGTCAGTCCCAGGACAGGAGCCCCGTGCTGGCTGTGGGTACAAGAACCCATCCAGCTGCTCCATCCCTGCTTCCTCTCACATCTTCCAGCCTCCAGACATTCCTCTGCCTTTCCTTTTTCTGCTGGGAAGCCCCACACCTACTGCAGCACCTTCTACACCCCCAAAGCCAGGCTTAAACAGAGGCTGGAGCAGAGGCCAACATGCTGCTCCTTTTCTCCAGCCATGCACAATCCCCCAGAGTTTTAGATCATCTCCCTATGTTTATCACCAACTTTGTCCTTGAATTCCCAACCTTCCCCTGCCCCCAGTTCCCTCTCCAGCCAGCCACGTCCTGTTTGGTAACTAAAATAGAAGTTATTGGTGCCTGTTTGAAATCCCCAGGCACCGAGGGGGTCTGAGGAGGGAGGCACAGGGGCTGAAGCTCCAGGGACAGCTCACCCTGAAGTTCTCGGGGTCCACGTGCAGCTTGTCACAGTGCAGCTCCGACAGCTTGGAGTAGGTGCCCTTCAGGTTGTCCAGGTTCTTGATGGCCTCCCCGAAGGAGGTGAGCACCTTCTTGCCGTGGGCACGCACCTTGGGGTTGCCCAGGATGGCCGTGGGGCTGGACAGGTTCCCAAAGTTGTCAAAGAACCTCTGTGTCCAGGGGTAGACGATCAGCAGCCTGCAGAGAGGGGACAGCAGACACACACAGGGGTCACCTCCCGCTCAGCCAGCCCGGGACGGGGCAGCCCCTGCTCACCCACCTGGCCAAGGCCTCTGCTCCACATTCCTCCACATTGACCCTGCCCCACAGGCTGCTGATCAGCTGCTTCTCCTCGGCTGTCCAGTGCACCATGGTGCTGTGCTGGGCTGTGCTGGGCTGTGCTGGGCTGGGCTGGGCTGTGCTGGGCTGCAGGGGCAGAGCTGGAGCTGAGCCCGGACCCCGCCGCGCTTTTATCCCCTCCTGGGGCCACGGGGAGGGGGTCCCGGGCTGGGGCTGGCCAGGCAGGGGTCACTCTGCTCTGAGGTGTGGTCAGTGCTCTGAGGTGTGGTTTTTGAGGAAAGCCCTTAACAGGCCAGCTCAGGGCCCTCTTATCTCCCTCTGCTTGGGCCCTGCTGCCTTGTTCACCACAGGCATGGACATCCCACCCATCCCTGAGACAGGCACAGGCCCCTCAGAGGGGATCAGGGAATCACAGAATCACAGAATCACAGAATAATGAGGTTGGAAGAGACCTCTAAGATCATCAAGTCCAACCTCTGCCTTAACACCTCAGCTAGACTATAGCACTGAGTGCCATGTCCAGTCTTTTTTTAAACACACCCAGAGATGGTGACTGCACCACCTCCCTGGGAAGACAATTCCAGTGCTTTATTATTCTTTCAGTGAAATTTTTTTTCCTAATATCCAACCTGTACCTTCCCTGTCATAGCTTGAGACTGTGTCCCCTTGTTCTGTCAGTGGAAGAGACCGAGCCCACCTGTCTAAACCTCCCTTCAGGAGGTTGTAGAGAGCACCAAGGTCACCTCTGAGCCTCCTCTTTTCCAGGCTAAACAACCCCAGCTCCCTCAAACGCTCCTCACAGGGTTTGTGTTCCAAGCCCCTCTCCAGCCTCGTTGCCTCCTTTGGACACACTCAAGCATCTCAGTGTCCTTCTTAAACTGAGGGGCCCAGAACTGGACACAGCAATTGTCTGGGTTGGGAGGTTGGGAAGGGCTTTAAAGCTCATCCATGCCATGCACAGGGCACCTTGCACTAGCCCAGGCTGCTCCCAGCCCTGTGCAGCCTGGCTGGGACCTGCAGGGATGGTGCCAGTGCAGCAGGGGTCACTCCCCAGCTCAGCTTTCCAGGGATACCTGTGTGGATGCCAGGGATGCCAGCTGTGGACAGGCTCCTCTGCTCTGCCACGGGTGTCAGTGGGACCCTTCTGGGGTCTCTCCCTGCTGGGAATTCACAGCCTTGCTCAAGGACAGCAGGACCCTGCTGTGTCACAGCCTGATCAGCAAATCCATCCCCACCAGGCCTGGCTGCAGGGTTGTGTGGCCCTGGCTGGCACCTGCACAGGTTTGTTCCTGCTTCCCAGCCTCCAGGGAAGCTGTGATCCCACACTCAGACAGGCACAGCCGGGATGCTCGAGGTGTCACCACCCAGACAGAACCATGGACACTGGAATGGTTCCAGGCCAGGCTGGAGGGGTTTGGAGCAGCCTGGTCTGTCAGGATGTGTCCCTGCCCATGGCAGGGAGCTGGAACTGGTTATTATCCAGCCCAGAACATTCCATGGCTGTCTGAATCTGTGGGTTTGGGTCTGTCCATGGGCAGTTTAACAAGTCTCATCCACACCTCTGAAATCTTCCAGGCACAGACTGACACTGGTCCAGTGATCTGAGAAGGCTGGAGAGGACTTTTTACATGGGGAGGCAGAAATAGGACAAGGGGCAATGGCTCCCAGTGCCAGAGGACAGGGCTGGATGGGACATTGGGAATCAGGAATTGTTCCCTGGCAGGGTGGGCAGGCCCTGGCCCAGGGTGCCCAGAGCAGCTGTGGCTGCCCCTGGATCCCTGGCAGTGCCCAAGGCCAGGCTGGCCCCTGGGGCTGGAGCAGCCTGGGACAGTGGGAGGGGTCCCTTCCATGGCAGGGGTGGCACTGGGTGAGGTTTAAGGTCCCTCCCAACCCAGTCTGGCATTCTGTGATTCCCTGGAGACAGTGGCTCGAGCCCATCACCGTGACCCTGCTGGGGGATTTACATCTGCAGTCACATTTTAGCTCCTCACCACGGGGTTCTATCAGACATTATTCTATTCTTTTTTTCCCTTTCTGGGCCGTGGGAGAGGCCCTTGCAGCAGCCAGGAGGGCTCTGATAGCAGTGGGGCTGTGAGGGGCAGATAAAGGTATCGCAGCAGCTCCTCACCTGCAGAGCAGGGACAGGGCACACCCGGGCTTCTGAAGAGATCTCAGGGCTCCAGAATTGTCCAAATTCATCCCACAGAGCTCCAAAGAGTGCAGTGGAATGTGTGAATTTGTGAATTTGTGCAATAAATGCCCAGGCAGGCATTCCCATCACGTGAGCCGGGCAGCTGCTCCCCAGCTGGGGAGGACAAGCAATGGCCTCAGTGGCCTCTGCTTTTATTGCTTTTCTGAATTCCCTGGCACTGAAATTAAAACCCAGGCTGCATCTGGGGCTGTTCTTAGCAATGCCCTCGCCTCGTCTCTGATGGGAGATTCATTTTCAGCTCCGCAAGGCTGAACTTTAAAAGGGAAAAGATAATGATGCTTTTCTGCTGCATCTGCACCAGCAGCAGGGAAAGCTCAGGGCTCAGGGCAGCAGGAGGGTCAGCCTGGGACAGGCAGGGCAGTATCAAACACAGAGGCTGGAGGAGAGGGTTAACTACAGCATTAATATTATTTTTAAATTGTGCTTAATAAGTGCTGGGTTTGTGGAGTCTGTTGAAAACAGGAAGGGACAGGGTTTGTGGTGAGAAGCCTGCAGGCCTGGACCCACACTGTGACCCCTCAGGGTCTGGTTTTGCTGGTGTGGGAGCAAGATGACTTTCCATGGATGGTTAATGATGGCCATAAAGAGCTGAGGGGAAGGAGGAAGGCAGAGGAAACAGGAGGAAGAGAGGCAGAAGCGATTTTCATTCAGACAGGCCCGTTCCATGCTGCTCTCCTGTATTGATCCCTTTAATGGTTGTTTTATCCCCACAGCAGCTCTTTAACCTCTAAATCCCCTCAGATGGGCACAAAAACAGCAGGTGAATCAGCCACTTAATCGGATTAGGCTCCTGTGGCCTGTGCATGGGGAGTCTGTCATGGCAATGGCCTTTTGCAGCCACCCTGGGAATTTATCCATATCCATTATCCATTATCCATTATCCATATCCATCAGCCCCAGCCCTGCCCCACAGGTCCCCCCTGGCCCATTTGGGACTGGTGCCTCAGGTTGGCTTGGGGGTCAGAGGTGATTTCCCACCCCACACTGCAGACTCCCTTCAGATGGTGCCTGGAGCAGCAGGGATATCAGAACCCCTGGAAAAATATGGGAGAAGGGATCGGGGACAGGAGCCAGGGAATGGCTCCCAGTGCCAGAGGGCAGGGCTGGATGGGATCCTGGGAATCAGGAATTGCTCCCTGGCAGGGTGGGCAGGCCCTGGCACAGGGTGCCCAGAGCAGCAGAGCAAAGCCAGAGGCTCCCAGACTTTAGGGAAAGGGGCAGAGCAGCTGCCCTGAACCCACTCAGGACGTGGACAGTGATGGATCCAGGGAATGCAGCAATGAGTGTGTCTGAATCAGCACAGCCTGAACAACTTTCCCTGCCTGGGACTGGTTGCTGCCTGAACATGGAAGAAAAGAACTTCTGGAAATGCAGGTTTTTCCCTGGAAGGGACAGGGATACTGGGAGACACCACGGGCAGCAGAGGCATGGGGGCTCCACAGTGGAGACTCCAGGCAGGTTGGAATTCTAGAGGAGAGAGCTGGATGTGACCCCAAAGGAGAGCTGGATGTGATCCCAAAGGAGAGCTGGATGTGATCCCACAGGAGAGCTGGATGTGATCCCCACGGGGGAGTTGTCACCTGCAGCCCCAGGCACTCTGCTCTCAGCACAGACATTCCTATTTGTGCCTCTGCTGTAACAATCAGGAGAAATCCAGGGGAGGCTAAAGGAATTCCTCTCTGCCCCTAACAAAGTTCTCTCATTTTGGGATCCAGATTTAACCCTTGATATCTTTTAGGTCTGACTCCAAGAGGTGAGGAGCATCCCTTGCTCTGACTGCTCCAGCTTGACCTTCACACCATGTAATTACAGAAACATGGAATATCCTGAGCTGAGAGGGACAGAATCCCAGGATCCCTGGGGCTGGCAAAGCCCTCCCAGCCCAGGCAGTGCCAGCTGTGCCCACCTTGTCCCCAGCCCAGAGCACTCAGGGCCACCTCCAGGTGACACCTGCAGGGATGGGCACTCCAAAGCTCCCTGGGCAGCCCCTGCCAAGGCCTGAGCTCCCTTTCCATGGGGAAATTCCTCCTGAAAAAAAACCTACAAGGACGACTGAGTCCAGCTTTGGGCTCTGCACAGGGTCACCCCTAGAATCCCAACATGTGCCTCACTCCTGATTCAAACACGTTTTAATTGACTTGGAGCCTTTCACGGCATTGCTTTAATTTCACAGGAAATCTGGAATATGGGATCCAGTGGACACTGCTGGGGATGGGGACTGGATGCAGCAGAATTGCACCAAGAACCTGCTGGGCACAGCAGGACTCCTGTCCCCACGCTGTCTGTCCATCCCTGTCCCTGTGTCCCTGCAGAGGGACCCACCAGGATGCGCCCAGAGCCACCCCAGTGCCCAGAGCCGAGTGTGGTGACAGATGAGGGGCACAAAGTGACACAGGGTGTCTGGGGAAAGTTAATTTTAGTGAAACTGCTTCTGAGTTATCTCCCACCACAGGAGCTCGGGCAGAACCGTGCAGAGACAGAAGCAGCAGCAGCATTTTCATTGCAGAGCAGCTGCCTGCAGGACGGGCTCCCTTAGGGACAGGATCCCCCAGGGCCGCTCTCCCCTGCCCCGGCCGGGGCTGCATCCCCAGCCCTGGGCTGGGGACACGGGGGACAGCGCGGGGTGGGGGCAGGAGGGAGGGCAGGACAGCGGGGCGAGGGTTCAGAGCTGTGCCCGTGCCCCGCCAGGGCTGTCCCGGCCCCGCAGAGCCCGGGCCCACCCGGCCCGGCCCGNCAGCCCACCCAGTGCCACCCCTGCCATGGCAGGGACACCTCCCACTGTCCCAGGCTGCTCCAGCCCCAGGGTCCAGCCTGGCCTTGGGCACTGCCAGGGATGCAGGGGCAGCCACAGCTGATCTGGGCACCCTGTGCCAGGGCCTGCCCACCCTGCCAGGGAACAATTCCTGATTCCCAATGTCCCATCCAGCCCTGCCCTCTGGCACTGGGAGCCATTCCCTGGCTCCTGTCCCTCTGTCCCTTGTCCCCAGTCCCTCTGCAGCTCTCCTGGAGCCCTTCAGGCCCTGGCAGGGGCTCTGAGCTCTCCCTGGAGCTGCTCCTCTCCTGTCCCTGGGGCACACTGAGGTTTCCTGTCACGGTTTTCTCTCAGGGTGGGTGACAGCTGTCCCAGCACAGGGGTTCAGGGTCTCCTCCATCCCTGCCTGGTGCCCACAGGCAGGATTCCCACTAGGAGAGGACTCTGCTCAGCGAGCCCTTCCCTCTGCTCCTGCAGCCTTGGGCTGCTCTCCCTCCCAGAGCTCCCCTGCCTGAGGGAGCCCAGGGCTCTGCACAGGCTGAGCCCGGGGGTGCTGAGGGAAAAGCCCCTGGACAGCTCCAGGCTGTGCCTGTGCTGGCAGCACAGGGGGCAGAGCAGGGAACAAATATTGTTTATTTAGGCTGTACCTGGGCCAGGTAAGCCCCAGCCCCATCAGGAAGGGCCTTGCTGTCCCTCCAGCACCCTTTGTCCCAGCCCAGGTGAGCTCCTAGGGATGTCACCAGTGCTCCCAGCACTGCCCCTGCCCTGGGCTGAGCTGGCTCTGCCTCCCACCTCTTTGCAGAGGGTTCCCTCCATCACAGACCTCCACAAATGTCCCAGCATTGTTTGGGAACAGAATCACAGAATCACAGAATCACAGAATAATGAGGTTGGAAGAGACCTCTCAGATCACCAAGTCCAACCTCTGCCTTAACACCTCAGCTAGACTATAGCACTGAGTGCCATGTCCAGTCTTTTTTTAAACACATCCGGAGATGGTGACTCCACCACCTCCCTGGGAAGACAATTCCAGTGCTTTATTATTCTTTCAGTGAAAATTCTTTCCTAATATCCAACCTGTACCTTCCCTGTCATAGCTTGAGACTGTGTCCCCTTGTTCTGTCAGTGGAAGAGACCGAGCCCACCTGTCTAAACCTCCCTTCAGGGAGCTGTAGAGAGCACCAAGGTCACCTCTGAGCCTCCTCTTCTTGAGAGCTGTCCCAGACCTCAAAGTCCTGGGGCACAAAGGTTTCCTGTGTGCGAGGAAGGCTCCAGGGGCATCCAGGACTTTCCTCCTCCTGCCCATGGCATGGCACCAGCTGGCTCAGGAACATCTCTTATGGGTCTTGCTCTGCCCCTACAGCCTTTAAAGCTGGCAGTGGATGGAGCCAGACCTGTTCCTGTGCTGGGGCTGGTTTTGGGCAGGCAGACCTGACCTGACTCCAGATCTGACTCCAACCTGCCCCAGCCTCTTCTTCAAGTGGCTCTGAAAATGGGGTGGAACCTGGGGAAATCCCTCTGCAGAGCCTGGGTGGATATTTGGGGGCTGGAGGAAGCTCCCCTGCCCCAGGTGAGGCACTGAACCCTGGGGCAGGGAGCAGGGGCAGGGCTGGCCTGGCGTCCCTCACTCTGCCTGCTCTGCTCTGCCCAGCACCAGCACTGAACCAGGGACCCCAAAGAGCTGCGGGGCTGGGACAGGGTCAGGGCACGTCCCCCAGGCCCTGGCACAGCCCAGGGGATGCCCTGGCACAGCCCAGCCCAGCACAGGGGATGCTTTTGGGGCTCCTCTCCACACACCCAGGCAGAAAGGGGCTCTGGGGCTGGGCTCAGGAGCAGGCTCAGCTCAAGTGAGGGGTCTCACTCCCATGCCCAGCACTCCAGCCCGTTCCCTGCAGTTTTTGGGATGTTTGTGGGCTCTCCCAGGACACACTGGTGGGATGAGTGTGCACAGGCTCCGGTGCTGAGTCACGGTTCTGGCCCGGCCCCGCCGGTCAGGGGCTGATAAGGGGATGGCACAAACAGGAGCCCTGTGGGCACTGATAAGGCAGCCCCTGGCCCCAGGGCAGGGTCCCCTTTCTGCTGAGTCAGGCTCTGACACAGCAGAAAACATTTCTGCTGAGCCAGAGCAGCAGCCAGGGAAAACAGCCAGCTTTTTAAATTTATGGTTTGTTTTTCCCAGCAGAACCAGGAGCACCCCCCAGCACGGGCTGGGGGCTCCTGTGCCAGTGAGGGGCTTGGGACCCTCCTGTGCCCGAGGGGCAGAGCCCGTGGCAGGCTCAGGAGCATTTCCAAAGGGTGGTGGGACCTTCCTGAGGTGCAGCCCCTCTCCATCCCCCCTCCTGCTGCAAGCCCTGGGGGGAGGGCGTGTGCCAGTGCCAGCTGCTGTTGAGACCTTTCCCGTTTCCATAAGAGGGAATTTCACTTTCTCCTCCTCCTCCCAGGGGATCCACCCTCCCTGGCCCCCTGCTCCCCCCACCCCCGTGCTGGCCACAGGCAGAGCTCCCTGTGGGGAAACTGAGGCACAGGGCAGAGCGGCTGCTCTCCAGAATGCCATGGAATATTCATGGCAGGGCAGATCCCCTTCAGGAAAGGGGCCTGTTTGCTGGTCCATGTCCTGCTCCCACCCAGGACACAGCAAGTTAAAGCCTTCCTCAGAATGAATAGAATTCCTTAAATGTTTCACATTCTATAATTAGAATCTTGGAATTATGGAGTCCCAGACTGGTTTGGGTTGGAAGGGACCTTAAGGCTCATCCTTTCCACCCCCCTGCCATGGGCAGGGACACTTCCACTCCCCCAGGCTGCTCCAAGCCCTGTCCAGCCTTAGCCAAGGTTTTACCCCCATCCTGACTGGATAAGGATGCCCAACCAGGCTGGGGGTGCAGTGTCCTCCTGACCAGCCCAGCCCAGGGCAGGGAGGGGGTGCTGAGCCAGGTCTGCTCCAGGCCAGCTCCTCCTGTGCTCCCAGTCCTGCCCTGGGACTGGGGAGGGTTTGGGTCAGGGTGGTTTTGGGTGATCCACAGCAGAGTGATTGTGCTGGGACACACGAGCCTGTCCAGGCTGAGCTCCAGGGACTGAGAGGCACAAAATCCACCCAGCATCTCCTGTGAGCCCAGGAGCTCGTGTCCTTCCCAAGTCCCTTCCCAACAGGCCCTGAGTGAGGCTCTGAAGGCACCAGCACTGCCCCAGGAAGGGCCTTTCCCTTTCTCTTTGGAATGTGGCAACTTCCTGGGCAAGCTCTGTGCTGGTTCTTGGCCAGGGGACCACGGACCCCTGGGGGATGCAGAAGCACCAACAGACCCTCGGGATGAGGCAAAAGGAACAAACAATTTTTTGTTGACACCAACAGCAGCAAAACCACTTTTTTCAGGCAGGAAACTGAGGCATGGATTAAAGGGGGGAGGGAGAAGAAAAGCAGGAGCGACTGTGGCAGACCTGGTTTGTTCTCCAGGACTCCCCACCTGCTGTGAGACCCTGGTGCTCCCATCAGGGACTGGAATTCCCAGCAGAGCTGCCGGGGTTTGGCTGCTCCAAGCCCAGGCCTAGTCCTGGGTGTGGGTTTGGTGCTGAGCTCTGCTGATCTGGGGTTTATCCACCCTCAGAGGTAACAGCCAGGCTGGGGCCCGGGTGTGCTGAGAGGCAGAGGGGGCAGAGCTGCCCCTGCACTGCAAGGCTCAGTTTGCCCCAAACACGAGGCTGAGGCTCAGGGCAGCTGCTCCCCCGTGGGAGGAGGGCTCTGCACTCGTGTTTGCCCTGTCCCCAAAACCCCTGCCCCAAATTCCCTGGTTCTGCACTGTCCCAGCCCCTCTGCTCCGGGAGCCCCCTCCCTGCCCAGCTTGGCCCATCTCTGATTAACCCAATTCATCTCTCTGGGGTTTGTGGCTGTTTTTGGCTTTTTTTTCTTCCCTGCCAAGGTAGGGATAGAGACACACAGGAAACGAAGGATTGAGTTTGGACTTGGTTGTTTATTGTATCTTATCTATTTATAGTATTTACAGTGAGCTGTGAGCCTAACGAGCAAGCTGGGAAACTGGGGTAAAACTGAGTGCTTTTAACTCTTTCTAAGGTTATTTAAGGGATAATTACTTCATAACAAGGTGACACTTATTTATGCTATTGACTTAATAATGACTACCTAAGGCTTGCAATGCGGACTTTTTTACTTAATTACAGAAAACTACTTAAACTTATGAAGAAGAAGGAAGAAGAAGGTGAAGAAGAAGGACTTAGACAATGCCTAAAGTCCTCTATCTTGTTTCTCATGTATTACTATATACTAAAATTTTAAATTCAGGTTTTACATGTTGTGAGATTACACAATGCTATTTAAACTGCACACTTACAACTCTCATGCCATCAGTTAAACCTGGGAGTCTGTCCCAAGGTCTCAAGTCAAAAGTGGTGCTTGGTTGAGGGTTAGCACCTTTTAGCACAGAAAGCCTGGCACTGCAGCCCCCGGGGCTCCAGCAGCCCAACCCTGCCCCAGCTGTGAGTGCCCTGCCCAGCTCTGTGCCCTGGGAACCGGGGGCACAAAAGGAGCCCGAGATAAGGCACAGCCCCTCTGCCCCTGCAGCACCCAGCAGGGCCCTGCACAGCACCCAGCAGGGCTCTGCACAGCACCCAGCAGGGCTCTGCACCCAGCAGGGCTCTGCACAGCACCCAGCAGGGCTCTGCACCCAGCAGGGCCCTGCACAGCACCCAGCAGGGCTCTGCACAGCACCCAGCAGGGCTGGTCACCCCACAGGGTCACCCCACAGGGTCACCCCACAGGGTCACCCCACAGAGTCACCCCACGCCTGGCTGGTGTCCCAAAGGAGCTGCAGCAGAGCTGTCCCAGGTTTGCCAGGGGGCTCTGTGGGACAGTGGCTTTTGGGCTCAGCCATTAACCAGAGGTGGTGATCTCTCTTTAGAATTACACGAGTTGTGCCCTCCCTGGTTTGGTCTCTGCTTCACCCGGAGTGTTTTGCCTGGCTCTGGCTGTTTCCAGCCTGCTGGGAACAACTGTCAGGCACAGTCCCCAACAACTGTGGAGCCCGGGGATAACTGGGGAGCCCGAGGATAACTGGGGAGCCCCGGGGATAACTGGGGAGCCCGAGGATAACTGGGGAGCCCCGGGGATAACTGGGGAGTCCAGAGGATAACTGGGGAGCCCGGGGATAACTGGGGAGCCCGAGGATAACTGGGGAGCCCCGAGGATAACTGGGGAGCCCCGAGGATAACTGGGGAGTCCAGAGGATAACTGGGGACCCCCGGGAC
>VXBR01008256.1:0-21766 GCA_013400215.1 Cisticola juncidis
TTCGGCGCAGGCACCGCGACAAATCTTAACATTCTGAATATCCCTTTCTGCAGATGCTACTAGAAACAGATTCAGGCTGAGATTAATCAGAAATTGCAATAACATCTGTACTTCTATTACTGACAGAGGAATTCCCTCTGGTTTCTGATCTCAGTCTCCTGCAACAAAGTTCCAGACCATAGTTGCCTTTATGACAAATAAACAAGTAGATGTGGCCAGAGAGGTGAGTGTGCAGCTTTTTTGAGTTACATCCTAAATTACAAGATAAATATGAGAACACTTAGTTTATTATCTATTACATGAGCTGTATCTTCCAGTAATGAATTAAACTAACAATACCCTTCATAAATGCCAGAAGGTTTTTATACTGAAATATCTTATTTGCCTTCTTGGTGCTGTATGATTCCAGCCACCTCTGAAATCCACAGGACAGAGAAACTACCACAGCATCAGTTGTCCTGTATCAGTTAATATTTTCGAATAGCCCTCTATATGAAAAAAGATGCAACATGCAGTGCACCGTTTAATTAGTTTATTTTTTAAAGTTCTGTCAGAAACATAGCTGTGCATTAATTACAAAATATATTAAACTATCAGTCAATTTATCCAAGGGAACAGGAGTACTTCCATTTTGTTCAAATGCAAACCAATACAAACCTTTAACATTGACACAGAATAAACTTTTGCATCCATCATCAATGTATTTGGTCTGCTGCCATCTCTAAATAAGAACAGAAAGGTCACCCTGATTTCATTTCATTAGCAAGTTTAATCCTTGATAGCAAACATAACCAGACATATCATGAGACCACTTAAAAAACAACTCTATACATTTTACATTATCTGAGCTCCCACATATACATTACATACCAACATTTTTAGCAAAATAATTTTCCCTGCCCTGCAGGGGAAGACATTCAGAGGCAAAGAGATAACACGTTCATAATATATTATAACTGGGCAATTTGTGCCATAGCAGCTTTGCAAATACACATACTAAGAGTTGGTGACTTAAAACATGTTAAAGACAACAGAAGTTTGGAAGACGAAGCTAAGCCACTTTTTAAACCACCTTGAGATCTAGTAATGCTGCAAAGCATTGAGTTACAGAACAAAACCTCACTGCTGAACAAGTTACACAGGACACGAGTTAAAATATTTCTTTGATTTGGAGACAACTCAATGCTGCAGACCTTTCTCCTTCCATTTAAATAGTTACAGCAATTATAACTCAATCCACCATGGTAAAACAAGTTCTCAAAAGAAGAGATTGGAAGAAAGGGGAAAGAGGAAAGTGGAACAAATACACTAATAAATATTTCATTCAGATTGATAATCTTTTTATGACAGTAAGATTTAACTGATACTTAGCAGATAAGCTCTGACAGTCTCTCGTGTAATACTCTGACAGTACAGTAATTTGACATCAGAGTTCTAGTTGGTAATATAAAAATACAAAACCAGTAGAATAGCAGCAGTGAATAAAGCATTCATCTTACTGTGGCCAGTACAGAATTATACATGCAGTAGCCTTCTCTTCCTATTGGCTTGTGCTATTGTACAATTTTATCCTGAATCATTTAAACCCTGCCACCACAGGGAGTTTCCTCCTCAGAGGCAGAAGTAAATCAGTTCTAGCAGATAAGACTCAAAGCAAAAATTCCATTCAGAATGCAAATCTTCAAAAGCAAATAAAGTGTTAATGCATTTAGTAGGTCTCGGTATAAATGATCTGAACAGAGAGTAAGGACATTTTTCTTATTGCTAGGCTTGAGGAAAGACCTGGAGCAGGAAGCAGCTCTCAAATGACAAGTGTTTTTTCTGACTGCTTCCCCTTCCTGCCCCCCAAAAAACAAGAAGGGGAACAAAAGAGAATGGCAGATTTTGAGCGTCTTGAAAAAAACATAGGTAGGCAACAGCCTGAAAATGGAGAACTCGTGTACAGTGCCTTCTGTGCAGATGGGCTCTGTGCACTGCCATGGACATCAACAGCTCTTGGTTAAGAATGGCTTTACTGGGAATGCTCCAGCTGAAGACACTCCAGAACAATTCAGCTGATAGGATGAGGCTATTCATTATAAAATCGACTTTGGTTTGAAAGCTGAGATCTTTCCCTATTTTGAGTAACATATGCTCACCTGTCCCCTAACAACTGAGAATACACTAAAGTCACCAACAGCTAACTGCATTTATCATTAGCCAGAAGTTCATGTTTCAGTAGTGACAATACTCCATTAAACGCAATCCCTCTTCCATCTAACAGGTTCTACTTGCACAGGCAATTTTACTCATCTGATTATGATGAACAAAGTGGTAGGTTGGGCCCTGAAACTTTTACCTCTCATGCAGGCATGCAGGCAGAGTATCCTCCCAAACCACTAAAGTATAGTAAGGAGTCTTTCTTTAGTCTTGTCTCTATTAAGCAATGTGCCCTTTCCCCACTGGTATTGCTTGGATGAGGCCAAATAGTTGGAACACTCTTCAGTATCTCTTAAGCTACAGTGTCTCCAGTCTTGAGGTTGTTTCACTAGCTTGGATAAGTAATACACATAAGCTCATGCATTGTTTAGTTCTTTCTTCAGTATCTGAACATGTACTTAGGTTAGGGGGTGAAAAAATCCTTTTTTTTTCCCCTCCTTTTAAAGACAAGATTCAGAACTTTATCAGCACCATGAAAGTTAAAATTTTTAGCACCAGTGAACTTAAACTATTCAGCTTTGACTGGTCAAAACTAACATTTACATGGCATAAAATCAGTCAGTACAGAAAACAATAATACACACAGCATTAGAAACCTCATGAACCTTTGACACAGTGAATCTAGTGTTTGATAAAGGAGTAACTCTGGAAGCCAGATTTTCCTCCTAAAAGCAAACGGGATTATAATTTTTCCTCACACTGCTGATTTAATAGGCTCTCCTTACCATCCAAACTGCTGAGCTGGCTCAGCTCCTGTTGTTTAAAAGGGACAGGAGATAACCAAAGTAGTTGGATGCTGATATGGCCAGCTGTCCACGGAGAATTCGCAGGGGATGACTTGGGTACCTCACCCACAACACCAAGAGATCACTTGAACACATGCAGGTCACAAGTTCACCTTTGGTACAAATTCGGGTTTCAACAACAGTAAAACAAATTCTGCACCACCCGCTCTGTTTAGTACATCCCTTTGTCCATGTGTGCACTCATAACCTGAAACATGTCCAGCACTAGGAGATCCCACCAGCACAAAGGGATTTCATTCAAATGCTAAACTTTTATATCTCTTGATGATTGTAGTTGGCATTCTGGGCCTAGAGCACACACTTACTGAAAGACTTATCAAAATAAAGAGAATTAAGGAGGCATCTTCAGACCACATTACAAATATTTCTTCAGTGAACTCAGTTCAGAGTCATTTGGCCTTCTCCAAAACACTACCTTGTATCTTTTGGAAATACCAACATCAACTCTGCATCAACATGCAAATTCCTGAAGAAGGAAAAGGTCAAAGCATGCCTGAACCCTTGGTGACATGAACAGAGTCTCAACCCTAACTTCAAACTTCAAGAGACACATAGCCCATGCAAAATTCTAGAGAAACTCTCTCAACTTTCCCAAACCCTGTGAAAAAAAAAATTTAAAAATCCCTCATCTTTATTAATTTTGCTCCTTCCTTGCAACAGCATCTATTCCAAGGCACTGAGGTGAAAAGACTTAAAGGTCTATTTGGTACAACTTAAGTTTTACCAATCTGAGATGCACAGGTTCTGCAATAGAATTTTCCTGTAGGCAGTTTTGATTAACTTTGATTAACTTAATTTAGTTAGCTTGCTACAGAAGTAGCTTATTATTTTAAGAGAGAACCTTACCAAATATTTAAATATCTGACCTCATATAGAAAAAATATACCAGCAACAACCAAGTTCCATTCAGGTGAAGATCAGCTATGATAGCAACGATGATCTTTTACAAGCGCAGCCTCTGTGGACAATGAAGCACTGCTGTGGTCTGTGTGGAAAAACGTGAGTAGGGCTCCACTGCTGTGGCTGAGACTCGCAGGCTACATGGCTCCATCGGTACTGCGGGCCTGGAACCCTTCCCTGCGGACACTGTTCAAGTCCAGGCGCGTCAGGACCTCGCAGCGCACCAGGAGCGTGTCATCCTTGATGAAGGTTCTCTGTTTCAAGTTCTGCAGGTGCATGAAAGTCACGTAGCCAAAACCTTTCGGATTGCGGTGAATTGTCGGTCTCTGGAAGGCCAGCAGCTCTGGCTTGGCTTCCATCACCTCTTCGTGGTTCTGCCGTTCTGGGCCTTCAGATTGATCCAAAATAGAAAGTCGTATGGTGCCCTGGAAAGGCCAGGGCAGGTGGCTGTCATATTCCCCTTGCATAGTGTGGACAAACAGAGAGATAAAATTAGCACAGCGCTGAGCGTTCGGTAACTGGATATGCAGGCGCAAGCACAGCTTGTAGCCAGGCCTCCCTGTGTAAAAGCCAGGACTGTGCATCACTACAGGTCTCTCTTCTTCCTGGGCTTTCTGCAGTCCACTGAAGTTCTCAATCTTCCAGATATAAATACCATTACATTGCTGTGCCTCCATTTCGGTAATCTTCCCCTCCAAATTTCGGATAGTACGTTTCAGTTCTGCCATGTGAGTGTTCTGAGTCTCCATTTTAGCAATGAGTTCCCTGATTTGGTGATCTTGTCTTACCAGACGACCTTCCAACTGCTGAATAGTTTCCTTGAAGTTTTCAACTTCTGGATTGCAGTCATAGGCGGCATGTGACACGTGTGAGAAGAGGGCAGGTTCAAAGGGTAGGCCATTGATGAAGGGTACAGGATTTGCAGCAGTAACACTGATATTCTGAAAACTCTGAGCCATCATCCTCATGTGAACCTGAGTAAACTCCTGCATATGCCGTGCCAGCTCATTCCTTTGCATCTAGGATTTAAGAGAGATGGCATTAGCAACACATTAAACATCTGCATTCACATTTTAAATGTGGCTCTAAAGAAAATCAAACAAGTAGTTGCTTTTGTCATGTGAGAAAAACTGCAGTGTAAATCAAAAACAAAGGTGTGACAAAATAGCACTTTATCAACGGGGAGCTCCAAGTTTAGGATCACTGTTAGGAAAAATGAAAAAAAAAAGTTCAAATACCAGTGGGCAAATCGCAGAATTGTTTAGGCTGGAAAAGACCTTTAAGATCTTTGTGTCTTTGCCCTGATGTCGATACAGCTGGGCTCCAACAAAAGCGTAGATATGAGGTGATTTCCGCATAGAACTGTTAACCTGGGAACTTACAATAGAACTGACATATATGACTGCAACATAAATCAGGTATGTACATTGTTTTTGTTGGCTTGGGACTTTGATATGTCACAGACATTCTTGTTAGAATATTTATTATTAGTAATAGCATACTGCATAGTTGCATAATTCTATGTAATGTTTAATAAGGAAACCTTCAATTGTATTTTTACAGAAGCTGCAGCATCTCCAGGAGAACAACAAAATTTCTCTGGAAAAGATTGAGAACAACTTATTAAAGGCCCACACATTATTATAAAGACCCAAACTTCAAATGGAGACAATTTTGAGTAAAAAAAATGAAGTATTTCAGTAGTACATACAGTGAGCAATAGGAACAGTACATTTCAAACAGTACACCTAAATGTAAAAGCAAGATATGAAGAAATAGAGAGTATTTTACACTGAAAACATTCTTGTCAAATATTCCAAAGGCAAGCACTGTGTATTCAGGATCACCTTCTAGTTAATGAGCATTCATGATAAAAAAAAACAGCTTTTGTAGGAGTGATAACTTCCCTATGAAACCATCATTAATTATGGTGTACACTTTCAGTAACACTGTTGAACTCAAAACAAAGACATGGTGAAAGTCTGTTAGTGATAAATATATTTACAATTTTTCTGTGTTCTAAATCAGCATTATACTCCCTTCATTGATTTGCTAAAATGCTCCATAGTATCAAATGGCATAGGAAAATATATATGTGGAAATGAAGGGGAAAGACCCATTTTTAATAAGAGGTATTAAAAAACTAGAAATAAGAGCATCTAGATTAATAATTCTAGAATTTAACAAAACTGATTTTCTTTGTGGAACTCTAGGAGTCGTAAGCATATTTGGCCACAACTTTGGAAGAAATGCTAGAAGCTACTTTATTGACATGAAAGCTGAGAAAACATGAAATAATAAAATGAAGGTCATCAAGCAAATTGTTCGCAGAGCTTTTTAAATTTGAAAAAGCAATTTCGAAATGCAATGCACCAACATGCACTGTTTCAGAATTAAGATACCTCAAAACAAAAAACCCACAACCACAAATCACTGAGGATTTTGGGCTGGTGAATGAAGCAAGAATAGGAAAATACATTACAAAAGCAACAGACAAAATCAAAAGGTCTGCAATTCAGAAGGTACTGACGCAAGGCTTACCTTTTCAGGACACCCAAAGGCACTGTAAAAACATGGCACTGGGGCAGTAGGACAATCATTGTCATAATGGTTAGGCATCTAAAATAAATCAGATTTGATATTACTTCTCCATCAAGAATATCTTATCCAAAAAGGATACAGCTGGATGGATTTTGAACAGGTACCTGAAGTCAGATCAGTTTATACCTATGTAATTTCTTAAGGGAATACAGAAGTTTTGAACAAAAATGTTAGCTGAAAAGATTAAACATCCCACATGTATGTACCAAAACATTTCACTGACTGACTTTGTTTTTACATTTGGTCTCAGAAAGCAATTCAGGTTTCCTGGCTAGACCAAACATCTATTTTTGGGGCCTATCCTCCAGCCAGATCACGTTCAGTTCCTTCCCTTCTGAAGGACTACTTGCACATACTTATTGGGTCTCTCTTTATTATTATCTTCCTCAAAAAGTTCAAGTTCAATTTTTTTGTGGTCCACATTTTCCAGACCCAGATCAGTCATCTCACTGCTCTCGGTCCTCCCTATCCCCACCCTCCCTCAAAAGCACAACAACTTCAACTGATGCCTCACGAGCCCTAAAGAGAGCAAAGGATCATTCAGTGTTTCACAGGCAGAATCCCTGTTTATATAACCCCAGGTGTTTGCCTTGTTTAAATATCACTATGAAGCACAAGGCTAATAGAGGTCAGCTATTATTACAAATGTTCAGCATTCTCTGTTCCTCACTTCTGCATTCATTATTCTACCTAAAACCAGACTTTTTCCTTTGTCATTATTAAGCTGAATCCTGTTTTTCAGAGCATTTGTGCAATTTTACAAGATCCTTATTTATTTTAACCCAGGCCATCAACATAGTTTCCATCCCATATTAAACCAATCAATATTTATCATTTTCCTGCCGATGAAGTTATTATTGAACAGAAGAAATACTAATGGCTATTACAACAGTAATGGACAAGCAGAATTCCAGCCAGCATCCCAGTTTGATAGTGAATTTACTTATAGCTACTTCCCACCAGTGGCTTTCCAAGTACAAAACCTCTCCCTCTCTGCCCAAATCAAAGCCTCCTCTTGTAATGTCAGCTATAACCAATGGCAGGTGTTGGTATTTTTTCAACTCTGTTCAAGATCAAAGACATGCAGCATGGCCCCTGTCAAGAAGCAGTACAGCTGAACAATGTGATGTGCAGCCAAGATCCTACAGAGGTTTGCCAGACTGCAACTGCAAGCTGGAGCAGCATTTAAGGAGTATTATACCTGACTGGACGTTTTCAGAGACAGGCACGTAGTGGTTTAGTAGCTAGCAGACCAACTGTATCTCCCAGTTTAATGCTGGATTAAAGAAGCGATGTAAATATGGAACACCTGACTTGGAATAACCAGAGACAAAGGGAGTCTCTTACCTGCTCTCTGATGAGCACCGTGTTGCAATATTCACAATATACATTGGCAAGTGGGCAGGTTTGGTCATGCAGCTTAAGTGATCAAACAGAAAAAAGAAAGAGGAGAAAGCATCAGTAAAGTTACCCAGTTTAAGAGAGGGTCAATCACCCTTGATCACACATTAGATTTTTATTTATATTCCTAATTTCACATTTAGCTGTATGCAACTGCAAAACAAAGACAATCCCTTTACCCTTAACAGTATGTTTTCTATTATTGTTTTTTCCTGGACTTATACAAGTGGTTCATAAAGTTAAGATATTTTATTTCCTGAAGCTCTTATGCGCCAATGAAACCTGATTTTAACCATAAGTTTCTAAAATTCATGTTCAATTGTACTGGAACTATATGAAAGTGCTTTTTTTGTTTGCTTTTTAGATTTGTATTGTTGGACAATATGAGGTACACTTGATTGACAAATCACAATATTAATATCCAAGGACATTTAATAGTCCTTGAGAAAAAACACATCCATATAAAGAAATAGTAACAGCAAAAGGAAAATATTATCCTCAGTATCACCTGAATAAAACATACAGAGCCAGGTGAAGAATTCAGAAATTATCTTGGTCTTGTGTAGTAGCAGATACCCCCCAAAATTTATCTCCTGATATATCCTCTCTCCCAGTCATAAAAACTGCAAATGTAAATATTGTTTTTTGTATTCTATGGGCAGTAGATACTGGCCTGTCTGATAGTAAGGTCAGAAATCAGTGGTTCAGAAATCAGTCTCCTCACACCACATGGTTCCCAATACGTTTGTATTTAAGAACACTCTCTCTGCAGCTTTTGCCTGTTCCAGGCTCATGTCCTGAGTTTGTGGCTTCTAAGATGTGCAGCAGCACAAAAAGCTGTTCTAGACCAAAACTTTTTAGGTTTTTTGGTTTGTTGGTTTTTTTGGTTTTTTTTTTTTTTTTTTTGTTAACTGTTACTCTCTTTCCAAGCAAACCCATGTGAATGCAGGTTGACAAACTGACACTCCTGCTCAATACCTCTTTATCTTCATAGGCCATAGGCGTGGCACAGTTTGGGCAGCACACCTGACGCCTTGGACACTCCTGGGTCATGTGCTCCTTCAGATGGTTCTTTGGGAAGGTTCCTTGGCACTGTGGGCATTCCACAGTGGAAAAATCACACTGCTGCTGGTGGTCCTGCAGAAGGGCAGAAGAGGGATTTGATATGTTAAACAGGAACTATCATCTCATCTGTTTTCAAGAGAAAGCACAAGGCAAGACAGACGAATCACAACCTTTCCTTCATGCAGGGAAATCCTTATACTTATGCTGACTCCAGGAATAGGCTGTTCCTGTCCCATTACTAAGGTCAGGGTTCCACAGATTCAGAGCTTTAAGAACGTTCTCAGTAAACATTTAGTTTAATATTTATCCTTTTAACTGCATATATTATTTTCCGAAACAATTATTTCAACTAATATATGTAGCTACTTTGAGAGACAATTAAACTGACTTTAAGAAACTTGTGTGAAGCACAGACACAGATCAAAAGACAAACATGAATGATGGTCAGCAGAAAGCTGCATTAGTACAATTGTCGTGCACTGTGATGTTTACTTGAGCATCACCTAACTACAATTAAATACTCATTAAACACCCATATGTGGGTCTATAGTCTTGAAAGACAAGTGCACTGAGTCAGCATAAATGAGTACCAGGTATGACCTGGTTTATTTATTATTAAATATTATTACAATATTTAGGTAATTTCAAATTTTTACTTGTCTGTGAGAGCAAGGTTCCATATTTTCAAAACTACTTCTCACCTCTAAGTGCCTGAGCTCCATCTTCATGCTGCAGCCCTTGTTGGGACACCTGACCATTAATGAAAGGATTTCCCGTTTGGCGAAGTTGTCAGGAAAAAGTTGATTTTCAAGCAGAATTTCATTGTCTACAGGACATTTGTGACCTGCATCTCTACAATGCAGAAAAGAAGGAACGGTAAGATTTCCAAGCACTTCATTTAAAATATTTTTACACCAGGAAGACATTAGTGGCCAAATAATAACACAGCAAGAAAATCTTTGAAAACAATGGTAATTATGTGGCAATGACCAGAAAATATGAAATGCATTTCAGAAAAACTGAAAACACATACTTTCCCTGGAGGTGGCATGGCTGTGGTTGCAGCACTTTACAAACTCAGTTTTATTTGTACAAATGCCATGTTAAGTACTCTGGAAACAAACACGAGGAATATGTAAAGACACTAAGAGCTTACAGTCCTGCTTCTCTGAGTACTTCACATAGCTCAAACATCAAAGAATATTTCACATACTACTTCAAAACAATTACTTAAACTTGCTTAGACCTCCTCTCATTTCCTTCTCATTTTATAAGCAGCCAAGGTGATCACAGCTAAGAAAAAAGGCAGAATTGTCTTTTTTTCCACACTGACTTCATCTGTTTGGCATTGCATTACACACTGCTCAGTTTGCTGGTTTTGTTTTTCAGCCAATTGATCAGTTGGTCATCCCTCAATTTCATTATAAAGCAAACAGGGTGAAAACCTCCAGACACAAAAATTATTAGTAACTATGAAAGTTACACTGGATTTGGAACCAGGTGTTGCATCTGAAGCCATTTTAACAGCAAACAGACGAGTCAGTGCTAACTGGTGGAGGTTTGGAATCTGATGGAACAGGAATGCATGCAACCTGCACAAGGTAACTAACAGCCTGTTCCAGTTCATCAGGTTCTGTCTACCTGCATGTATATACAAAAATCATTAGAAATGGAGTAAAAAGGGGGATCAACTCTATCAAATTTTCCAGTGTCAGCTAATTCTGAAAGCAGTGGACCAACATATTGATTCACAGTTAATGCAGTGAAAGAGGCATGAGGGATCAGAGCTCCTGCGTGCTAATGGAAACACCAATAAAATGGAAAAATACATGGGGTGGAAAAATGTCAGAGAGCACTTGTGGTGCAAGGATCAAAGGCCAGATCATTGTCACTGCCTGCAAGCACGGGGGGAAGCAGAACCTAGTGGGCTGTGGTGACCAGGAAGGAATTTATGTTCTTTGTTGGAAAAGGAAATAATTGCTCAGCAACTCCATCAGCAATGCTGCTAGAGGAAGTGGAGGTAAAGTTGCCACTTCAAAAAGAGGCAAAGAACTTCCTTTCACAAGTTTTGCTTGCAGAGCAAGCTCACCACATGCCTGAGAATCACACTCCTAAACAAGCAGAAGAAAGAAAACACCTAGCTTGCCTTGTTTCAGAGCTCCCTGAGACCAGTGTGATCTTTGTCACAAGCCAGAAATGTTCCTCACTTCACAACCTACAGGAAATCAGTTTTCACAGGTATAACTTGGTTACAAATGCCCTGTTTAGTATAAAGGAGTATAAAGATAGCTCAATAGGTCTGCTAAGAAAGCAGTTTTATTTCTACAAAGAAAAGCTGATCATGAGTAAGAGCAGTCAGCAACAGATTCATTTGAAATAATGATTACCAAATCCCCAATTTAAATAACTAGCAGATAAAGGGCAAAGTAAGAATGAAATGCAATTTTCCAAAGTAGGCAAGTGTAGTAAGGAAAAAGCAGTAACTCATTGTAGGATATTAAACAGGCTTCAAATACTATTCACAAGGATCAGGACTGTGTTTACAACTCTGCTAAGATCCATCTACATACAAAGATGTTGCTATACGTTTCCTGTGATAGAACTGAATTTATGCACCTCATTTCTAACTTACATTACAGTGAAGGCTTTCCTATGCTGGAATTATTTATTAGATTGCACTCTGCCACTCACAACAGTGCTTGTGAAACAATGGCCATCTGCTACACAGTATGAGGAATATTCCTGTAATTTCCCTTGAGATTAAAATACAGGTATCAAGAGTAAAGCCAGAATAATTCTGTAAGAAATGCTGCTCTGTCATTTTAACAAGTGAGTGGTTTAGCCAAAAAGCTGAGACAGTTGGCAGAGACTTTAACTGCAGCCATGCCAGCTGCTGGATGAACTGCCAGCACCCAAAGATTTCCCTGCTGCCCCTTGCTACCTCACAACTCTGCTTTTCCAATAAACAGAGGTTCTGATGTTTGGCAAGCTCTACTACAAACCCTAAGTCAGCTTTGCCCTAAGACACAAGACAGAAAAGACTGGAGTGAAATAGAATTAGCTACTGCACCTGAAGTTAGTTCTTCTAAAATTTCCAGCAATCTATTTTGTTGACAAGTAACATTCATAAACTCATCTGTAGTTAGGTAGATAAGCTTCTCCTCTCCATGAGTTATAGCACTTCAAAGCACTTCAGACAGCTTTATTTAAAAAGCTGCCAACACTTTTTGGGAGGCAAACATTTACTATTATCAAATCTCATCTAATCATGTCCTTCACACTGTAAGATCGAAGAGTCCAGTTTTTAAAAGGTTTTCCATTTTTTTTTCTGATTGCAGCTACAACTTCTTCAACACAAACAACTACAATTGTTTGTGTATGTCACAAGAAGCAATTACTCAAAAAATGCTTGTCCATCCTTCATTTAAAATCCTTAATCTCTGTGTTCACTTGAGTTAAGACAGTGGGGAAATGAGGAATAAAGGGAAGCAATTTTTCCTGATCAAATGAAGGCTGTGACAATCTCTTAGTGAAAAAAAACCCAGTACTTAGAGAATGTAAACTATCACTTTCCATTTTCATTTTAGTTCTGTGGAAGCTTCTCAATACCTCAATCAATCTAGTACTGTAAACAGTACATACTGCAAATCGATACCGTACTGTAGACACTACATAATCCAAATCAATAGCTTGATCTATGGATACCAACTGAGCATGCAGTTCAGCCCTTCGGGGATTCAGAGAGGTCTGGCACTTCAAGCTGTCCTCCCTCCTTTTACAAGCAGTCACTCAAACTGTCCTCCAAAGACAAAGTTCAGTGGGGAATGAGGGAAAACTTTTACTAGCAATGAAACATCTGAAATATGTTGATCTACTGATCATCTATCATCTCAAAAGAAGAAAATGCTTTTCACCCTATTCAGTATTCACTGAAACAGTCATCAGTTTTCATAGATATACAGAAAGAGTATAAAAGAAGGAGAAGCTTCTGCTCATGGTCCTTTCCATGGGGAAATACTTTCTGAGAATTTATGTAGCAGAAACTACAGAGAAACCCACAAAATTCTGTATTCAGAGAACATAATTGCCGGCATACTATTCATTTAGTGAACTACAAATGATGGATAAGGAAGAAAAAGAAATGGTATAGAACTATGGACAAATGGTATGAAAAAACAATCAAGAAAACACTGTCCATTTTGCATGCCATAAAATAAATATCAGGGAAAACACAGCAAACACTGAAGACAGTTTAATGATCTTTACACAAAAGTGTGCAAAGTATGGTTGAAAATGAGCCAATTCTACCTATGAGTCACACAGAATTGAATATATAAATTCCTATCAAAGTGACATTTGAGCTAAGTGAGCAACTGCTAAGAAAAAAATTGCGCTTATGCTGAAAAGAAAAAATCCTACAGCATTATATCTATCAGTGTAATCCAATACTCACTCACACATTTGGGACACTGATGACTTCATTCCAGGTTTAAGGCAAGTGCTCTCTGCAAGGTACTCTCTGCCCTTTCTTGCTCTTTCAATCATCCATTTCTGTAAGTCCAGCCTGCTCTTGCCTTTGTTTCTTATTTCCAGTCCCTCATATGGGTTTTCTCTCTCAAATCTAGTTTTGTTCAGAACTAGTCCCTCATCACATTCTCTCTTCCAGCTCAAGAAGGAAGCAGCTAATTTCAAGTGAAGAACTGAAAGCATGAATTGCCTTATCCACACCAAGAAATCAGATTGTCTGTAGTTTCCTGTAGTTATCAAGAGAAACAATCATCGGCAAAAGACAGGCAATTTTATAATCCTGAGCTGGAAATGGAATTTATTTGGGGGATCTGTTTACCTTTTTTTTTTAAATTATTATTTGAAGCTTAATCCATTTTTTAGATTCATAACCTGGGTAAGATTGTAAAAATTTACTAAACTATCTAAAGCTCACGAAACTTCAAAACTTGTGACATTCTAGCCATATATAGCACCTTTAATGAATAATACATTTCCAGAGTTCTATTAGCACTCACTGCTAATGCACCTTGGGCAGCTCTATTCAGTTTACATTGACTTTACACTGCTGTGGTACGTGAATTCCTTCTGGAAAGCAGCTTCCACAGGTTTTCCTTTACCTTATCGATTTGACAATGCAGCCCTTGCAGAAGCGGTGGCCACACGGTGTCTGCACGGCTTCCCGGAGGGCCATCAGGCAGATGGGGCACTCGTACTTGCTCTCCAGGGGCGGATCGAACTCCACGTCGTAGCCCTGCGTCTCCTCGGAGGCGGCGGCGGGCGCGCTGCCGGCGGCGCTGCCCGCGCTCTCCTCCTTGGGCGCGGCGCTGCAGGCGCTGGCCATGGCCGCGCAGCAGGCGCTGTCCGCGTCCCGGCCGCCGCAGCTGCCGCCACTGTGCAGCAGGCTCATGGCAGCCCCGCCACGCCGCACGGCACCGCCTGCAACCGGGCACAAACATGGATCAGTTCAAAGGATGGCAGGGCCGCCCTCCCAGGCAACAACAAAAATTAATTATAACCAGAAATACGGGAACGGAGTTACACATTTGGTTCTATTCAAAATCATTGGTTTTGTTTTGCCCCTGCTAGCTTTTATTGATAATCTTGTGATATGTAGGAAAGGACACTGCATCCTGCAGCACAGTTCAAATACCCCTCCACCCCTTTCTGTTATCTCTTTCATATGACTATCTGATTTCTGTAAAAAGAGGAATCCTCTCTATCCTTGCTATGTCTACGAAGATATTTCTTTACCCCTTCTATATTATTTACCTCTAAGGCATTCAAATAGATTTTGTGTCGGAAACAGAACCAAGTTTCCTTGCAGGACAGCAGCTCAATTCCATGTTTTCCTTCCAGTGTATATATGTTATTTAGCATTTTCTGTATTGCGCAATGCACAGTACAGATTTCAAATCAACTTAGCTGCAGGACCACAAGTAAAATACAAGTCCAAGCACCCAAACCAAGTAGCTGATGTGCTGTAAATGAAATTCAAATATACAGCACTGCTGATAACATTTTAGAACTGCCAACAGGACTTTAAATTGAGTAAGAAGCTACACATGAGATAAGGATAATAATTCCACAACTCAAAAGCTATCTACAAATTACTAGTACTCAAACGGTGCTCTTGCTCTCCTTTCCCTCTTCCAGGCTAGCTGGCAGGAAGGACAAGGGACATGATTGTAGGAACAGAAGATAACAAGTCACCTTTCCCTGAAGAGTGGTGGATGGCATACTAAAGCCTGCTTTTACAACTCTTCTCTAAAGCAGGGTGAACTCATAGGTATGAAATGAAAAAATGCTGGTATCCCCAAATAGATTGCTAGTGTTTCTACACAGAATAAGAGAACCTTAAAAAAAAAGTCTTAACAACAAATACAAAGACCAAGAAACCTTCCTCTCCCCTGATATTTTTAATGGCTACAATCATTTTCTTAGAACCCAACTGTGGTTAGTTTTCTATAAATGACATTTCTTTGAAAAATTATCACCAGGTGCAAGCTAGTAGGAGTAGTCTGAGGGTTATGGAGCCAGGCATGCAAAACAAGCCAAATAAACCTGGATTTGATAATCTTTAGCACAGCAGTATAGGCAAAGGTCTCTTGCAGTGTTCACCTAATGAATGCACTGTTATACCATTATGTCATTTAAAATATAGCAGGGGTGGCAATCCAATCAAGAGACAAATCATAAGAACTGTCTATCTGCATCACTACTGCAGATGCTGGAGGCAGCAGAATGAATAGGATTATCTTGACCATGAACTCAAAACCCAGAAAATTTTCTTGCCTATATCAGAATTGGAATATCACAACTAATTTTTACAAAATGTTCATGGATGGGAGGAGGACATATAGGTAGTTTTATCTGGGTACTTATTTTATGACACCTTTAGATTATATCAACAGAAATACTAATTACACAAAGCCTCAAATAGCATTTATAGTAAACATATTTGGAACATGTGCAAAATCACAGAAATGTGCTTTAGGCCATCTACATGAGAAACAACTGGCAATACTGCCCATGATAACACACTACGAGCTATCCAGACCAAAAAAAGATGCAGATCTATCTAAAAAACCCCAAACTTTCCATATTTTGATTAGATATAGTTAGAATAATTAAACCAGAACTTTTATTCTGTTGTATAAATATATGACTTTCCATCCTGTTGGGGTATGCAGTGGTATGAGAAGTATCTGAAGAACAGCATTCTTGACATTTCCAAAATACCATTAAGGTACAGAGCCTCAAAGCACAGGCTGACAGTTCTGAGTTGCACTGGACTGGCCAGCAGTGCTCACTTTCTGCAGAAGTAGCTCTAGAAAAGAGCTGTCTGGAACTGCACCTAAAGAGTGCTGCTCATTTCCACCCTATTTTCCACCCAGGTGTATTGTCCCTACACATTATCTACCACAACAGGCTTTATAACTAAGGCTCCTAAACACAACAGCAATACAAAAACCAAGCAGGCTCTCAGCAGCTGCTCCAGCCATAGCCCAAACATGACCAGTTTAATCCCACAAAGGCATCAGCTCCCCCAGTGACTTAGAATGGATGCAGAGGAAGCAATACTTAGAAAGATGCTTTGTGTGACAGAGATTTCTTTTTTAGTCTGCCATCGGTAGATCTGTTCTCTCTGGAGAAGAAACCGAGCTTGTTTCCACTGTTAAACTAACACAACTTATTTAATTGCCGCTGCAGAGGATGATCAGTTCATGGGCCACATGTCATGAAAAATCACAGGAACTAAACTGGGTCAACGGAGTGGGAATGTTGGTATACAGCATATTAGAATCCACAGGCCAGCCTGGGACTGAAAAATTCACATTACTCTAAACCACAGGGGTATATTTAGCAGGACTAATAAAGGGAAGAGGAACATAAGTCCCTTTAGCAAAGTCACAAAGAAATGCAGGAAGTCACAAGAAATATTCAGCTTTACTCAAATACAGCTGTCACATTAACTGCAAAGAAGTGTGTGACTCTTCTCTTGGGCTGTTCCTAGGAAAAAAAATCCCATAGTATTTACAATTCTGCTCTTATAAAGAAGAAGCCAGGATCTGACTAGGTATAATCTCACTAGCTGAACACTTTGTACATTTAAGTGCTATGCAAGCAGTGCCTCTTTGGCCATTTGAATTGTTTCTACAGACATAGCAGGTAGGAATATTCAGTTTACAGAAACAAAACTCCCATACCAGAGTCAGTTTAATGACTGAGTCACTGCAATCAGTCAACATCCTAGTCTGACACAAACCCCCTCTTATTCATGATATATTCCACTCCTACACGGAGCTTTTTATCTGCATATGACCAAGTGGTTCACAAAAAAAGAAGTGCAAGAATCTTTTTAAATTGGGAAATTCAGGCACAAAGAAGCAACTTAAGGTGATTAAGAACCAGATTTTAAACTTTGTTCATATTTTATATAAGGGTTCCTCCTACTACTCTTATCCATTTCATCTTATCTGTGAGCAAATTCTTCCTTCCTCCACATATATTTTAGGTGTGGGGCAAGGCACAATTTTCAAAATCAAAATCCACACTGCTGTTACTCAGACAATTCACCAAGGCCTTACTACTCCACCACAGTTTAAATTGATTTTGCTGTACACTGTAACTCCTGTACTAGGAATTAGACCTGTTTCTTGTGGAAGTGACTTTATCCTCCAAGAGCAGGACATAGGTTTAATTTTTTTTGGACAGAGCAGTGCTAAGACAAAACCAGTACAGAAAAGTGTCCTTTGAATGGCAGTGACAGGTCTTTTCCCTGGTGAAGGTAGAGCAGACAATCTGTGACCTTACTGTAGCAGTTTCTCATCTTCCTCTCCTGGAGAATTCAAAAAATAGTTAGGCTGGAAAAGGATGGATTTTAAGCCCCAAACTAGGACATGTCCCAAAATTCAAATCAAGCTGCTTTCTTTTTGATTATGAAAGAAGTCTCCACTGAAACAAAAACTAAGATTACTAAAAACCACATCAGTTTTTCTTCTTATTGGTAATAGTTGTTATTCTTCCTCTGTGCTGAACAAAACTGAATCAAATGCAAGTACAACAATATCCAAATATAAATTTAAAATACCTTGTGTACACCACAGCCTTGAGAACTTATCCTATTTTTAAAATGTTAGTTGTTTAATACATTAAACACTTTTCTAGAATGCTCTCTGTACCTTTTTTGTTCCCACAACATCCAGCTTTTAGATCCAGGAACAACAGCCATTAAACTGGATCATTACGTGGTAATCCTTGCTTTTGCTAGCGTGAAGTTTCTAAGGCAGAGAAAGTCTTAAACTACGTCTGAAAATGTACCTGAAATGCTCTTTTCTAGAGCTAGGAAGTGCTGCCAGACCTACTGACTCTGGAGATAAAGGGCTTCAGCTTGGGCACAGAGGTATCCAGGCCTTGGGCTGGCAAAGGTTGATTTTGCTCACTGAGGCAACAGCTGCGTTGTTTGCCAACAGAAAGGAAGGTGCTTTCCATGCCAAATAGTAATGGACAGAACTTGTTTGATCATTACTTGTGCTGCAGAAGTCTGGGAATGCCCTAAGGATGAAACTTTCACACCCCAGAAAAGACAGTTAAAGAACAGTTAAAAGAAAAGGAGTCTCCATCCCACTCTTCCAACTCTGAACCATAATGACACCTTTCTTCACAAAGTAACCTGTGCGTTGCTATTTACACTGCTACATTACAGAGTGATTAGGCTGATGTGAGATAGGAGTCAGACCAGAAGAGCAAACTCCTGCAAGAATAATGTACCTTAGGATGAATAAAAATGACTTCAAAACAGAATTTAAACTGCCCATATTTTAAATTAATTTATGCATGCAACAAAGCTCAGTACTCTGATTTTTCAACTCCCATAGTATAATGAAGTTTAGGTAGACTTATATGGATTTTCAAGCGCCAAACTCCTCTACATAAAAAAAATCACTGGCATCAGAAAATATCTTCAGATTGCCTGTAAAATCCCACTATCATTAAGAGTATTAGGGAGGAAGTAAAAGTAGGCATGGCATACTATTTACACTGAAATATAAAATCATATTTTCAAGCATTTGGCAAACTTAAGCAATACTGTGCTATCAGTTGCTATAAGACAATTTTTTTATTCCAAATCAGGAAGTGCTTAATACAATTAATTTCCACATAACCTTTCCCGGAAAATTGACAATGACTACCCATAAAAATAAGGAATCAATACAGAAGACTATTTCAAATCTTTTTTCTTACTCAAAGTTCACAAATATAATTAATTTCCTTGCAGCCTGGCCAGCACACACCCAGCATGGGGAATGCCTTTAGCACTGCATCGACAGAAAACTGGCCAAACTTTTCTCTTCATGTGCCTTGTATATGTGTGTATAGATTTCTGGGTCATGAGACTGACAGACCAGTGGAGTGACTTTGGATAATTTTTGATGGAGTAATACTTGCAACACTTATTCCCAGGCACATTAATCAATGGTCTACTGATAACTGATAAGAACCATGTGTTTCCACTATGAGGTTTGTAGCTATCATCACTATGGCCTCATACAGGCACAACACACGAAATTATGCTAATGCCTTTTAATTAATACCTATAAAACACTTCTATTTCAAAGCTATTAAATGGCTATACAAGCCAAAGTAATAAGACATTCAGGCAGAACATTTAACTACAAAAACTAAGTTCTCCTTTCTTGTAAAAGTCTGCAAGCATGTTGCTTATTTTGTTGAGATACAAACTTTTTTTTTTCCCTAATAGCAGCAGCCTTTAAGACATCCAAGTCTTTTGGATAACCACCATACTCACACCATTTTAACACGTGAACCTAAAGACTTGAAAGAAGAATTTTTGTTTGAGGCAAACACAGACAACATTCCAAGCTCATTAGACTATCAAGAGCTCCTCAGTAGAGCACAGCAGCCCTTAGGAGGTTTCTGAAGCTTTCCAGGTGATTTCTCTTTATTTGTAAAGAATGCTGTCAGGTTTTAATCACCTAAGTATTTTCAAGCTTGAATGTTACTTAGGAGACTAGATGGTAGCACACTCACAGTTACATTCATATTTTATCCTATTTAAGTATGTCAAAACAAATTTAATTTTAGTGAGCAGTGGAAGCATACTAGACTGTATTTAAGACCAAGATATTCTGTGGGTTTTTCCATAACCAAAAAACAAACCCAAGCCAAAGTTCCCTGAAACTTTCTTCAGTTTATTAACTTATAGACAGAATTTACTGGGAACTGTTCAGAACAACAAATATAAGGAAAGCACCGCTAGTGAGAAGAACAGTACTACTGAACTCTTTATTTGGCAGTGACTCTGGCTTCTGTTCTCCCTTTGCACACTGAGAACACATTCAGATATGCATTATGCCTTTCTAGACCCCTCAGTAGATCTACAGAGAATGTAAGATGCTGCCCTAATGAGAACAAAGTAAAGCATAAAGCATTTCAAAAACAGGCAGGGAGAGGTATGGCTGTGAACAAATGTGATTTCTGCATGGCAGTCTCCAGATTACATTTAATTACCATCCACCTCTACAGGCATGAGACTTGTATGTGGCATTAGTAAAATGATCTGAGATCCTGGGAAAGCAAACAGTGAATTAAACATTCATTCTGAAACAACTAAAACATTTCTCCTTTTCACTCCCCTTTACACTTACTTTTGTTTTCTTTTTGACACGCTTTACCTGGAATACTTTATGGTCAGTTTTCACAGTCTGGATCGAAAACTTTTTTTTTTTTGTTACATGCGCTTTAGCTAATCTGTGCTACCGAGATACAAAAGTTACTGTTCTTGAAATAGTAAACTCATAGAAGTTCAGTGGGTGAAGAAAAGAATGCATGTTCACCTCAGATACTTTTTCATGCTGAAGTTCCATCAGCATAGGTACTGATTGTGTGCCCTGTCTTTCTAAATACAGTAGCAGTTTTCTATGATAGAAAGCAGTACTGCAGTGCTGCAATACTACAAAACTTTAAAAGCCATTTATGTCTTGACAAATTCTCATTCAGCAGAGTCTGACTGAGCTCCATAGATCTTCACTCGCTGGGAAAAGCTGAAGGTAATGTGGAATATGCACAAGAATTATGCTTTTATCAGCATAATTCTGTGACTTTTCTCCCCCTTCATCAACTAGAAGTACAAGTTTTATGGCCTTTTCATTCAGCAGTTTGCTCGTAAGTCTTTTGACAGCTGGTGAACACAGTGCAAAATTCACCCAAAGCTTCAAATCGATACTTTATTAATCACTCACAGTGGTATCTAAGACACCACAAAATCCACACAGCTGAGGGGTAGCGCTGCAGAACGTACCAGAGGCAAACACGGGGGAATACTTTCTGCAAGCTTTAACAACTAGGTCTAAGGGATATAATTAGAACATTTTCCTCCCACCTACAGCTGAGATTTCTGTTTAAGAACGAAAAGACTCAGCGTGACCTATCTGAGCCCGACAAAATTGACGGAAATTACTACTGAAGTAATAATTTATTACTCGTGTTAATAAAGTTACCGTAAATATTAAATAGTGCCAGTCTCTACTAGAAAATAAGAGCTATCGGGTTTAGAAACAGTAACCTATCTTGCAAATTACCCTTTAACGGGTTTCCGAAAAATTTACTGAGTGTCTCTGTTTCATGGTGGGAAGAACAGAGCCCAAGTTCAGCTGATGTGCTCCAGACAAGGAGCACAGCCCGAGAGCCCCCGCTGCTCCCGCTGTCCCGGGGCAGAGGCAGGACAGAGTCACCAGGGCCAGGTCCCCCGGGCGGCCCGGCCG
>VXBR01008256.1:23832-128102 GCA_013400215.1 Cisticola juncidis
TTTTTTTTGAAAAGGTCTCTCCAAGTGCTAGGGAGGGAATAGTAAAAATAGGTGGGTTGTTAGGAAGTTCAGCAAAACAGCAGAGTAGTGAGCTCAGGCCCTACCCATGTAATGTTCTCAGATGTCTAGAAATGCTTCAGCCATGACATCCTTGTTCCACACTGCCTTGGCCTGGAATGACTTCTAGGGCTTCTGTTCTACTTTAACCTGACACTTCCATTCAGATGTTTATGACTGAGATTTATTTCATATTAGAGTTTTGTGTGTGTCAAAATCTGAGCAAGGATGTCAATATTTGTCTCCAAACCCTTTTACTTTCCCATGCATTGCATATTCCATAAGTACTTAGTTTCCTTTCTCCATACATTACTTGCTTTGGCATGAATCTTTACCCTGGTTTACAGATGCTGTTAGCCTCTTGTGCAGCACAAAGACTCAAGACCAAACACTTCTCCAAGAGATCAGCTAACAAGAATAGCTTGAGTCAGGATGGCTAGAAAAGGACCTGGAGGTCCTGGTTGCCAGCTCAAAATGAGCCAGCAGTGCCCAGGTGGCCAAGAAGGTCAATTGTATCCTGGCCTGTCTCAGCAACAGTGTGGCCAGCAGGACCAGCAGAGAAGTCATTGTTGCTCTGTACTGGGCACTGGTGAGGCTGCACCTTGAATCCTGTGTTCAGTTTTGGACCTCTCACTACAAGAAAGACATTGAAGTGCTGGGGCAATGAGACTGGTGAAAGGTCTAGAGAACAGGTCTTATGAGGAGCAGCTGGTGCAGCTGGGGTTATTTAGCGTGGAGAAAAGGTGGCTCAGGGGAGACCTTATTGCTCTCCAACTGCCTTCCTTTCAAGGACACTGTACCAGGATGGGGTCAGGCTATTTCCCAAGTAACAAGTGATAGGACAAGAGGAAATGGCCTTAAGTTGCACTAGGAGAGGTTTAGATTGGATATTAGGAAAAATTTCTCCATCAGAAGGGTTGAAGAGTAATGGAACAGGCTGGCCACAGAAGTTGTTGATTCACCATCCCAAGGGGATATTTGGAAGACATGCAGATGTGTCACTTACGGAAAAGATTTAGCAGTGGACTTGGCCGTGTTAGGTTTGTGGTTAGACCTGATGATCTTAAGAGCCTTTTCCAATCTAGAGGCTTATATGATTCTAAGAACTGAAAGCATTGTAAGATCAGAGTAGATAAAGGAGTGTGAGTCCTCTCACCTATTTTAGCTATAGCAAATACCAAGTACTACTACTTGTGCTGATTTTCCTTCTGGTTGACATCAGATGCTGTCAGGTAAGAGGTGCATTAATTGGGAGATCCTGAGCTGCAATGTAAGCAATGTGGCCTCCCTCAGCCACCTTCTCAGGGAAAAACGTGCAAGTGAGAAATGGATTTTGAGTCCTGCAGGATCACAGAGTCTCTGGAAAAAAGGGACATGCCTGGGTGTTTATGTAGTTTTTCTGCTATTGCAAATTCCTACTTCTGGAGTGTGACATTATGTTCACATTTGATGGATCACTATAATTTTTGCACAATGTTGTGTGTGGAGACTGAAAACTGTCAGGGTGCTCTTATATGACAGCATCTTTCCACTTTGAGTCAGTTTTTGAGATAGTTGCTTTTTGGATACTAAGCATGGGTTTTCTTCTTAGGCTTTCAGATAAAAGACTCTACTGGCCTCTGTGTGTGGTCACCTCTGGCTCATACCTGGTGTAGTATCTACCAGTTACTCAATAAGTACGTAACTAACTTTTATATTGTTGATTTGTCCTGCCTGCCCAGGGCCTTCAAGACCCCAGATACACATTACTAAAGAGATAATATCCGTGAAAATTAAATACTGGCATCAGAAGCACAGACCTTTTGTGATCCCTGTTGTCATTCACCTAAACTGCAGAAGTTTGGCTGGGGAAGAGACATTGGCCTTCAGTGAAATAGCTTTGACATGGAACACCAGTGTGACCAAGACTTGGTTTTTCTCTCAGAGAGTTAACAGTGAAGAAACCAGTTATGAAACTACAAAGAAGAAAGCTAAAGGCAAACTTTGTGTTAAAAAACAGTGCAGGTGCTCCTCAGAGAGAGCCTGCATACTTATCTCAGAGCCCAGGAGTCTCACACAAGACAACCTTGTTTATATGAATTTTGTGGTTAAGCCTCATAAATTGCCAGGTGCCACCTGGATTTGAGAGTTCTGTATTGTGTTCAGTTCAAACAAACTGTGGTTAGCACCAGTGTTGTATGGGGAACTCAGAGGGAGAGGGATAAGTGAGATAAACAGCACTGCAGTGTCTTTAAAAAGCAGAGGGAACACAGAAAGAGTGAGAGCATGCATGTGAGACAGCAAACAAGCTTGACATTTGGAACGAACTGGGCAGACATAGCAGCAGCTCTACAAACTGACAGCGAGCTGAAGGTAGGCTAGCAGTATTAATGACAGCATCCCAGGTGCTTGTAGGACATCCTAGTGTTGGTTCCTTGTCCTGGGTTATGGGCAGGTCAATGATTTTATATGTGCTTCCTCACTTCAGAGATTGTTCTGCTCATTTTTGTGAGCCTTTTTATAAAGCAAAGACTTCCCTGATGTGAAAAAAAAGTATTGCAATCTTGCTTGTCTTCAGAAGTGAATGAAATACTGTGATCTGGGGGAAAAAGAGGATTTCTTTTCCCTTTTCAAGAGAAAAAGAGGCAATACTGAACACAGCTCTTTGAGGTGATTAAATAACCATGGCTGGAGATGCATGCCTGGGGTTCCTTCTATAAGAATCTGAGAGGGGTAGGCAAGGTGAAAAAAGATTGTTCAGCATGACCCCAAACTAGAATAACAGAACACAGGCACATTTTGCATGAGTAGCAGGAAATATTCCTAGCACTGGGAATATTTCTTGCTCTCCCAAGAGAGCTGCTGTAATCTCCATTGCCTGGGAGCTAGACAATTCAAAAGCATTTGATGAGTAGCCTGTTGGCAACAATTAACTACTGCAGAAGGTGAAGGTCTGGTAACCCGAGAGGGCATCTTTTTCATTCATTTCTTCCAGGACATGTTCAGTGAAAGAGGAAAAGAAAAAACTGCTTGAACTTTCCTTTAGCGTGGGTAAACCCTGTCTGATTCATTTGAGCTAGTGATTAGTAGCAAGAGTCAGGTCATGGCTTTGGAGATGAGTGGCACTTACTCAAAGGGTCAGAAAAGCAGAGAAAGTATTAAGTATTTTGCATTAAATATACTCTGTTCTGGCTGTTTCTTTACAATGACTTTGATATCATCCTGAAGAGGCACTGCGCATGGGTTAAGAGATTCTGAAGGTACTGCTGATGATGGCAAAAATTACAGAAAATTGCATAGGGTGTTACGTAGAAGAGAAGGATCTGTGGGCAGTATAGGGCAACTAGGTACTCAATTACTCTACAGGTGGTAGGAACACAGAACTATTCAGGGGAAATGGATTACTCAGAGCATACATTTCACTAAGTCTGTCACTAGATGTAGACAAGAAAGTGAGACAGTAGTAATGCTCTGAGTACATCTGTGCACAGCTGCACCTCACAGATCTGTGAACAGCAGAATACAAGCACACTCGTTTGCCAGGCTGGATCAGCAATGGACAGCAGGGGACTGCAGTGCAGACAGAGATATTTAGGAGTATAGGCAGCTGGACAGAGCAATGTGGGCAGATGGGGACATTGTTATGGGCAGCTTGTTCTCAGTGGGATGGAGTGAAGAGAAGCTGGGAAGAAAACAAACCTAAATTTTAGTTGCCAAGCCTAATGGATGATTTTAAAGTAAAACTCAGCTCTCAAGGAAAGGGCTAATCAGACTGGTATGTCATTCTGGATGTGGAACTTCATTAATACCTGCAGTCCTTTCCCAACAGACTCTGAAGGGCTGTACTGAAATGATGCTTTATTGAAAGGTTAAAGATGAAATAATCTCAGAAATCCTGGGCATCATCACTTTGGACCATGACTTGCACGTATTACCTAATGAAGGACACCTTCTGAAAAGACACCAAACTGAAATTTCTAGCAAGTTATGTGGATTACTAAGTGATGATAAAATCAGTAAAAGAAATCACAGCTATGTAATTTTTAGTTCTAGTGTATTGTTTTAAGGTACAGCCTTTGAAATTTTTATTACTCACACCAACCAGAGCAGTAAAACCAAAATAAGTCAGAAAACATAACCAAATTTTCTCTATACTGTTTGTTTACCTTGTGCACTTCTCATAGCCACGTAATGAAAAATAGTTTAGTCACTCTTGTTGTTTCTATACAATTTTATTTTCTGGGTCTGTTGCTGTAGCAAAAAGTTTCTGTGTTTGAGGTGAAAGTCTTGTATTTATATTTATTCACACTATATTTCCATGGAAACCACATTGATATTACTTTTGACTGCACCTCTATGAAAGCTAAAATTAGGGTCAAATTTACACAGACATTTTCAGATTTCCAGCACCAGTAATCCTTACAGAGAGATCTCAGCAAGGTACTCAAATGAACGACTAATGTACAACATATAAATATTCTCTCACAATCAAATCTGAAGCCAGTGTGTATTGCTGTATTCCCTTTGGAGTTCAGGGAACTGTAGTGCTGTGCATCAACAGAAGACACACTCCTCCTGCTTTAATGGAGCTACTCATACTCATTAAGCACATGCTAAAGTACCTTACAAAACTGGGGCCTGAATCAAGTCTACACTGGGATTGAGTGGTATGTGCTGCTCTGCCCATGTGGAATGCCACCTGTGAAACACTTCTGAGCAGATTCAGAACTAACAAGAAACATGAGAGGCATGGGTTTGCTACTTTAGATAATACAGCATGAACACACAAAGTTCTACCTTTCAGACAACAATTTAGTTCAGTTTCACATTAAAAAAATCACTGACCTTCAGAATGTAATGCTGTTGTCTACAGTAGCTTTACTTATGGTAAGCTCCATGAAGCAAAAGAAGGAAGGGGCAGATTTGGATCTTCACTACAGGATGACTAATGACGTAATGTAAGGTGCACAGTTGATCAAATAGACGTGATGCTTCAGGATCAAAGTAAAAATAAATTTAGGAACTCATATATTAAGTGGACAGCTTTTTCTGGGCCTGTCAGTTCAGATGTTTTCTTGGATGAGTAATGACTTTCAAAGTATTTCTTAGTTAAAGTGATTAGAACTGTTCTATTAAAAATCATGGCATTATTATTAATTTTGAAAAATAAGCTAACTAACATCTTTCTGTTTCTCAGGTGATCTGGTTTCTGTGAGATTGCAGACATCAGTAGCATCACAAATGGACCTACCTGAAGAACTTCAGCACACATCTACAAAATTTTCTGAATGGAAATTCAAGCTCTTCAAATTGCGATCATTTGAAAAAACACCCTCTGAGGACAGCCAGCACATAAACAGAGATCAGGCAGAAGAGGCTGTTTCTTCAAACAAAGAGTTCATCCTGCATAAAGATGAAGCAGTGCCAAGAGGAGAAAAGGTGAAGTTAATGGGCAATAGGCAGGGACTTGAGGAAGATACCCATGCCATAAAAATACAAGACAATAGAGATCATCGGAAAAATCTGGAGCAACTCTGCCGCATCTGTGGAGTTTCATTTAAAACTGATTGTTACAAGAGAACTTACCCAGTGCATGGGCCAGTGGATGACGAAACCCTGTGGCTTCTGAGAAAGAAAGAAAAAACAGCAACCTCTTGGCCAGATCTTATTGCTAAGGTTTTCAAGATTGACGTGCGAGGGGATGTTGATACTATCCATCCCACTCGATTTTGTCACAACTGTTGGAGTATTATGCACAGAAAGTTCAGTAATACTCCATGTGAAGTATATTTTCCTAGGAACAGCACAATGGAGTGGCAACCCCATTCCCCAAACTGTGATGTGTGCCATACTACCAGACGAGGAATCAAGAGAAAAAAACAGTCCCCAAGCGTACAACGTGGCAAACGTGTCAAAACCACTGGGGAACGTGCTCGGCTAAACAGAGGTGTGAAGAACCAAGCACAGATAAACAACAAAAATTTAATGAAAGAAATTGTCAATTGCAAGGATATACATCTCAGCACCAAGCTGCTTGCAATTGATTACCCAGTAGACTTCATTAAATCCATCTCTTGCCAGATTTGTGATCATATTTTGGCAGATCCAGTGGAAACAACATGCAGGCATTTGTTTTGCAGAACCTGCATCCTTAAGTGTATCAGGGTTATGGGCAGCTATTGCCCCTCCTGCTGGTATCCTTGCTTTCCTACTGATCTGGTTACTCCAGTGAAATCCTTCCTGAGCATCCTTGACAACTTGAGTATAAGATGCCCTGTAAAGGAATGTGATGAAGAGATCTTGCATGGAAAATATGGCCAACACCTCTCCGGCCACAAGGAGATGAAAGATAGAGAGCTCTACAGCTACATAAATAAAGGTGGCCGACCGAGGCAGCACCTCCTGTCTTTGACGAGGAGAGCTCAGAAACATCGTCTGAGGGAACTGAAACGTCAAGTCAAGGCTTTTGCTGAGAAAGAAGAGGGTGGTGATATAAAGGCTGTGTGCATGACTTTGTTCCTGCTAGCTTTAAGAGCAAAAAATGAACACAAACAAGCGGATGAATTGGAGGCTATAATGCAAGGGAGGGGATCTGGACTTCATCCTGCTGTCTGTCTGGCCATCCGAATCAACACATTTCTCAGCTGTAGTCAGTATCATAAAATGTATAGAACAGTTAAAGCTGTCTCTGGGAGGCAGATCTTCCAGCCTTTGCATGCTCTTCGTACTGCTGAGAAAGCCCTCCTACCAGGTTATCACCCATTTGAGTGGAAACCTCCCCTGAAAAATGTATCCACTAACACAGAAGTGGGAATTATAGATGGACTATCAGGACTGCCACTCTCAATTGATGATTACCCAGTAGACACAATTGCAAAGAGATTCCGATATGATGCAGCCTTAGTTTGTGCCTTAAAAGATATGGAGGAAGAAATCTTGGAAGGCATGAAAGCAAAAAGCCTGGATGACTATTTGAATGGCCCCTTCACTGTGGTAGTAAAAGAGTCGTGTGACGGAATGGGAGATGTCAGTGAGAAGCATGGAAGTGGGCCTGCTGTCCCAGAGAAGGCTGTTCGCTTTTCCTTCACCATCATGAACATTTCTATAGCACATGGGAATGAAACCAAGAGGATCTTTGAGGAAGTAAAGCCCAATTCAGAGCTGTGCTGTAAGCCCTTGTGCCTTATGTTGGCTGATGAATCAGATCATGAAACTCTGACAGCAATCCTGAGCCCCCTCATAGCAGAAAGAGAAGCTATGAAAAACAGTGAACTGCTGCTTGAAATGGGAGGCATCCTGAGAACATTTAGATTTGTCTTTAGAGGTACAGGCTATGATGAGAAACTCGTGAGGGAAGTGGAAGGGCTGGAGGCCTCAGGTTCCACTTACATTTGTACCCTGTGTGATGCAACCCGCTTGGAGGCATCCCAGAATCTGGTCTTCCACTCCATAACCAGGAGCCATGCTGAAAATCTGGAGCGATATGAAATATGGAGGTCCAACCCATACCACGAGTCTGTTGATGAGCTCCGTGACAGAGTGAAGGGTGTTTCAGCCAAACCTTTTATTGAGACTGTTCCCTCCATAGATGCATTGCACTGTGACATTGGCAATGCAACAGAGTTCTACAGGATTTTCCAGATGGAGATTGGTGAACTCTACAAGAATCCTGATGTCTCTAAAGAGGAGAAGAAGAGGTGGCAGTTGGCTCTTGACAAACACCTCAGGAAGAAGATGAACTTGAAGCCTATGTTGAAGATGAGTGGAAATTTTGCTAGAAAGCTCATGTCCAAAGAGACTGTAGAGGCAGTATGTGAATTAATAAAGTGTGAGGAAAGGCATGAAGCCCTGAAAGAACTAATGGACCTTTATCTGAAGATGAAGCCAGTGTGGCGATCCTCATGCCCTGCCAAGGAGTGCCCAGAACTGCTGTGCCAGTATAGCTACAATTCACAGCGTTTTGCAGAACTCTTATCCACAAAGTTCAAGTACAGATATGAGGGCAAGATTACAAATTATTTCCACAAAACACTTGCTCATGTTCCTGAAATCATTGAAAGAGATGGGTCTATTGGGGCCTGGGCAAGCGAAGGAAATGAGTCTGGAAACAAACTGTTTAGGAGGTTCCGAAAAATGAATGCCAGGCAGTCCAAAGTCTATGAGATGGAGGATGTCTTGAAGCACCACTGGCTATATACCTCCAAGTACCTCCAGAAGTTCATGAATGCTCATAAAACATTAAAAAGCCAGAACTTCACCATTGATTCAGGGGGTAGTTTGGGTGACTCCTTGCCACTGGAGGTCTTGGAAAACAATGATTCAGCAGAACCCTAAATGTACAGCACCTTTAGTGTTGGGTTTGTGATGGTGTCTCCCTGCAAGGAATCAGATTCTTCAAACCTGTAGAGGTACAGAGAAGTCTGAAATTTACACTCCCTCTTAAGGTGCTGAGAGGAGTTCCTCTGATAAACACTGTGTGTGTTGGGTGTTTCCAAGAGGCAGTGTGCTGGTGCATTTACCAGTCGTTATATGAGATGAAAGCAGAAAAAATTGCCAAGAAGGGTCTTTGTTTTCTTCTGGTCGTATTGTTTCTAAGGGATAAAATCAAAGTAAACAAGGTTTTATAGCAAGTTTTAGTTTGGAGAGAATAAGATTGTGGAGAGTTGTGACAGTTGCTGCAAAGCAGCATTGCTGTTTATTTTGTTTGCATTTTGTTGAATATTTTGATGTTTAGTTTTTAAGAGGGCTTGATTATTTTCTTGATGGTTCTTTGGATTTTACAAGTAAAGATTTGTCAGCGAGACAGTTGGATAATTGTTTTGGGATAAAGTTCAGTTATTTTTGTAGAAGATACTTACTAAAGATGCAAACATTGATGTCACATACTCTAGTATTATTATTAACATATATATTGTACTATTGCTTAGGAGCGGATGATGGTATCATCATGCTAATTTACTCTATGAAGATATAGGAAGGGTAGCTGAAGTTTTTAAAAGATATTTTTATCATAGCTTGTTTACTCTGAAAGGCAAACTTGTACTTGTGCTCCTAAATCAGAATTTACAGTTCCTTGTGGTTATCTCATTATATAAAGTACATTCAAGCTCTACCATGTAGCTTGTTGCTTCATGAGCATTTTAGACTCCTATGGTAACTTCAGTATATAGTACAATTTGCATTAGTACAGTTTTATTGAATGAATTCCTGGCCTCACTGAAGTCACCAGTAAATCCTCATTAATACCAGTAGTTTCACCAAGTGACTTTAGTCACAGCAGTCCCCTTTCTCAGGAGATGGTTATTACCTTGATCAGATACATGCCAGTAGGGTATTTTCCTGACTGCTGCTGCTGTACTCCAGCTGTATCTGATACAGAAGTTTTTCTCACCTAGGATATACCACATGCACAGCTGCATTTTCCAATTCAGTAGAAGAGGGATATTTATTAACATCAAAGATAGTTGCTTACATGATTATTTAAAAAGCAATAAACTCTCTTGAAATTTCTGCATGCTGTATTTTTCACTATTACAGCAGTGCTTGCTTGGTATTTGTCTTTCTGAAGTGATATTTAGTATATTCACAATTCATAAAATTATGACTTTAGTTCACTGCCATATTCATGAAACATACTCAAGTACCTGAGATGCCTCCAAATCACTGAGCCTTTCAGATCTGCCTCTGTGGCTAGGGTGTTACTGCATTTGGAGTAATGTTTCTGAATCAAGATTAAATGCGGAAACAATCAAAGCACGGATCTAAAAGAATCCACTTTGGTTTTTTTCATTTTGATGTGGCAGAAGTTGGTTTCTGCGTGTAAGTGAACAATGAATTTAAAAGAATTAATGTCTGAGGTTTGTTTTGTAGTATCTTGTTCATGTTGTTTCCCATATCCTTAAGGGTCTGGCATTTACCATTTATGGACAACGAAAAAATAGAATTAAGAGCTAGTAATTAGTACAAATATTAATGTTATTCTAATTATGCCTTTCTTTTGGTTTCAACTAATTAAATCACTATTTAAAAATAGTCTGTAATTTAGGATTTTAGTTTAACATGATTTTTTAAAACATAATTTAACACAATGTCAGATCTGCAGTTGGAAATAATGTCTTTTTTTCTAAGCAGTCTTGAGGGCTACAGCATTTTCTGTATGGTGTATCATGTATATCTGCACTTAATGACTGAGTGTTCATTTCTAGATTAATTTTCTTTTAAATTTATTTGAAAACAAGTATTTCCTATATAGCATAAAACCTAGTTTCATATAAGTATCATTCTTTACCAATAAACACAGACCACAAATAGAGCTGTTGCCTAGGAAGTATAAATAGCAGGTATAAAGAACATTCTCTAGCAGTTATAGTTTTGCAGATATAGTATTCATATTTGGTCAGCATGTATTTTATTACACAAATAGTTGCACAATTTTCTTTTTTTCTCTGTATGTATAATTGGGACAGCTGTTTTACCTTATGTTGTATCCTTGAGTTTGCTAGAATGAATTAGGGGTTTGTTTAACAATCTTGACTCGTGATGATTTTCACTCCATTTAAGGGGTGTATATATAGTTTTGATTTCCTTTTGCACGGGAGTGAATTTCAAGTAATCCAAAGTCATCCACAGCAATGCATTGTTAGTGATATGCATATGTGTCATGGAGTGAGGGACCAGACTTTGTTAATTTTGCACATGTAATTTCAGTGACTCTTACTGAAACATTGTCCAGTTCCAAATTCAGTTTAGCAGACTGCCAATACAACAGCAAGTGATTGGTCTCACTGTGTTTAAAAAGGCTAAGTTTGATCCTTGTACATATGATTCCTTAAGATAAGCCTTACATCCTAGGGTAACTCATCAATATGAACAAAATGTGAGTGCGGACAGAGGAAGCAGTGCCATGTGGCAGTATTATTTTGTGAGATACTTTAAGCTATTAAGTCACATTTCACACTCTACCAGCTCTGGGCAGGTAGCTGACACAGTGAGGTATTATCTTTTTACTTTTCTTTTTTTTTGGACTTGAATCTAGTTTAATCTTCTATTTCCCCACTGTTGACATCTTTCTGAAAATCAGTTGAGAATTCTGAGCTCATTAGAACAAACACTGAAAGGATAAGTGAAGCTTTTGTAAACAGAGCTGAAATAACGGTGCTGCATGCACACAGCCATGCACTGGAAGGCAAACAAATCCCAACTGCAGACAGGTGCAGCATTTGGTTATGCAGCCTGTTATTAAGCTTTCTCACTTTGAAGAGGCTTTAGAAATATGGAGAGACTTCTATTCATGGTGCTCTTTCAAACCTTCATATTCTCTTTTTTACATCAATAACTGGTACAAATCCTTCAGTAATTCACAGTAAATAATTACCACCTTGTTCTGAAATTGTATTGACTGTAGTTTTCATACAATCATGTTATGTACCTCGTTTTGTTTGGTTTGGTTTTATTTTGCTTTATTCTAGGGTTTTGTATTGTGAATTGCCATGTTATAAATGATGTGAACTAGGTTAGAAGCCACAATTCTGCTATCATGTTTTCCTTACTCACAGGAATAATTCTATAGTCTTTAAACAAATCAACTTTGATTTTTAGTCAAGTAGTTCAGAAACAAACTGTAGATATTTACAGGATCCTAATTTCTGACTACACTGAGTTATTTGCATTGTTTCATTGTATGGCTTAATAATTTTACTTTTTCTTACTGTATTACAATTTCTTATTCCATTAAACCAGTTTAAAATAAAGGTCTTATAAATATTTAGGTTTCTGACTTTTTATTTCTTGCAGCTTTTCAACGATGCACATAATTTCCTGGTGATAGCCTTAGTTTTCATTAAAACTGTGGATGCTTTTCACAGTTAGGCTGTTCTAATACCCAGAGGCAGATTCCAGCCCTCTTTCTGAAAGTCGCTAAATTAACATAAATGAAGATTACTCTGCGAATCTCAGCAGTCCTTTCAGCACCCCTCCTCACAGGCAACTTTTTGGGAGAACACTAAAATGATATAAACTCAGTTTTATTTAGTCTGTAAATGTCTCTTGGTTCATTTACAAATACCATCTCAGATTTTATGTAAAATCAGCCTTGTATTGTTATCACTATATTAATACATTAAGTGTCTTTTGCATCAAAGTTTGGCTCCTCACTAGAAGTTAAGCAGTAAAGATTGGTTCCAATCTACCTTTTCAGTCTATTATTTGTAGCTTAGCTGCATTCTAGTTCAGAAAAATCTTTATTTCTTCCTTACAATGATATCTACAGGTTAAGAGATTTGTGTAAACCAACTGGTTTGAATTAAACTAATGATGAGCAAATTAAGCTGCATGATTTCCTGTGTAATCAGATAACCAGACATCTAATATCTGACCTTTATATCACCAACTTAGCTTTTTCATCTGACCTCAAGTAAAAAAAAAATGTTGGATGGAAAAAAAACACAGAACCCATATAAAGCAAAAACCTAGGCCTCAGACAGTTTTCTGGTAAATTAGGATGATATAACTTCCTTACTTCTAAATCTGTAATAACTGACTGAATTTTACTTTCCATGTACTCCTGTGGGGATAAGATGAAGAATAATTGAGGCCTGTCACAGCTCTTCAGAGTACTGCTTTAGGGGACTGAATAGGGTGTAATTGTCAAGCAGGTGACCAGCTGCAACTACTAATTTTTCCTTAAGTGTTTAAAGAGCTTTGTACCTTCTTCATCAAGTTCAGTATTGTCCATGATATAAAAAGACACATTAGACAGGATTTCATTAGCAGCCTTTCTAGCAGCATCAAGAGAGAGGTCAAGAGGTGCATTTTTAATTCTCTTCCTCTGGAGATGGGCATTCTGGGCAAGTGGACAAGTGACTACCACCTCTACAAAGGAGGTCCTGCACATCTGTGGAATGGCCAGTGCCCTGTTCCTCCTGTACATGTTTACGTTTTGAGAAACTGGAGAGTTTATAGGGTCATTGTCTTGCTTTTTTCCAAAGCAAATATGGGCTCCAGTGCCACAGTTTTCGAAGTAGAGACAATAAAATGGAGTTTGATTTTTCAAAGGCTCAAGCCTTTCCCAAAAGTTAATCTTGTTTGAAATGGAATAGGGTAGGAAATCAAATACAGAGGGAGCTATAGCCACCAATCATAAAAAAGAAGTAAGCCAATCCTTCTGTCTTTAATACATAGGGTCCAGCAGTAAATAACTTAACAAATTCCTTTTCAATCTGAATTCAGTATTTTCATACTGCTTTGAGATCCCACTTGCATTATTTCCATTCCTTTCAAAGATCTATCAGTGCAGTGAGTCACTCTGAACTACAACACATGCTTTAGTGCTATCAGTAAAGTTTGTGCTGTACTTTTTCTTTAAATTAATCAGGTACTTCAAGGTCCAAGCACCTTTCAATAGCAGTAAAATCCATATATTCTTCTCATAGAAGCTGATAATAGCAATACAGTGTTGCTAAAGTGTGTCTGGGAACCATGATGCTACTTACCGTGGTTACAAAACACACAGGCCAATTGGATGCAGATGCAAGAGAGATTTACTTCTGCACTTAAAGCTACTTCATTTTATCTGTTAATTCTAACCTGCCTGAGCAGAAACATTTTGTATTGATTAGCTGGTTTTGAAGACAATGAATGCTTTTGAAGTACATGACTCAGGAAATTAGGTGCTTTCTGCAGTCTTGAATGCTATGTCAAGTGTCTTCTTTACAGGCTGAAGTTGTATATCTCTTTATGTTCAAGTCCTTTCCAATATTTTCTGTTTTATTTACAAATTCCTTTTCCTGCAGCAGCAACAGTTTCTGAGATGTGATATAATGTTGCTTGTACAACCTTTCACTGTGAAGCTGGGACATGGTTTAATCAAGCAACCCTCCTACTCAAATAAACAATACATTTAAAAAAACCACAGCTCAAATATACAATACACTTATGTTATGGGCCCAGTGAGGTATATCATAAAGTCTGACTGACTGAATTGCTTTTTTCACAGCCATAGTATTAAGTAAAGAACAACAGCTCAGGTAAGAGCTGGAAGGGGCCACAATGTGTGCTTGTGCTCTCCACATGCTGAGCATCTGTTCTCAGCTCCCAGGGATTCAGGGAGCCACTGCAGCTGCAGGAGTCAGTTCTGGAAATTCAGAGTTGCACCCAACAAGCTGCAACCACACCACCAGTGCCTGAGCCACAAGGCTTTATCTCAGGCTACATGTCACTTCTGCCAGGCCAGTGTCAAGCTTTCCCATTACAAAATATTTCCATCCTTTTATTTGTCTGCACTAGCAGACAAATTTGTCATACAGTGTGCTGTCCAGGGAGCTTCAGGTAATGACAGGAACTGAGAGAGGTAACAAGCAAAACTCAGAATGGGTATTGCCAGGGAATTCAAAAACTATGGGGAGTCAAATAATCGTGGGGAGTCCTTTGTTTTTGTAAAATGGCAAAGTGGCAATGGGTGCAGTTTTGTCATGTGAGTATATTGTCCCTTTTTGTTGGTGTTGAGATGGTGTGGCTTTAATGTAGGTGTGGATTTTTTTGGTTGTGCGTGATGCAGATATATTTTAATGTTAAATTTCAACTCTCTAAGACCTATGACTAACCTACAAAAGGGGACATTGACTATTCAATTTCATCAGTTTGAAGGGACTTTACATGAACATGATATTAACTTACTCCTTGGAAAAGCATATAGCAATATATACTCTGAGCTTGCATGAAGTAACATGACAATGCAAATGGGAAGCTGGCATTGAAATCTATGAATTTATACCCACATCGGGCTGTAGAGAGGGCAATATCAGGGTGATATATTTCCCCTTTAGAAGCTCTATTCAAACTTTAAGCTCCCTCAGCACATGAGAAGTTTGGAAATGGAAACTTTGTATGGTTGCTTTTTACTTTTCCGTGCTGTTGACTTGGGGTGGTAAGGGTTTAAGGGGAGTACTGTGCAGACACGTCTGTGTTGACAGGAATACTGAGCTCCACACACTGCTTTGTAAAGAGGTGGCTGCTCAGGGTCTGCACACAGTGATCAAATAGCTGACAGCTGCTCCTGTTTTTCTTTTTTATTCAGGGATCCAGCATGAGAGTTGGACTGTGAATACTGAGCTATTATTGTTGGCTCACAAATGTTGAGCTGCTGGTATTGATTTTCTGAAAAGATGTTTGGAGCAGTAACAAGAATAAAAAATAAAGTCAAGAATGATTGGCTTCACAAATAGCCAATAAAAGAATCCACAAAAATCTTAGTAAACTCTTGGGCTATTCAACCTTGACAATGTCCTTTTCAATCTGAATCCAATCTTCTCCTCGTGTTTTGAGCAGCCAACCACATTTGTTTCTACCCTCACAATGCTCCACTGGCTCAGTGAATCATTCTGAGCTACAGTTTGAACTTCTAAGCTTTCACACTCTACACAGTCACCCTGGGAAAGCAGAGAAAGAAATGGCTAGTGAAGGACCTGGAGTAAATGATAAAAGTCTTGTTCACCAGAAGGAATTTCTTCTGAAGTCAACGGGAGCTCACAGCATGGGGCAGCTGCGAAGCTAGACCCCCTTATCAGGCCTCATACAGACCTCCCAAGCATACATGCTGTCCTTTTGTAAACTTTAGAATTTACAGTATTCGATTTACCCATGAATACAGAAAAAAAATGCAGTCATTTTTATTACAAACTTTATTACCTTACCAATTTTTTAAAAATACAAACACAAAGCGGTTGATGATCACAGTAGTTTTAAAAAAGCAATTTAATTTTTACTGTGAGATGATGTTCCACAACTGTAGCCAAAACTGGCATATAATCATTCCATAACTTTCAAAATAAAAAGTTAATTATCCAGAATTAAATGCTCCATATGTAAGCTTTCCGTAATGGAAGTCCCTGAAGAAAACTGACCCTCAGTATCTGAATATTTCATTATTTCTGATGCAAGGGAATTAAACCACTACTTTTGTTTTAAATCAGAATAATTAGTCTCATTTTATTTCATTCCACCAACATAAAATGGGAGAAATGCAGATATAAATTGGGTCAAATATTTCTAGAACTACTAACTAAGATAAAAAATTAAAACAGGCAATATAATGTTCTTTATGGACAGATGGTAACAGGACTGACTACATGGGATAATGTCTTATCCTACCAGCAGTTCCATTAAACTTAGCAGGGAGTGAGTTATAGCTTAAAATTCAACACACAGTTCACCAGTGTCTGGCTGTGTGTTTGCACAGTGCCCTCTAGGATGGGATCCCTGTCTGGGTATTACAAAAATACACGTAAGAGACAAAAAAATTAATGTACTATGAAATGTATCAAAAACACTGAGATAACTGAAATAAGATCTCTTCAAGTGCCAATAACCCACTTTGCTTCAACAAGTGTTGCCTTTGCCTGTGATTTCATTTCCTCCCAGGTGAATACAAATCAGCAGTGTAAATCTATTCAAACAGCCTACGAAGAAAGGACTTCTTTGTTGATGTTGGTAATTTCATGGTTTTCTTTTTGCGCAATGGTTTCATGGGTGGTTTTTTCAGGCACATCACCTTTTGGGGAGTTTGTAGCCCTTTATTAAGGTCCACGTGCTTGTTGCAGAAGTACTTGACATTTGCCTCTGAGAGACGTAGTAGTATGGTCTCTGAGAGATCCATACACTGCGCGTGGACCCAGTGGCCAGCCCCACTGGAACACAGGATCATTGCAGGCTTGTTGAGTTCTGTCGAATAGAAAGGGACCCAGGTGTTAATGTCAATATTGCAACTGGCACAGCAGGTGATCCAGTAGCCTGTTTCTGATTCATCCTCTTCATCATCTTCATTGTAAGTATCAGCATCGTCAGCATCAAAGCTATTGGCTTCAGCACTAAAAAAAAACTCCTCCGAATCTTCAAACGGAGCAGAGTCTCCAGGGTCTTCACTTGATGTCTGACTGCAAATTTGTGTTATCAATTCTTCTTCCTCATCCTCTTCTGCTCCTTTGCATCTCAAAATGTAGAAGTAGTTTGCATCTGGGATTATTTGTTTGTTGGCCCCTGGAATGCCCAGCAAAATCAAGCCTTTACCCATATCACAGCCAAACCACATTCTGCAGTGTTTAATATCTGGTGTCCACTCTGGGCTCACACTTTCAACAATCTCTATCTTACTATCCTCCAGAACTATGGTGTTACATGCCAGCCGTTTCTGGTTGTCTGAGTGGTAGCCACCAACAAGGACAAATTCAGTGTCACTGACCTGAGTCACTATAGCACTTGACACTGATATCCCCCCCGGCAGGATGGTGCAGGTCAGAGCTGGGCTGCCCAGGGGCAGATCAATTTTTAGCTTATACAAGTTGGGGGACCTGGTGTTATTTTGAAGTGAGTGGCCTCCCAAGATGTAGATTGTGTCATCTCTGGCAATTGACACGTGGAAAGAAAGTCCATCTTGAAGCTCTGGAAGTATGTATGATGTACAGCATCCAAACTCAAAATCAATGAGAAACACAGATGGCAAACAGTCAACTACGCTGTTCCATTTTTCAGTGGTTCTTTGTGCAAGAGGAGTATACGTCCTCCCTCCAAACAGAACACACATGCTTTTTCCCCGGCTATGAACTACATTAATTGTATGCCCATATCTAGCTTCAGGAACATCTCCACCCAGGTCTTTCTCAATGCATTGGAACACAATTTTCTTGCTAGTTTTGCTTACCAGACTCATAAAGTAAATCTTATCAGACAGTTCATTGTTAGGTGTTTTACCTCCATGGATGATGTACTGGTACTCATCAGCCCTTGCATCGCTTCTGAGCGTGCAAAGAGCAGGGTAGCGGAGAGGGGGAAGGTAACACGAGTCTTTAGAGAAGGCAGCAGGTTTCATTTTAAGCTCATTCTGCTTTATATCGAGGAGGAAAACACCAGTGGGGCAGGATCTCTTAGGCCATCCTTTCTGACCAAAAAAGAACACATGGCCATCAAAATTCAGGAGAGAGAAGCCCGGCTGAAGCAAGGATGAGTTATTGACGGTGGATACCATCTGCAGTGACATTTTGTCTGTTGACTGGGCCATACCGTGGCTGAGAAAATAAAAAAAACAAAACAGAACAAACATGCATTAGACTCTATCACAAATATTTAACACTTGAATTTAGAACTTGAATAAATCCTATGGAAGTTGTGCTGCAGTTCACTCCCTGAAACCCACTCAGACACGCTTTTCTGCGTCTCAAGACACGAATCAAGCATGAGGTGCGCACCACCGCCGCGGTGCGCCGGGGATTTTGTGCTCAACACGGGCTCCTGGCACACGGCGTCCGCCCCCGCTGCGGCCGGGGCCTGCGCCGGGGCGGCCGCTCCCACGGGCTGCTGGGGCCGGTAGTCTCCGCTGCTGGGGCCGGTAGTCCCCGCTGCTGGGGCCGGTAGTCCCCGCTGCTGGGGCCGGTAGTCCCCGCTGCTGGGGCCGGTAGTCCCCGCTGCTGGGGCCGGTAGTCCCCGCTGCNGTGCCGCTGTCCTTGCGGGGCCGGTGTCAATCCCACGCGTGTGCGGGACAGCCCACTCGGGATCGCGGCCTGCGAGGCCCGCTGCCCCGGGGCTGCAGCGTGCGCCTTGGCGTTCATCTCTGCGCTTGGCTCAGGCTTTCGTGAGCGGGTTTCAAGTGGTATCTCTTACTCTTAGAAACCTGTTTGAGGACTGAAAGGAGTTTTTTTAATCAGCCTGGATATTGACTGTGAAAGAGCTTTGGAGAGCACAGACACCAAGGAGGGAAATAACTGGCTGATTCATTGGCAGTGTCCTGTGGTGACAGCAGACTTGTGCCCTTCAGTAAATGTCCAAGTTCTCAGTCCCAGCCTTTGCAAAATCCCCAGAATTTAAAGGTGTGAGCTAAATGCTAGAAAAAACCCACAAAATCCTACATTTTAATTTTTTTTTTAATCTTTAGGATTAATATTTTCCTTGTTGCTTTTTTTTCGTTTTGCTGTGGCAACATAAATCAAGACACATAGAACCCTTTCTTTTTAAAGGAAGGATTTGGTGTCTTCTAGTTACGTGACATCAGAACCTGGGGGGATCTGAACAACATCATGTAGAGGAAGAGTGGCTGTAAAAACATGGGAGCTGATGACACTGCCTACATCAATTGCCATGTTGTACCACATCGCTGCACTGCCTGTCTGCAGACTGGTGTGGGAACTGCTGTGCTAAGAGAGGGCTCTGCCAGGGAATGTGTTTGGAAGGGCAGGCATAGCCATTACTGAGTCTGTTTGAAAAACAATCCATGGAACTGCTGTCTGATGCTGTGGAATCATCCAGAGATCATGGCTGAGTTCTGTTCACTGTATAGCCTAATATCTCTGCCCTGAAGGTGGTAGTTTTTCTATATTTAGATTTCTTTTTAGAAGTACTGCACTGTGGGTGAAGTTCAGTCATAAGTTAATTAAATTAGTGAACCCGTCTCTAAGCACATCAGTATCCACAGCAGGTTTTGTCCTTATTATGCATGAAGAACGACTTATGAAGTTATTTACCTTCAGGTGATATGCTAAACAGGAATCTGCTGCTTCTTTCTTACAAGCATTCAAAAAAGGCATCACCAGAGGAGCTTGCACTAAGTTAGGTTTACTTGATTAGATATCATTTGTCTCTTCTTTCGTATTATCTGGTTACTTAGCTTCTTTGGTTTTACAGGATCTTTAGAGAAGTAAAATGTCTTCCATTCTGAAAATGCTGTAAGAAAATTTTTGTTCTTTACGAGAAAATTAGAATTCTTTATCTTGTACCACTCCTGTTCTACATTTGACTGGTTTATATTTGAAATCTAACGAGACTATTAAAAGTGGCAAACAATTTAATTGACATATTGGTATGCATGTTGTATTTTTACATATATTTAAGAATCTCCAAATAGGGCAATTATTAGTGTCCACAATGTCACAAACTATTTCTCAAATATTGAGCAGTACTCAGTTCTGAGGAGTTTGCTGTCTGAAGAGTCTGCAGATACAGAGTGGAGAAAGATCAGTGAAAATTATTTGATTGATAGACACACAGAACATACTGGTTAAGAATACTTAAACACAGTTCCTTGTCATCTAGTAATTTTTTTTAACTTTACATAAGCAAACAGTTCAGTTTGTAATGGAGGAAATATTTACCTGAGATTTTTGGACAGAGGATGCTCCTTAGGCACTGGCTGGAATTGCTTTGTCCTTCCGTGTATTTTCATGCTAATTACAGTGTGTCAAGACAGTGTGGTTGCTCTTTGGCTGTGCTGACCTCCAGCTCTAACCTTCCAATACCGCTGATTCCTTTGGGCCATGGCTCATCTAACCCTGAACAGCTTTGGGGAGCCCAAAAGATCTAGCCTCATCAGCAAAGAGTTTAAAGTGCTTTTTTGTGGCTTTATGCTCAAAACTGGAGTTGGATTAGCATTACAGCTAGTGCAGAGGGAAACAGACAAATGCCTTTGTTGTGGTGCAACACAAGATACTGGGGAAGAGACATTACAAGGAGTGAAGAGGAGTAAGAGAAGGGGGAGTTACATAAACAATTACCAGTTTTGATGACTTGTGCCATGCTTCATCATAACTGGTGTTTTTATAAAAGGTTAAACTGTAAGGATTATACAAATAAATGAGAATCTCAGCATTACTTTTATAAGCCCCCTATTTGGGAAGCAGTAGAGACCTGAGCTAGAAGCTAAGCTAATAGAAAGAAGAAAACTAATATTCTCCCCATGTTTATTTTAAAATCAAACAGTATTTTGAGCAGATTTTTCAGTTAAGAGTTGTTATTACGACAAGAAGAGAGAAGGAATTCAGATTTAGATAAATGCATTGGGAGATACATTTATAGAAGGATCAAATGAAGAGAGAAGATGTTTTTTCAAAGCACTAGCTGGTGTAATGTGAAATGTGCTTACTATGGAAATAGATGGACATAGTTATAATTTTGGGTGGTGTACCATTTCAGAAACCATATTACATGTTCACAGATAAGTACAGGAGGAACAGCTTTTAAAGATGGGGGCTGGCACTGAGTGACCTAAACAGCAGCTGACATTTCACGTACCTTTGGATAGTCTTCCTTGTCTTCTGCCTTCTCCTATGGAAGCAAGTCTCCCATTGTTTTGTGTCCCAGATCCTAGTAAATCTAGGATTTATGAAGTGTCACTAGATGACAGTGTTTAGGCACTGAGTCACTCCCAAAGTGTGTTTATTACTTTTTGTCCTCTTTGACCCTATGCAGAGATGGTTTGTTCACCTATGGGCTTCGCCTGTTACCCAGTTAGGCAACAAAAACATTCTAATCAGGAGAACAATGACTAATCAGTGCTGCTGTTTAGTGTGACATCTCATATTTTTCAACATTGAAAGTATTATTTGTAATAATTTCACAGTAATTTGAATGCTGCAAAATAATGAATGATGAATGAGTTGATCTTATGAACTGTAGCAAACACAAAGGACCTTTTTTCATTTATACAAAAATAAGATATTTGAGCTGATTGGACACTGGGAGAATGGCATGCAGGATAACCTGGAGTATTTAGCTGATAAACACCCATTGCTCCCCTTTAACTAGTTTGCAGTTATTTTGGTGTGAACACAGATATCTATTATAGAATTAAATTGATTTTGCAGTATTGTGGTTTTTTTCCTCTAATAGATCTGTTTTTTCATTTCCAAAACGGAAAAGCATACCACTGAAAAGCAAGTGCTGTTTCCAAATTCTCCACAATCAAAATCACATCCAGACACACAGAGAAGTTTCAAGTCCTCTATAAAGAAGCTTAAGGGAGGAAATTTTTATATAGTATTTCTCAAAACATTTGCTAAGTGTATCAACCGAGTTTGCTTTGGGTGAAACAGTAATTCAGACATACCTGGCTGATAGCAGTTCTTTGCGTCCTCTGTGATCTTTCTGTGTAATTGGGATTCAAATGTGAGCAGAGTGAGGAATCTTCTGTGACAGCACAGGGGGCTCGTGGCATGGAGAGACAGCCTGATGGAGGGGAATCTATCTGCTTAATTTGCAGATATGCTCCTGAGAACTCGATCTACTGTGGCTAACTGGCTGTGACTGGTTTATTTTCCTTTCCTCTCTTCTCTTCAGATGGCACAACAAGAAACCCACCAGCCTCCAGAAGCTTTAACTCTTTGCTGTAAAACAAGCTCAGAGTGACAGCAGGTGCCTCTTAGGTGGTAAATATCTGCAGCATACGCTTCCTCATGGTTGAAATTTTTATGCTGTTAGACCTATCAACCTTGTGATCATCTTCAGAATTTTTCATTACTATTTTAAAATGTAATTTAAAATAAATTTTGAGTTAAAAAATAATTTTAATAGGTAGTACAAGAAAACAACTCTTGCTGATTGGCATACTACTTTCCCCAGGAATGCTCTGCTGCAAACAGCCAGTAACAGTGAAACAGAGCAGAGGAAATGACAAATGCATGCAGTTCACTGAGTGAGGGCTGACTAAAAAGTCCAACTCAATGTCCACTGAAGTAATTAGAGGTTTCTTTTTTTTTTCTCCTTGAGTGGCCTTCTGATCAGTCCTTGAAAGACTAATAAAACTTTGCACCCTTCTGTGGCATTTTTCATCAGTTTTGCAGTGCTTTCCTCCAACAACAAATAATGAGCCGCTGGGAAGTCCACTGGGAACATATCCTTTCAACAGCTAGCAGTGTTGGGGCACAGAGGATAAGCCACTTGCATAACACAGCACAACAAATAAACAGAAAAACATGGAAAACAATTTACTCTTCATAGCTCCCTGCTTTTGTTTTCCTGGCCCTACTTCACCCACTCCTGAGTTACAACATCTGCTGCACAGTATTTTAGAAATATCTCAACTCCCATTTGAAACTGCTGTGAGAATAGGAATAGAAGGAACTTGAAATGGAATTTGATTAGTACAGCAAAGCAAACACACCAAATGTTTGCGAAAATTGTCTTGAGACATTGAATAACTGTAATGCAGATAGGATGTGGTGATGTTTCTCATCTGAAATACAGCAGCGCTAAGGCACCGTGCCCTGTAGCATCCATATGGGCCTTTTCTACTGAAACAAAGATAAAAGGAAAGTGTAGTGCAGAGCTGAATGCTGAAAGTTGAATTTCTCCCAAATTTAAGGGCGTTCAGATCACATTTATGTGTATTTTCAGTAATGCCTAGATAATATTTGACAGCTTCTTATCTCAGTGTTTGATGTATTCTGAGCCTTGTTTGGGTCTGTGGTCAAAAGTGTACTGGCAAAAAAACCAAAACAAATATTTAAGTGAAAAATCCAGTCCCCCAGTTGTGTCACTTTAACATTTTACATTCGTTTTAGACTCTTTCTACCAGTTGACATGTCTTATCTTTAGAAATTCCTTTTCCAATTACTGTGGTTGAGAAGATGGAGAAATTAAAGGTTTTTGGCAACAGCATGTCATTTTTGGATGAGGACTTGGTCTACCCAAACTGGTCTCTAACTGTCAGTGACAAAGTCCTTTGGAGAAGCTGCAGCAAATAGCTTCAGAATAATGAGTCTACATGGTAGGGAAATTATGTTTAAAACTGTCCTGGTCGTAGCAAGAAGATCTCGGATTTCCATCCTGAATTTAACTGTCTGAGAACTCACGTCAAAAGGAATGAATAGATTTTCCCTTCAATTTCTATTTTAATAACATTGACAGAGGTAGTATGTTTTCAGCAGATTGTTCGCTGTTATGGAAATGCTTTATTTCACTTGATTTTCTTCTTCTACAATTAATTTCTCTAAGTACTATATTGTTTGCATCTTCTTCATCCCAAATCATTCCAAAATGTGTTGAGATTTTTCCAGGCTTTTCAGCATATTTTCTGCCGGTAAAACACAGTCATCTCTGAGCTGAAATGAAGCTGGCTTCCTGTGGGTTGCAGTAATGCACTCCAGCTCAGCAGGGAAAGGCAAGGCTGCCTTACTCATTTGTGTGGGCTTTGCCAGCCAGAATGCAAATACGCTGGATACTTAGCCAGGACCCACAGGCTGAAACCTGTAAAAAAGGGCACAGGGAGTCCAGCATCCTACAATCTTCAATTTTCTGTCTCATCTAAAGCTGACAGTAAACAGTATTTAACTTGTGAGGGAGAGGGCTTTATTTGGAGGGCTTATCTAAGATATGTGATTGAATCCAGCTGTGCTTTGACTGTCAGATCTGGACAATCGCATTCCAGGGGGCAGTGGCTGCTGCAGTTTGGACAAAATGTTACCCTTACCATGGGGCCTCCAGGTTGTCTTTAAAGGGAGCAGCGCTCTTGGAGGCATTGGAAATTCATTAAAAAAGTCTTAGGTATGGGGCTAGCATAATAGCACTGAAATCCAGCAGGGTCAATATGCTTGCTTGCAATTAAAGCCCTTGGATATATCCTTTAAAAGCGTATATGAGCTGGGCATGAGAGGCACATGTTTTTGTCCATCTAAAGGTCAGCTCTCAGGCTCAGTAATGCACTCAGGCAAGCAGATGCAGCTCCCATCCACAGGAATTGCTGATACATTAAGTGTGTGCCCTTAAGGTCTCCTGCTGAAGGCAATGGCAAACATCCAGTTGATTTAAACAGGATTAGCTGTCATAGATCATACTGAATTGCAAGATGTTGGAAGGAACCTCATCTGAAAGTTTTTGTCCTTTGTAACTTCTGTTTTTTCCCTCCAGCTGGGTTGACCTGCACCTGCTTGTGGCCAGAACTGGGTGCCTTTGTGTTCGCTCCTGGAGCTCTGCCTCCCCACAGGTGGTGTAGCAGGGAGGAGGAAGAGAGAGAAAAATAGGGCAGGACAGTAGACACACTCGGGCTCTCTTCTGCAACTGTAGATTTGCAGATGTTGAGACAAGAAGGAGGCACTTTTCTGCCTTCAGGAAAATATGTAACTGCTTGACTCAGCAGACTTATGTCGTTCTCAAGCAGGAATTCCCAGAATCACACCTTTCACCTGGCCTACTTTTAAAGCACCATCCTGAGATATTTGCTAAGGCAGCAACCACAGTTCATAGCTAACAACAAGCATTTGTTAAGGACAGGCTTGAGTTCCAGCTTTGCCTGCCTCTGCACCCTAGGGGCTGATGATACACACTGCAGGCTCCAGCTCAGCGTGGTGGGTGTAGGAGTGCCCTGCTGACTTCTGCTTGTGCAGTGTGGAGGAGGCACAGCTTTCTGGGCCATTCCTGAGGGTGTTCCTGGTGAGGCTCTGCTTCCACGGTTGCTTATGCAGCTATGACAGGCTGCCAAAAGGGCAGTCCTGCATCCTTCCCTTGCTCGCACTGCAGGTTCCCGCTGTCCCCTTGTACAGACAACCATGCATACAGCTGAAAGGCAGATGGGAAAATATATCTTTAAAACATGTGCATTTGCTCTGTTTACTCTTGGTAGTTTATTTGGTTTGCCCAGGAGATGGACTGGACTGGAGTGGTAAACCAGGAGGTGTAGAGAAAGGGAAGGTGATGGTGGCCTTTTTGAGAGCAGCCAGAATCTAGATAGACTTAAATTGATTCTGAGTGCACTTGTCTGCTAAAATCTCATTCTTTTTGCAAAGCTGCTACCTCATTCTTCATTGCTGTAGCAATATTTTTAAAGGTGTAGTTACTGTTATAGCTCTGTAGGGAAAAAAGATGGGGCATTTCCCAATGGTAACAGAGTATAAGATTTAAAAATAGTGTATTTATGTGCTATCTGATTTTTTGCAGACATACATTATAAAATCTTGATAACAGGTGTACCTAATGGATATTTTCCAAGAACCTATGGGTGAATTATAAAAAACCCCATTTATTAATCAGTCTTTTTTAAAATTGAGAATGAGTTCTAGGAGAGCAAATCCATAGTGCAAAAACCTGACTTGATCTTATGCCAGAAATGCTAGTGAATTTTCTTTTCCCTGAAAAATTAAATTACGTAAGATTTTATTGACTTTGTAGAGACAATTAACTTCTCTTTCTGTTAAAAATGTCATAATCTTGATTTTTATTTTGATGCTTGTTGTATTTTAAAGAAACATGAAGCACTTAAAAATGCAACATAAACCAGGAAGTTTATATTCCACCGCATTTTGTGTTGTTTAATAGAATTAATCACTGTATAATTGAAATCATGCTAATACTCACTTGACCTTCCTCTGTGATTCCATGCAGAGATTTCTGATTTGTCTTAAACTGCTCGGAAGAAGATTGCGTTTTGAGAAATAAAATTGATTTTGCACAATCTGCTGATGATCAGCAAGACTTAATGAATGATTGCCTCAAGAAACCTCATTAAAGTCATTTGGATGGATGAGCAGGAGTGAAATGCAAAAAGAAGAAAGCATAGTTGCTGCTTGAATGCATCACTTACTGATATTTGACTCTAAAAGTATCCAAAGCCAGCACAAGGATCAGATACTCTTGCTTTACTTTCCTTGACACTTCGTAGTTAATTTTGGGGAAAGTCAGTTTTTATTCCTTTGGGGAAAAAGAAGATTAGTGTTTGATTTTAGTAGTATCTATTCTTTAATAGTACAATGCAGTAATTTCATTCCTAGAGGTGTCATTGTATCAACTTTTTAAATTGTGGAGGATTCTAATCCATTACTGTATATTTTTTCATTTTTTCAGGATAGTTTAAAGAAGTCATTGCCTTGAGGCTGTGAATTGGGTGATTGCTGAACCTACTGGTTAGCTACTTAGCAAAGGTGAGTCTCTTTTGGTCAGCCTGGTTTCAGCTGTTCACCTCACAAAACTTTTCTGGGATTGACATAGTGTGGTGATCATTTAAGGGAGACTCTGGGATAAAGTAGGTGGGAAGCAGCAGAAAATAAAGTGGAATAAAAATGAAAAAATATGAAAGCCTTGATGGGTTGAGATAAATTTTTCAACACCCTTCCTGTACCATCCATCCTAACCACACGTTCAATTTCAGGCATAGTGGATATTCCCCACATACCATCCTCTCCACTTGCTTTTATTTAGGGCCATGCTGCAGCATCAGGCTTGAAAGTGATTGAACACAGGGAACAGGTCGTTCTGGCTGCCAGTCTGTCCTCTCTGTTGTCTGAGAGAGTGGCTGTGTTTCTGACAGAACCTAGGCTTTCATTAGGACCTAGCTGGTTTTTCCTTTCCATGAGGAGATGATTCTGTAGACCTCAATAACAGCTGTGCAGGGGAGTATCTGAAGTGAAGTTTCCCAAAATCTTTTGGAAGTAGAAGCTGCTCAGCAGAGTAAGAATTGAGATATGTGATTTTGGTGTCACCTGGTCTGAATCTCAGCCTGGTGATCTGGTGGCTGTAGAGCATGGCTTTCACAGACAAAGCTGTCATGCAGCTGGTTAAGGATATGATTATGTCCCTGAATTGCATATTAATTTTCTAGTTTCGTAGAGCATTTTAGAATGAATTAAGCTAAGATTTGCTGTCAGCCCTCCACTAAACTGTTTTTAAATAATTTAAATTCTCGTTGACTCATTTTTTAAATCTGCTATTGGGAATACTATTTGTTTGCTCTTCCTTTTGGGAATGTTTTTAAGTTTATTTCGTTAGTGTTTGTAAGGGAGTTGGAGATCCTAGACACCAGGCTCCAAAGAAAAACAAAAAGTTATTAACTTTTTCTTTATTAGATATATATTTTTTCTTTTGCTGTAGCTTTACAAATCACATCACTATTTCAAGTCATGATTTTAGTAACTTAACCATAATAAGGAATAGAAGGCACTGTTTGCCTCTCTGTAAGCCCTATAATACACATAAACAACTCTGAGAGTCTGGTGAATTATATTCTGCTTGGTCAGTCCACAGAGAGATCGATAATGGTTGGAGTTTTGTAAAACATTAGAAAACTTAAACTTTAGGTCATGTGGATATGCACATTTTGATTTCTTTTTATTTTGATACCTTCAGAACATTAGTCTTCCTTGGAAGCAGGCAGTGTAACAAAATTCGACTTTTGTGTTGGAAGTCATGCTTTATTTTCTTTCTGGTCTCCAAACAATTCTTTTTTTATCTTATTTAACTTCAGTGCCAGGTTGGCAGCCTTTCCTTAGTATTGTTGAAATTTTGCAGAAAAATTAAGCTTTCATTCCCCAAATCCAGTGTTGTGGTAAACCAAGAGAGGACACAGAGGAACACATGCAAATCAAGCACTTTGTGTGTAATGTGTTCTTGCATCTTGATCAGGTTTATGTGTGCCAACTGATTCTATTAGTGTGGACCTATGTGTATAAAAAATAAGTAATATGAGTAAGTGTTTAGCATCATGCAGCTGTTCACATGCATTTGCACAGAGTTTATGAGTTAGGGATAAGGTTAACTTCAGCAGGCTTCACCAGGGGCTGTTCAGGACCACTGCTACGCACAGAGTCTGGGTAAGTGATGGAGATGGGCTGCAAAGCTGTTGCTGTGTGACTGGAGAGTGGAGCTTCCTTCCTTCAGCTCCCAGCATTTGTTCCCTTCTCAAGAGTGGTCCTCACATTCCTGCATGGCTGTGCAGCTCCAGCATGCTCTGCCTGTCCTGTGTACTGCCTCAGCACACACACACACACTCACACACACACTCACACATGTGTCATTGTGATTTAACGTGTGGTCCAAAATCTGAGTTTGTGGCTTTGATGGTACAGTCAGCGGTGCACCTGGAGATGATGGATTCAATCCAGAATTTGAGTGTACAGGTGTGTCCTGTAAATACAACATGCTGATGAGCAGTGTCACTGTTTCTGCAAAAAAGGCAGGGGTTGAAAGACGGAACAACTTAAGGGAATGAGCAACACCAAGAGAAGCTGGCCCTTCTGTGGCCCATATTACCCAAGGTCATAAATTTCAAGCACAAATGGTCACAATTTCTCCCTTTGTACTTAAAATTTCTATGTCCATGTGAATTTTGGGAGAAATTTTGATTAAAATTCCACTGACGAGATCAGAACTTCACAAGGAGAGAAGAAAAATTATGCTTTCTAATGCCCATCTATATGAACTAGGGACTTTTCTATTGATTTTTTTCTGCCTGCAGGTATATATAGCTCTTTTCTTTCTGTTGCAGAAGCAGCCTACAAAAACAGATATACCTGTTTGACTCTCAAGGTGTGGATGATCATGGGAGAACAACTGTTAAAGAACAGCATCCTTGATCAATTTATTAATAGTCGCGAACAGTCATATGAAGAGTTCCTAAATACATTCACGTATCTTTTGAAAGGTATGTAACTACCCAAATCTGCCATTATATACCACAGACAGAAGGAAAGGTAAAAAGAGAAGCAGTGGTATGTAGTGTGGTGCTACTCACCTGCTTTGTGCCTTCAGGCAAATCCTTATGATGCTTTTGTTTTCCACTCAGCAGTGGGAACCCTAAAAGCAACTTTCTACAGACTGGTTCCCAGGCTGCCATGTCTCTACAGGTGGTTAGCCATTTGTGCTTGCTTTAGGGATGTGGGGGCACAGGCAGTGTTTGGAAGGATAGATGTTTCCTAAGTACATCTTTCATTGTTTCACTTGAGAAGTCTCCATAAAAGAAGAGCCTAAGGAAAGTACTTAATAGTGTGAGATGGCCTGAGATAAGGAGTGTGCAGTTTGGGTACTTCAACAGGTTTACTAACACTAGCCCACTGTGCTGTGCCTGTGTGTGTGTCTTCTACAAAGTGATTGCCTTCTATGATGAAACAGCTACCTGGAGGGACGTCGATATTGTCTAAATTGTTTTCAGCAAGGTTTTGAACACTGTCTCCCACTGCATCCTCACAGGCAAACTCAGGAAGTGTGGACTGGCTGAGTGAACAGTGAGGTGGGTTGAGAACTGGCTGAGTGGCAGATCCCAGAGGGCTGTGATCAGTGGTACAGGGTCTGGTTGGAGCCCTGTCACTGCTGGTGTCCCCCAGGGGTCAATATTGGGCCTAGTCTTAACTAATTAATCAATGACTTGGAGGCAGGGGCAGAGGCCTCCTCAGCAAGTTCCCTGCTGACTCAAAAGCCACGACGACTGACCCATACCCCAGAGGGCTGTGCAACCCTTCAGAAGGGCCTCGACAGGTTGGAGAGATGGGCAGAGAGGGACCTTCTGAAATTCAAGAAAGATAAGTGCAGGGTCCTGGTCCTGGGGAGGAGTAACCCCCTGCACCAGCACAGGCTGGGGGCTGAGCTCTTGGACAGCAGCTCTGTGGAGAAGGACCTGGGGCTCCTGGTGGAAAACAAGCTGTCCATGACCAGCAGTGGGCAGGAAGGCCCCTGGGCTCCTGGGGTGCATTAGGAACAGCACTGCCAGCAGGTCGAGGGAAAGGATCCTGCCCCTCTTCTCAGCCCTGGTGAGTGAGGCACATCTGGAGAGCTGTGTCCAGTTCTGGGCTCCTCAGGACAAGAGAGACTGGGGGGCTCCTGGAGCAGGTCCAGCAGAGAGCTACAGAGATTAAAGATCTGGAGCACATGGCTTAAGAGGAAGGGCTGGGGCAGTCTGGCCTGCTCAACCTCAAGAAGAGAAGGATCAGAGGGGACATTATCCATGTCTGTAAGTATGTGACAGGAGGGTGTCAGACGATGGAGCCAGGTCTTTCTCACTGGTGCCAAGCAGCAGGACAAGAGGCAATGGGCAGAAACAGATGCACAGAAGTTTCACCTGAACATGAGGAAGAACCACTTTACTCTGTGGGTGACCAAGCACTGGAAGAGATTGCCCGGAGCGGGTGTGGAGTGTCCCTCACTGGAGATATTCAGGATCTATATGCAGTCCTGTGCAAGGTGCTTTAGGGTGGCCCTGCTTGAGCAGGGAGGTTGCACTAGGTGACCCGCTGTGCTGACTTCCAAACTGACCCATCCTGTGCCAAGCTAAGAGGTAATGGATGAAGGCATTGTCATGGATGAAGGTAGTGGAAGCAGGGCATCAGACATGATTAGGCTGAAAAGATCTCCTTCTCTGCAGGTGAAATAAAAAGTGGAGCTTAACCTTGATCTGAGCATCGCTGAATTACAGAATTCCAATTCTGTAGCTCATGTTCACATTTTTTAACCATGTTCAGACAGGTGCCATAAAAATAAGTTCAAGCTACATAATACAATTCTCTTTACCACTGCTTTGTGCTAAAAGTGATATGTCCTCATATTATTGCAGAAGCGCTGTATTTTTCAATTCCAGCGTGTGGCATGCCCCATTGATTGGTACTCAGAAGTCTGTCCTGTCCTTATCCTTCAGGCAGAGCTAAGTGTCAGTCACAAGCATTGAGCAGAAAACCGGTGGGAGAGTTGAAGCTGCCACAGAAATAATCTTGTGGCAACTTTCTGTCTCTCCTCCCTATAAAATATAGAAGAGAAAGGAGACACTGGGGGATGAGATAAGAGGATTGAAAATCCGGTTCTGGTCTTCTTATGTATGATTGATACACTGGGGATAGCTGCTATCATAGAAACATGCTGCATATCATGATGCTACTTGCAAAAAGCCTCAGCGTGTATTTCAGTCTCTTTCACTGTCACTGTAGGCATTTGCCACTAAAATCATATAAAAGGTAGAGCTTTACCTGAATCAAATGCTTAGAAATGCAGGTTCTTATGATGGTATGAACTGAACAGCTCAACTTGTTTTCCTCCCACTTTCATTTTCCTTTAAAAGTACCCAACATGCTGGTTAGCATTATAAACTAATGACCTGCAAAAATTCTACTTAAAGCATAAAACATACATTATCATCTGATAGATTTTTGTCTGTCTTAACATTGGAAACAGAAAACACAAAAATTGGATCTCTGTACTGATTGCACAGAGTAACATATTTACAGAAGGTGATTTTTACTTGTGCATGAATTTATACTAGATGTGCAGTTGGCATTGCAAGGACATTTTCAGCTCAAGTTTCTATGTAATTCATGGAAGTATCCCATAAGAATCTGATACCCTAGTGGTTTTTAAAATTTTCTTCATACATTAAATTAACACACAGTGAAGCTGTAAAGAACATATCTTCAGTAGAAGGACGCAAGCATCCTTGGCTGTTCTGGCCTAGCTAAAAAGAACTTCTTGAGGCTATAAATAGCCTGGAAAGACCCCCTGTGAACACATTAGGACCTCCTGCTGAGAGTATATTTTTCGTTCTTATGTGGGAAACAGGATTATTGAATTTTCACATTCCTCAGTTTAATTTGGCTTTTTAAGAATTGCTAATACCCTAATAAAGTAAATCACACTTTTAGAATATTGTCTTTTTAGTGTATCTGAAAGTGTACTATTACCTTTGACTACTTCTATTCTTCCTTGTGCTATTTGAAAAGATACTCTCTTAGTTCACATAGAACAAGATCTGGACTCAAAATAAGTTCTTCTAAATAATGTGTAATTGGTTTCATGATGTGTGCTTGGTTTAACTAGCACAGAGCTATGTTGTAACTTAGCTGGACCAGAAAATTACTTCTTTGATATGGGATTTAAATCTTCCAGATTTTAGTATTCCTCAAAATTACCAGTGGTTCTGTTTTTTTAAAATATGCTTTGTGCAGTGGGAAAATGAGTGTTCATAGACTAATTGACAAGTAAATTCTATACTAAGACTACTACTTCACATCTACAGATCTGATGGAAAACGGATAAATATACATAAATATATTTGTAAAACTCTGAACTGAGCATTTAGAACATACATGTTATGAACTGAGCATTTAGAACATGCTCCAACAGAACATGACCTATATAGCTTAAATAAATAGTATTTTAAAATTATAGGAGTACTTCCTCTGTAAGTAGAAAATTTTTGAAACCTTTTTCATTGATTCTGTAATGGATGGGCATTTGAGGGCGAGGTTAAGATTCTAGTTAAGTCTCTTTATTTTTCCTCTTTAGAGCATCCAATGTGTGTTTTTTGTCATAGGGGTAATTTTAACAAGATGAATATAGAGGTGAAAGGGCTGGTGAACCCATGGGAATGTAATTTAACAATTAAAGCATGAGTCCAGAAAGATGAAATCTTTCATACTTGCTGTAAAGCTTTGCAGTTGAAGGAGCCTCAGAAGATCTGAATTTACAAAGGAGTGGATGATACAGATTTCTGTAGATGTGGTAAATGAGTAGTATGTTCAGAACTACACACTTCCTAGAAAAACTTTGGACAAAATCTCATGGAAATCCATCCAACCCTGCTTTCGAAAAAATTGCCACAGAGGACAATAGTCTCTTTCAGATCTTAGGAAGAGTGTTTGAAATCTGGTGCAGAACTATGATGCTCAAAATCAGAAGGCAGCATCTGCTCATTTTTTAAAACTCAGAAGAAGAATGGGAAATTCACTGGAGCATAAAATATCTCATTTGACCTTGTACAACGAATACAGAAAAAAAACCAAACCCAAATGGTCCAAGCTTCAGAATTTTCATCTAGATTTTAAATTACTCCTCTCCCACTTCTAAAAATACAGGGTTAGGGATCATTCAGCTGGATAGGAAAATGCTGCCATGAATAAAATTCTTACCCAAATCCAAGTTCAGATTTGCATTTTTTTTTCATGGTTCTGGGCGTTGCAGCACTAGGGTTAAATGGATTCCATTCCTGCTGTTAATTTTGCTGTGTTTCATACACCTCCCACTGCCTGGCAGGGTGTTGGAGTCCAGGGACCTTGATAAGACCCATCTAAGCAAGCCCCAGCTTGGATTGAAACTTTATAGCCTTGATGCTGTTGTTTTGATGCTTCTGTGCTGAAGAAGCTGTCAAGTGGAGGAAGTTTGGAAGTGACTGATCACTTCTGTGCTTACAGGTGGCATACAAGAGCCATATTCTGTGTTGTGCTCAGATCAACTTAATTCCCCAGTGAAAGCTGGGCAAGGTATTCAGTTCACAGTCCATTTGACTTTAGCTGTCTGCTTCCTTTTTACATTAACCACATTTAGGAAAAATAACAACTTTAAACTTCCTATATAAGTGTCAGTGGAGACACTTTACAAATATCAGTCTTTACAGCAGAAAACATAACAGAGAACTATATAAAAAGTGACAGTAAATGCACTTTTATTTTAAAAATGGACCAGTAGGATAATGCTAACCCCAAGAGAAATTTCAGCCTATGAGTAAATTGGCCACTAAAAGCTACTAGACAGTTCAGTAAAACTAATTAAATTAATCTGTCATCCCCAGGGATCTTAAACAGGGCATAAAATAGGGAAACAGCATCAATTCAGAGCTTCTTATTGATGTGTTGTGCTGGATCATTTGATAGAATTGGTTGGGAGACAAAATTTGCAATTTTCTATTGATCATAAATTCAGTAGCTATTTCTGTGTAGCCTTTATTCAATATAGTATAAAATCAAATACCATTCAGAGCCCCTAAATGTAGAAAATAATCCCAGACAGAGATGGAAACTTAATAGATTATTTTTGAAATAATAATAACTGATCTGTTTTATGGATATTTGTTGTTCTGGTGTTTGCTCTGTAAGATACTTCATCTCAACTGTATAGACAGAAAAAAATAGCCCTAAAGAAGGGAAATGACTCATGTGCATTTGAACAGTAGGTCAGTGGCAGCACCAGATAAGTACAGAGGCACTCAGACCCCTGGAAACTTGAACAGCCCTTGAACAGTAGTGCTTCCCTAACAGCAGTTCTTTGTTCTTTTCTGTGATGCCTTTAATAGTAAACAAATTCTGAAGAGTATTTCAGATTTAAGAAAAAAAAAAAAAGGATTTTCATTCTCTTACATAGCTGAGATTTTCTAGAACGTAGAAAGGGAAATATTTAGTAATTTTGCTGTCGGTACTTTGTCAGAGGTTCTATCCTACAGTGGCATATTGGCAGTAATGGAATTCTAGCAATATAAAAAGCAGTACCACAGAGTGAACTCTGCTGTACCTCATCACCTTGTCTGGAAGGGCATCAAAGGGCACTAAATGCAGCTGTTGGCTTAGTTTCATGTATTGCAGTGAGCTGAGGAAGTCCTCTTTCCACAAGTGGGAACGACACAAAGCAAATAATGTCAGAGATCAGAGCTGTGTACAGGTGACTCAACAGGACAATCAGAAACAGAAGTGGAGTGATCTCGCTTCCAATTCAGTGCTGAATCTTTGTAGAATTGGGTACTTTTCAGTGTTCAGTATAAAATTAAATAGAAATGCCTAATTGCAGGAAAGCAGGTACTTGCTTAAAAAAAAAAAAATTGAGCCTTTTAGGTATGCCTTAATGTTGTGATTATAATGTCCAAATTCCTGCATTTTCAAAACTCATGGGCTTTCTGGCATTTTATTTTGTTCCCACCTGCTGTCATCTTTTTTATATTACTTGTTAAGAAAGGAATACTTTGTATGAATATGTCAGATGCTTTTAATTATATGCAATTTGCTTGTTTCTTACAGCACTTACCTACTCGCCTATTAGTGCTGAATTATTCTAGGATGCAAGCACACAGAAAGTCTTCAAGACTGAGTCTGCCCTGATTTATTAGCACATCATATGTTCTTTGAAAGTGTTCCAAACATATGTATTCAATGTAGTTTCCTTGTGCTGAGGAGAACTTGAAGCAAATTTGCAGGTTTTTTGACTGTAAAAAAACCAAACCAAAACAAAAAAGCCAAGTATTTAAGAAATAAACACAAATACATTCTGTTTTTCCTAGCTAAGGTTCAAAGTATGGCTTAGTATAACCCAAACTCAGAAAGAAGTCTGGAGTTCTTGTACATCTGTTGAAAGAAACAGGATTTTGCTTGTACAAGGTACTGGAATGATGAAGTGCACGTTTGCCTTGTTGCTTACCTGACAGCATTAGTATTCAAAAGGAGAAGGTAACACTGCTGAGCTGTGAAAGAATCATATGAATTTTTAAATGATCAGATGGGGCAAATGAGGAATAAACAGGAAATACTGCACCTTTTCTATCACTGAGACTATCAAAAGCACAACAGAGACATAGATATTGATACAGATAAATACTACATAAACCCAGAATACAGGGGTTCCATTAAGCACAAAGGGAGAGATACTGATACAATAAAATAACAGCTAAACTTTTGAAAATTAGGAGCTCAGTTCATTTTAGAGAAGTATTGCTGTACATTAAGCTAGAGCAGCTCCATGAGAGTGCATATACTTGAGAAATATACGTGGGAGCAGCAGTCATTCATCTTTCCCCTGAAGGAGCACATAAAAAAGTCCTTTCCTGACTTATTTTTAAACATACTAAAATAAATATCCAAAACTGGCAGTCAAAAGTAACTTTTAGGCTAGAATTAATCCTGCTGAAATTACTTGTCCCAGTCCATGTAATATATATTTATCCTAGCTGAGAGATAATGCAGTGGAATTTCTTTAGGAGTGGGTAAATTTAAATTAAAAAATCAAACTCATATTACTGATTATAGTAAAGCTTGACCCTTTTTGAAGGAGCAGCAAAAAAAAAAAAAGCTAAACAATGCTTTGTGCTGATTATTTGTCATTTTATCAGGATAAGATCAAAGATGTTTGGCGAAAAGCTGAATTTTTGTGTTACAAATATTAATTTGCACACTGAGGTAAATGTTTCAGGTAAGTTCTTTGCTGTAAAGGAGTTCTGCTTGCTCAGTACTGCTGTGAGATCACTGCCATTGAAATTAGTGTAGATTTAAATGGAGAAATATTGAAATGGACCTTACAGGAATTCAGATAGCTGGGGGATAGACAATTCAGATACTGAGTGTGGGCAGTATCTATAAAACATCCACTGCCTTTTTGGGTGGCATCAGGAGGCTCAGCCCTTAGAGTCTTAAAACAGGACTACATGATGAAGTTTAGGTGCCTGAGTTACACCTGAATTGCTCTTAATTTTGGACAGGCATATAGGACTCCAATACTGAAATCCACCAGGTACATAGTGTATAGGATAATCACACTTCTTGTCTTGAAAAGCTGGACAAACTGCATTGATTTACAGCAATTTATACATAAAAATACATGGAAACAGAAAGGTATCTGATTAACGTAAATCAGAATGGCTTTTTTAGGGTAAGTAACTTTAAAACTATGTTCTGTTCCCAGCAGGAGAACATACAGGCATAGGGAGGCTGCAAATTGTGGTAGGGTTACTACAGAAAATGTGGGAGCTGCTGTGATTGAGTTAAGAAAAATTAATAGAAGTTTTTAGAAATTATCTTCTCAGCAAACTGGATTTTCAGTCTTGAAATTCATGTTTTCCTCTTACAGCTTGTAATTTAGGGCAGATGAATGCAGCGTTGTACAATGCTTTACATAGTTGCAAATAGGCAAATACAGGTAGTTCTAGAATATGTTACCACCTTGTGAATATGTCAGAGTGGTACTTTATGAACACATTTAAGTGACAGCCTTTTTTCTTGTTTTAAAATGTTTGCTGATGGTGTGTTTGAAGAATAGGGAAAGTGAATGAACATGACATTTGTGCTTGTGACTTCTGTTCAAGACAGTTATTATGGTACTGTGAATAAAATCAGGGTTTTTTTTGTTCAGGAGTCCCACAGAAAGTCACTGTATTATTTGAATTCCAGGTTTTCCATCAAAACACAACTGGGAAGAGATTTAAGGGATTCGTAGCCTTTCTGCTGGCCCTCAGTCCAGGATTTGAGGACAAAAAGTAAACTGGAACTTAAAATAGCAGATTTGTTGTATGGGGTTTTTAGTTGTTGTTTTGTAGCTAAAGGGGTCTGTTTCCTAATCTCAGCCAGTTTTTGTTTTCGAAATGTATTAACCAAATTGAAAAAGGTGGGAGGTACCTGGTAGTTTGAATTGTTTTGTCCAGTGTATTATCCCAAGCCAGGTATTCTGTGCTATGTTATTGATTGCTGTGTCTAGCATGGCTTTGAAATGCTTCAGACCATGAGAATTTTATCATTCTTCTGGGGCTACTATGTCATCTGAGAGATCTCACTGACAGTAAGTTTTTCCTGATAATACAGGTAGCTCTTTTCCCTGGTTTTGTGATAAGTGACTCCATTATTCTTTGAAATATGTGGGTGATCACTAGACATCCTCAAAAAATTCCTGTCCAAATTGAAAGACAAAGAGAATTTTAGGCAATATAGAGGATAGGTAGCAGGAGAGAAAAAAATTTATCAAGTTGGATATCCTTTTTGATTGAAACATGTTTCTGAAGTCTGCACCATACTCTTAGTGACACACAATTATGATGGATTCTGCTCTTGAGAGACTCAGAAGTACTTTTCTAGAGACCTAAGTTGGCTTGTTATTTCATTTTTAAGATACTGACAGTGAAATGACTAAAAAGTGAGACAGAATCTGTCTGCAGAATAAATATGTGAATCTTTATATCATTTCAGCTTTCTTCCTCTGTTACCTTTTGTTGTGTTTGTATCCCTTATTTTTGATTTTTATCACATATTGTGAAGGCCAGTGTTCTACAAAGGATCTTGGCAGGTTGAGAGCTGTGACTGTGAATAATGACTCAATTATCACTTAGTCAGGGGAAAGGCAGAGTGATCCTCTTGCTGGCTTGAATGTGATCCTTCCTCTTCCCCTTCTCTTTAAAAAGTAAGGACAGAAATGGTTGAAACTCAGAATACTGTCAAAGAAATACACCTGTGGTGCTTGTCTTCAGATTGTAGTTTCTTTAAAACAACTTAAGTATGTTTTTTTTAATAGTATTTTTTAAGTTCATTACAGTTACTGCTTCAAAGGAGCCAGCCATGTGATTCATGCTTTGGGAGACTGGAGGTGCCAGTAGTTGCTTTGGGTAGCTGAAGTTGGCTCTTACTGGTCCTGAGGGACTGTGCTTAAAGCTGTCAACATAATATTTAAATCACCTGCCCCCCTTTTGTTTATATGGCACGGCCTCATTATGCACATGGTTGCATAGCTGATATTCTGTCCACAGAATTGCATTTAACAACTGCTTTGGGTTGCTTAGACATTTTTCTTCTGAGTTTTTCTTCACAAGCAGTCATGAATCTAGTATCACATTGCACTGCTGAATGTTTCATCAAATGTTATGTTTAATATTCTGTAAGCCAATAACTTTGCAGTGGTCTTAACCAGAAAAAGGTTTCTGTCAAAAGTTTATGACTGATCTCTTAGGAAAGGGGATAGTGCTTCTAAGCTGCAGTCTGGGGTTGGTAAATGGCACATAAATACTCTGAAAGCACTTGATTTCTTACTAGCTCATTTAATCTATCTAGCTTTTTAGCTGTGACAATAGCTCAGGTGTCCAGAAAATATATAACCTAAAAAAGCAAGTTTGTCAGCTCATATGTGTGCCTAATTATAACTGCCTAATTATAACTATGTGTCACAGGTCTTTCCATGCTAAAAGTGATATTTTTTTTGATGGGGAACCTATATTTTTGAGAAGGATGATCTGATTCATAGCCCAGAAAAACCACCACAGTGGTATACAAGAAGAGCATGAGCTAGTGCAGAAATATCATGTTTACTCAGAGTCTGTTGGCTCTATGAATTATGCCTCTGATCATTCCAGTGATGATTTCTTTTGTCTCTCTGTTGGTCTGCTGAGAAAAGTGTACGGCTTCCAGAATATTTTTATCACTTCTCACAGAAGTGCTCCTGATGTGCACAGGGTGGACACTGGGTTGGTCCCCAGGCCCTGTTGGTACTCTGCTGGTCTGCAGATGTTCAGCTGCATTATTTGCCAATACACATTTGCTCCCAAATACATTAATATTCCTTTGTGGCTTGTCATTCTTAAAGATAAAACTTGCAAGTTTTTAGGATAGAACAGGAAGCCCATCCTTTTTTACTACTAAAGTAAAAAAAGATTAAAGTTTTTTGAGCTAGCCATCTAGTTCTTCCTGTAAAGTAAGGTGACAGTGAAATCATCTTCAAATAGTGGGTGATCATTTTACCACTCATGAATTTAAAAGACTATTTTGTGTCTAATGTTGCTCCATTTCCGTGGCTTAAAAAGAGAGTATGTTGGAAGAAGTGATGGCTCATATGAATTGCTGTATCCAAATCCTGTTTTAGGAAAGTACTTGCTAAAGAAGCAGGGAGAAGCAAGGTGTTACAGAGACCTGGGATTTAGGAATTAGTCAGAGGAGCCATCTGTTATCTGAGCATCAGAACCTGTTTGCTAGGTTGCTCTGGTGTGGTGCAGTTTGCTTTCACAAACCCTGACTCTTGGAAGTGTGGATTTCAGGTTGTGCCCAGCCTGCCAGCCCTTTCTGCGGGTCACAGAAACTGCAGCACAGAGCTGTCCCAGGGGATTAATAATTCTTTGCTGTATGCTCAATGTGGTAACCCCAAAGGCATAATTAAAACTCTCCACAAGAATTACTTCAGTGCTTATAATACATAATTATGCTATAGAAATGCAATGCAGTGTTTCTTACTGTTGCAAAGTAAATTTTCGAACTAAACCCAAAAAGCTTAATTAAATGGGCATTCATTTTTCATTAAGAACATGTGGTGTGAAGTTCATTTTTTTAATCGCTTGAACTGTAGCTGCTCCTTATTTGATAATGTGACTTTTAAAATGGAAAGAACTGCATTTTTATTTTGGCTGTGATTTCTTTATTTTTTTGCCAGGTTGAAGTTAAAAACCCCAATTATTCAGTGTGGGTTTGGAAATCCGTACTCCCATGCTCATAGTAGTCAGCTTCTAGATCCAGTAAGGTGTAACCTTAGTGTCTTACTTTTTGGGGTATTTCAATTCTTGGTTGATTTTAAGAAGTTTTCTTCATAAAATTGCATAAACTTTTGTGATAATGAATTCTTCAGTTCTGAGGAATAGGTGAGACTGCAATTGGAGTTGAAACTGCATATTCAGTTTTATGGTGAAGTCTGGTAAAGTTTTATTTTATACATAAAATACATGTATATGTTGTACATGGAAGCTGTCATGAGAGCAAAAGTGAATATGTAAAAAAGTCAATATTAAATCTAATTAAATATGTGATTTTCTTCTTCTTGGATAGTGCATTCTATTATCTGATCTGGTGTGATTCTGCTTGCAGAGAAAGAAGGAAAGACAATTCAGGGAAGTAAAGTGGACTCCTTAAGAAAAGAAAGTTCTACTTCTGAATTACCAAACAGAAATAAAAGGGATGGCTCACCTGAAAGGAGCAAAGAAATGTGGGTGTCACTTCCACCACGGACACCAAATGAGAATGAGGTAATGAGCTAACATTTGTCAATGTGGACAGGCACCACGTTTAAACAGATGAAAATATGGAGAGATACACTGTCCAAATGTTAGAGGCTAGTGGTATTTATCCTATTTGAGGCAAATATTTAAAATACTACCTAAGTGTTAAGTGCTTAGAGAGGCACCTGCAGAGATCGTGTTTGGCAGTGGCATTTGCCCTGCTGAAGAGCTGCCATAATCTGGCTAGCAAATAAGGCACCCTGCAATGAGCTAAGTAATGCTTTCACTGGAGGCTGCAGGGTGTGGCAGAGGTTGGCAAAAAGGAAAAAAATCCAGAGAGTGTGGATGCCAGCATGGACAGATGTATTTTGTTTCTTGTAGATTTTAGGAAGTACATAGCTGAAGCTATGTTACTGCCTGAAGTAAATAGGCAGGCCAGGGGCATTTTTGATCTTCTGAAACATAAGGGATTAGGGATTTAATGTGTAGGGACATGGAAACAACAGGCATCGTCTGGAAGGGAGTGAGATGGAAATCTGAGTCAACTTGTTAACAACTTCTGCTTTCCTGCCTGAATAACAAATAATTTAGCTGTGATCTAGTCTGTACTCAAAATTTCCTTTCATTAAACTTTTATTAAAAAAGAAGTAGCAAGTCCTTTTGTGAAACACACAGAGCAACACACTGAAGTGCTTTCAAATGATGAGCCTGCCAGGCCTCAGAGTACAAGCTGCCACTTTCCTCCTTACTAGGACATGTCTTTGAGATAGAATCAAGCAAGGACTTCAAAACAATTACATTCTGTCAATTGACTTTGTAATAATAATGACAATATTTTTGCCATTTTTTTCATAAGAAGTATTGTTTCCTCATTGGTATAATTTTTCTTTGTGTCTCTTACTTGAGCCACAATTGAATTGTCTTTCTGCCACATAAAGCAATGTACATCTTCTGTTATTTTTTATGTAATGGAACTTCCATAAACCTTTATGTGTGTTTTGTTTCTAAAAAAGAAGAAGCTTCAGACATGGCTGCACATTTTTGTCACATTAGCAGTTTAAGAAACAAATACAATCACAGTAGAATGCAGCAGAAAAATTGTGGTGTAGTAGCAGGAAGAGGCTGTAGTGCAGTGAGTTGACCACTGTAACCTTTAAGCCTGCCCTGAGAAAGGAAAATGGGGAAAACACTGGTATTGAAAACAGTGTTACTGTTCTAAATGCTGCTTTTTAGGCATGCTATGATTACTTGCACTCTTCCAGTTGATTCAGTCTTGTCCCATATAGGTTTTCAGAGAATTACTTGTACCTGTTTTATTTTCAGGAGCATTCCATTCACTTCTTAAAAATTTTTATATACAACATCTATAAAGCTGAGTGAAGGGTTCTAGGGGACCCTTTCTAGAGCAGGGACACGGTGACCTGCAGTGGTGCCTTCCAACCTTATCCATTCTGTGATTCTGTGAACTGTGTATGAATCAGAAGGAGGTTTGATTGTGATTTTGATTCTGTTTCTGCCCATCTATCTGCAGACAGTGATGAGTGAGAGCTCAACAGCTGGTGTCTCTGATGGAAATAATCTCAGTCTGTCTGAAAGAGTGCAGGTGAAGTTTTCTTTGATTTTCTTCAAAGTGGGAGTTATGAGCAGAACCTGACTGATTTTTCCTTCATTAATTTACAAATTTCTTGCAATTTGTTGATGTATTTCTTTCACATCCGTGCGAATGAGAGAATTCCAATTTTCTTTTTTCTAATGTTAATGAGTATGTACTTTTAAAGTGTAAAGGTTATGTAAGTCTTGATGAGACGGTTTTCCAGCCTGGTTGGAAAAAATTACCTGAGAGCATCTTTAATTACTTCATGGAAAAACAGAAGAAAACCCAGGTCATGTAGTCAATCCTCCATGGTAACACTCTTTGCAGATAGGGTGGGAAAAACCTTTCATTCTCACCCTGTGCATCTATTCAGAGTGATACCTGAAATGAGAAATGTCTTTTATTTTGGTACATTTTAAATAGTTTAGATTGTTCAAGGGACATTAGCCTGAGAAAACAGAGCAAAGCCCCGGGTGAAATGCTAGAAATGTAATAATTCTTCATTTTTTTATTTCTTAATCAATTCACCATTAGTGTCAAAACAGAAGGATCAAGCTCTAGTTTGCCTACAGCATGTACTCTCTTTGTGCCATATGAAATGAGCTTTCAAAATTGCACAGTAACTTACCATGCATCATTTTCCTATGAAAATATTTTACTTTCCCATCTTCCCACTAAGCTCCCGAAAAAGTTACTGTACAGCTTGAGCTTCCTTCCCATCACTTAAGTTGATTTGTGGCAATTTTGGCAGTAAATCTTTGACCATACCTAAAAGTATTTCCTTTGGGTTGCACATTTCAAAGAAAATTCATATGCTTTCTTGGAAAAATGCAGGGGAAAATGGAGAAGATGAAGCAGAAAATTTAATGCATTTTTGCTTTGCTCTAGAGTGTACTATAAGGAATGGACTTGATATATTTTCATCTATTTTCCAATTTGGGTTTTTATGGCAGGTGGACAAGTATTTAAACTTGGAAGATGTAGACACAGATGAAGAGACATGCGATGGTAGGTTCCCCCTTTGTATTCATTGTGATTTTCTGTCCTTGAATGCAAGTGTGTGAACATTGATTAAAGAACTGCCTCTCCCCTAAAGCAGATGATCTTCCTCAGTTCTCCTATTGCTAGAAAATTCCCCACATTGCCCCAATTCCCCAAAATGAAGTACTAATGTCCCCCTCTCTCAGAGGTAATGAAATAATAAATCAAGAGGAATATTTATTGCACTTTGTCCTGGTAAACAGTTTTTTTTTTCAAGCTTTTCTAGAAGTGCAGAGTGCCTCGTGTTAGCAACATCTCTCAATATTTATGCATTTCTATTTTTTATTGAAATTACTTTGATTACAAATGGTGGGGTTTTTTTGTAAAGTAATGTGGGTGCTAAGACACAGTGCTGTAAAGTGGAAATATTTAATGAAAATGCTGTCCCTACCTATTAAAACAATTTCATCCTGGGCTTAAAATAGATTAGATTAATTCTGAATTCACAATGAACTTCTTTAAAGATTCCAATTAGGAGCATTTTGAATTGTGTTGAACTGTTCTGTAAATCTATAATAATTTTAACTCTCCCACCTCCAAAAAGTAAATGGAATACTAATGTCTATAGTTATTTGTCTATTATAGGTCCTTGTATGGTCTTTACTACAACCAGAATTGACAACCTTTTGGTATTTAAATACATTTTCCTCATCTATACCTGTGACTGTACAAGGAAACCAAGCCACACAGATTAAGGGATTTGCCTGAGGTCACAGACAGAAGCTGCAGGGCTTTGATGCTTGGTTTCTTAGTTATTGCCACTTGATTGGTCTATCCACTCTAACAGTAAAGTTTTGATTAGTCTTTCCTTTCCGTGTGTCCTGAATTCTGGTGAAGTCCGAGGGCTTAGAGACTGCCAGTATCTCACAAGAGAATAATAAACCAGTGTAAGTCCGGTTTATGGCAAATATTCTTTCTCCAGCCTTGCAGAAAGGAGATAGTAAAACAGCAGTCCCAGAGCAGGTACAGATGTCAAAGATTTCTTTTGAGTTTAGTGTTCAGATGTGCCCATTTTTCCCTTTGCAGGGCACTGTTCTATGTTTATGTCCTAAATTTAATAGATTCCTAATCTATTTAAAAAAATGTGGAGTTTACTGGTGGAAGCACAAACCCACATTTCACTTGTATCATAATGAAAGGAGAAATGCCTGTATTGGCATTTCATTAAAGTATTGTTAGATATCTCTGGTTCCAAAGAGGCCACAAACTGGCTGATGAGAATTAAGCCCAATGCTAAATAATAGCTCAGTGCATTCAGTACTGTGGCAGACATTGCCTCTCTCCAGCTTTTGGGTCATTTCTGTGTATCTGTGTTTGTTTAGGAGTAAATGCTGATCACATACATATGGGAAGCCCTGGTGAAACACACTCCATGTGAGGCAGACTGACTCTGTGAAGAATGAGACTATATCAACAATGCTCACTAACAACATTAAGCTTTTAGATTGTATTTTATAACATTGAAACAATGCCTAGCCAGAAATTAGTTGTTCCTTCTAAATGCTGCAAGGAAAGTAAACAGCATCCAAATTTATACCTGAGAAACCCACAGCCTGGGTCTTGCTCAGGGCTTCTGTGGTGAAGGTAGTTGTTGAGTCAGGCTAAAAATTTTCCCCTTGACTCCTAAGTGCAGAAAATAGCACTTATGATTTGATAGCTGTCTCACATGTCAAAATCCACTCTGTAGCTTCATACTAAGAGAGGTAAAATCTTAGTCCTGTAGAAACCATAGCAACAAAATCCAATTTAAATTATAAAATTATGTCACTTCTATTGTTTTTAATGTTAAAGTAATCTAGAATAATATCATTAGTGAATATCTTAATGAATGATTAATTCTGAAGAACTCCAGTTAGTTTATAAATGAGGTAAATTGTGACACAAATTAGAGACATTCTGTTGTTGACCTTTTTAAATGCTGCCACCTTATGTCAGAACAAATGATTGATTGAAGACTTCATATTGTCAAAGCAAACTTAAAAATATCGTAGCTTATTTTACCCAGTAAAAAATATCATACCTTGCTAGTAATTGCAACAAACCTTTATCTCTCCTTGTTATTGGCAGCAGTTCAATATCTCTGTGCTTCACCTAGCTTTAAAGGGCAGATCAGTTAGCTGAGTTAGCAACTGTACATTAATACAATAAATATTCACACTTAAGGGCAACTGGCTCAAAGCTGACAGTATGAGAAGCATGATAGAAAATAGGTGTGAAAACATCCCATCTAAGCAGTACTGTTTGGCAGATGTCCTAGAAGAGTCATTCTAGGGAAGTTTCTGTTTGTTTGGGCTTTCGGGTTTGTTTTTGTTTGGTTGGGTTTTGGTGTTTTGTTTGTTTTTTGTTTCCAATTTATCATGCTAAGTTCAGTGTCTTTTAAGGTGTGAATGAGCGTTACTGCTTCTTATGAGTAGGAAAAGCAGCCCACAGATTTGGCCAGTATGCAAATTCATGGTAGATGTTTTTGTTTGACAGCACTGGGCTTCTGAAAGCTTGCAACAGGGGCAATGCTGTGCATTGTGGGACTTTGGCACAGTAAACCATAACTGGCAAAGTGAAATTGCTGCCCTAAACCATTGCTTTAAGGCATGGCATGGAGACAGCATGGGCACAGTGTACTGTAATCGCTCTTTCTCCCTGAATTTAATCTCCAACTGCAAGCAGCTTAAGGTAACAATGCAGTCGATCAGGCTTTCTCCAGAGATGGATGGATGCTGCTTAGTGCCTCTGTTTTGGCAACAGGACTTTCCAGGACTGGTTACAAATTTCTTGCTTTAGTGCTTGAAGTATAGCTCGGTAATAAGAGGTAATATTTGAATAAAGTACCAAATATGTAAAAGAATGTCTGGAGACCTTGAGTGTGCTATTGTTTAAATACAAGGGAAGATTAAAAGAGGGCTAATTAAATATGTGGGTGAGGCTTCATAGGCAAGGATATAATTGTTTCATCCTAATCCAGGTTGAAGCACTGAAGGACTGCAAACTTGCCTTTTCAAGGTCCCAATTGTCTTTAATCCCGCAGAGGCTGAAGAGAACCTGATTGACTCAGTTACTTTGAAGCTCAGGCCAAGCATAACTATTGATAATTTAAATATTAATTATTTAAATAATTAATTAAATAATTTAAAAAATATAATTATTTAAATAATTTAGGCAAATTATATCAACATCTGTTATTTTTCTTAATCTATGCCTTTCCATTTATGTTTTGAGCCTATGCTTACATCCAGAAAAATCAGGTTGAGGAAGAAGATTCAGCGTTAAATGAGGTGGATTTTCTGAAGTGTAGGGCTTCCCTCCAGCTGGTGAATCCCTTTCTTGTTTTTCTTCTCCAGTCTCTGCAATCCATTTAACAGTGCCTTGAGATGATTTCACACTAGGCAGCTCTTTGGGACTAACAGCCTGAAGCATGAGAATTAGAGGAGACTGCAAAATTTATCTTTTAAGCTTTTTTTAACACTCTCTTCTCAACTCCCATCAACAGCATTTTTGTGAAATGTAGTGTCTGAAAGTGGTAAAACCTGTGTCAGTGTATATATAGCTGTCTGTGTATATATAGCTGGGCATCATTTGGCTACAGTAAAGTTATAGACAAAACTTTGAACTTCCTCACTCTTGAAAGTTAAAACCAGACTCGTGCCAGATTATTTTTTTCTGTACTCATAATTGATGTCTGTGGTACACCATAAGCAAAAACCTCCAACTCAGCAGGGTTGACAGGTTTAGTAGTCACTTCTGGGATGTGATAGGGAGGGACTAAAGAGTATTGTTCACTTCCCAAATATGCCATCATTAAGGTATGCTGAACTTGAGTAATGTTGTCAGCTGTGTCATCCAGGGAGTTGATTCTTCATGGTATGAGAGGTGCATTTCAAAATGTCTTAGTTTTTGTGGTATCACTGCCTGTTCAGTTATCTCCATATATGGTGCTGTTGGCAGTACCCAAGGCTTTCCTGTTGCTAATTAATCACCTCCACAGAGAACATAATTAGCCTCTTAATTAGGATCATCATCCAGTAGTGCTGTAGCAGCAGCCGAAACAAGCTGTGAGGTACTGGCTAGAACTTACAATAGCCTGGAGTTCCTTTGGGTGCTCCCACTGAGAAGGACGACTGTCAGAACTCTCTAATTTTTCTCTCTGAAGGGGTTTCTTTATTAAACATTATCAGGGAAAGCAGTGTTTGCCAATTAGACTTTCATATGCTGTCACACAGCCAGGATAGAGAGAGACAAAGCTCATTTCTGGCATGTCTACTGGCAAACAAAGGTTGATTACATTCTTAGGGGGTGATTGAAGAGAATTTGAAACATTGTTTGCATTACTAACAAGCCTTAAAATGTGGAATTGACATTCTGAGTATGACAAGCACTTCTTAGTAAAAGCAAAAATAAATTTCCTTCTGTTGTCCTAATTCTTGAGAGTTATCTTTCTGAGCCATTGCCAGGCTGTTGCATAACAGTGCTTCCTCCTCATCTTCTCTCTGCAGATTGGTCTGTTGAGGGGGAGAAGCACTTTAGTGCAGAAAGAATCAGTGTTTATATCAGTAGGTGATAAAAACCTCTTGGTGTCCAGCCCTTCCTTCAGTAAGGATATAGATTTAGGCTGCAAGTTTGAAACTACAGTGGAAGGTGCCGTTGTCTTCAAATGAGCATTCACTTCTTCCTTCTGCCCTACAAATACTTTTGACCCAAATTATGAAAAAAGCAGCTGCAGAGCATTGGTAGACATAGCCTAGATACCTGTGGACTGTGCTGTCCTTTGCAGAAAGTTTTCTCATAAATCTGGCACAGAATCAGAACAGATGCTATGCTGAGAACAAGGACTGAAAGCACTTAGATGGCTGGGGTTGGAATAAACAACCAAGAGAATAGGGATGGAAAGAAACCCACTTATATGTTAATCATGAAACAAGAGACAAAAATCCAGAAATGAAATAGCCAAGGGAATTAATTCAACTCTTTTAAAAGAGCATTCTACTTTGCAATTTGAAGCTCTCCTGGCTTTTAAATAGTACACTATTCCCAGTAGAAAACTAAATGAAGAATTTGATCATGGATTTTTTACGAAGACCTAGCTAGGAAATCTTTATTTGCAAATGCAGGTTCACAGGGGAATGAGAGGTCTGTAACTCCACTACTGTGGTAAAATTGTGCAGGTAGAGATAAAATCCTTTTCACCCTGGATCTATGTACTCTCTTGTTGCTTCCATTAAGTAACATTTAAGCAATGCTTTGAAAATTTATTCTGAGATTACAAGATAAATGTAAATGTAGTATAAAACTGTAAAGAAACTTGTGTGTCAGCTGAAAAAAATAGTAGGTACATTTACATAATCCTTTGACTAAATTGCAAGACATATGGTCCCCTTAAGTTCTTTCATAAAAACATTACTGAGACACGATGGACACATCTGTGCTGTGGCAGAGCTGAGATTGATTCATGTTAGGAGATATTTCTAAAGCTAAGTCATATCCTCCTGATCTGTCACAGAATGCAAACCCACCGGTCCCAGTATGAATGTTTTGCTGAAGTTTGTAACAGAAAAGTGATTCAGAAAAGCTGTTCATTCGTGAACTGTGGAACAAGTCCTGCCCATATGGAAAGGTTATGTGTCACTTCATCCCATATGTGGGAAGTACTTCTTTTTGGAAAGCTCAGGTAGAAACTAACATCTGTGAAATACCCTTAGACAAGAGAGTCATCTGCACTGTAGTGGGGAATATTAGTAGTTCTACCAGGTATTTTTACTTAATGTTCTGTGAGAGTCATACCAAGATGCTTTGCAATGATTCCTTATGCCCAATGTACAGGTGGTGAAGCTCTAGCTAAAGAGAAATGAATGAGCCTGCTCAGCTCATCAGCGACAGATAAGGTGTTTTATACTCTGCTGCAGACATCTCTGTTGAGGACCTTCCATTTTTGTTCTGAAAGAAAGGAATGTAATCCCAGATGATCTTTGAGTTTAAGAGCATCTGCATCCAAGTTTTAATTCAACACCCTTAAGGAAGAAGAGCTGCCTGTCTGTTTTCAGATGAGTTTGGTTTTTCCTTAGTACAATATTACTATCTAGATTTTAGCTCAGGACTGCGTGGATCTGTTTTAATGATAGCTTATGCAACAATAAGTACATCACACTCTGACCAACAAGTTACTGCCCATGTCTGAGCACTACAGGATTTTAACAGGATTTTTGCTAATTTATGCATCGAGTGGAAGGTTAATGTTGACTCTTTTTTATTCAGCAGGGTCATTAGTTCTCCCAGGAGAGGTGGAAGAGACAGTGATTTGCTGTACACCGTTCATTGATAAGCCTATTCAGCCAAAGTTCAGAGCCGTGCCAGTTCCCCAGCCATCAGGCAGCAAAGTCCAAGAGGTACGAGGTCAAATGTATTCATTCAGACTTTGGGGGTTTGGGGTGTTTTTATTTTTCCTACCGGCTTCTACTGTTAATTTCCACAAGAACAGAGGGATATAGATGTGGTATGTAGAACTGCTATGAGTTAACAAGTAATATTATTAATTTTTAAATGAATAATGAATTCTTAAATATGTTAAGAATTGAAATAAACACTCTATTTTATCTTGCACACTGCTAGTATATAATCTTATATTTTCAAAATGTGTACTTCAATACTTCAAGTGGTATGTGGGCATTTTAATATTTAATTTGTGTAACTCACAGAATATTCAAGTAAGCCCTTGCACTTTTAAACCTTTTAGCAACCCTTACTTACATAGAATGATGGGGCATTTGATTTTCCAGTGATCTCATGATTTTATGGCATACTCGTTGTCTTAATATAGGAGCCATTTTCTGCAGCAGGGAGGTAGTGAATGATCCCTTTAACATGACACTTAGAAAAAAAAGAGATTTTAGAATATATTGTGGTCAGAATTAAGATCTGGTCCCTTGGAAACGAGTAGTTGCAAGATGCTGATGAGAAACTACATTGTCAGGGTCTGGTGTGGAGAAGTTTGCTTTATAGTCTCTGAGCCTTTTAATCAGACACAGTCAGTGCAAGCTTTAATTTAGAATTGCTATCTTCCTTCAGAAATTCAGTTCTTCTCAAACTGCAACAGAAGGTGTGGATTGCTCACAGGCTTATTTTAAGTCATTAAGCTTCCTATCCAAATAGTCAGCGTGAGCATTAACTTTTGGGGGTGTTTCTATTGCAGAGAATTCTTCACTGCTCCTTTCCCCTGCCTGATCATTGCAACAGAAGCTGAAGTTAGCTTCCAGCTAAAGTGGGCCAGTTTTGATAGTTTCATATGCTTATTGATGTTCCCATGAGGCTTAAATCAAGTTTATAAATGACGCGTGACCAATGAAGGTTTGGTGTTATAGCACTGCATATGGTGCCTCCTTTCCTAGGCTCGGTTGTGTTTAGTTCCTTGCAATAAACCCTTTACTATAAGGAGGAACTCTGCTTTGGGAAAAAGTAGATATTCTAAAATGACCTTTCAAGCTTTAATACCTACCATTCTGTGAATAAAAGTACTCACTCTTTTCCCTAAGGATTGACATAATTTAGGGTTTTTGCCTTTAGTTATATCCATCGGACACAAAATAACACCCAAAAACCTAGAATGAGGTTTTATAGCTTTCTCATTTCATAACTTCTGTAGAGAAGAAGGAGGGTTGTAGCAGCCTGCAGTGTTCATAAAGGACTGCATATGATTCTTTAAACTATAGTTCATGAAAAATAGATAAAGATCTGGCTGCATGCAAAATTCATTTCCATTTGAGGGAAATTTGGGTTATGAAAGAAACTGAGTATTATTACATTGGCTATGAGTTGCTGCATTTTTCAAGAAGAAAGACAATTTTCACAGCCATTTGGTTGGTGCCAAGCTACTTAAAATGAAGGCAGTCTTTCCCCTAAATTATAAACATATTTTTGCCTTCATTTAGATAATATAACTGTGGCCTGATTTTTAGAACTGTCAAGACTGTACAGGTCCATTTTAAAGTCCCTCAGTGCTTCAAATTGTCATTGCCTTGAAAATTAAGTCTTGCATTGCTTATGGAAGGCTAGTTTAGAAAGAGAAAAAGATTTTCCCTGGTGATGTCTCTGCTTTAAAATGAGACTGTCCATCAAAACAAATCTGTTAGGGAAGGGCAACATAATGTGGCTAATTTGTTTTCTTAGAATATGGAAGACCGTTCTGTATGAAGAATAGGATGATGAGAAATGTCTATGCTATGGAAACACCTGTGAGGCACTTTAGGGTAAATTGTGTACCTCTTAACATATTGCTAGGGAAAGTTTTAAAAAAGAAGCTCTGCTAATATGCAATTTATAACTTGGATAATTGTTAAAGAGCATCTTGTCTCCCTGAAAATGTTTTTCTGTCAAAAGGTGTTAGGAAGTGGCTTAGTGAATAACACAGCAAATTATTTGTATTGTCTACCAATGTTGCTTCATTTTTCTTCCCTTTAGACATAAGTATATTTCAAGATTTCAATACCGACAGTGAAGCATACATGACCTCCCACAGGCCACTGCAAATTGAACCAGCATTCATTCTGTGTTTGAAGTACATTATCACAGAAAATTTCCCTCCCCTACCTAGAAATTTATTTTCTCCTTTATTTCTAGTTAATATATTCTTTCATAAAAGATATTATAGTATTTTTATGTCTTAATACTTGCTTCCTCAGTTTTTTATTCATTCTTTTTTTCCTTCTTTACATACACATGAGTGCAGTTGATGCATATTTCCCATCCACTTGCTATAAACATGCATTCAAAGTGGGATTCATCTCACCTAACTTCAGCCTTAAATGTAGTTTTAGTCCTCCAGTCACCAAGAGGCAGAGATAAACAGCTCCAGAAAGTGATTAATCCCACTTGCTGTAGGAATTTGTTGTAGGATATAATCCATTTCTGTCCACAAGCTCGGCCTGGGCTATTTTTGTCTAATTGACTACCTTAGTCTAGAAACCTAATTTTTATATGGCTGGGATTAGGAAAGAATTTTGCCCTTCTATTTTCCTTTATTTGTCTGTAGTTTGAGCATTCAAAGAAGTATTTATCATGTCTGTCATTTTATCTTAATCTGTGACACGGCAACATTTGTCCCCCAAAATACAACTTCCATTGAGTTCCTTTGGTTAAAGTTTAACTGATAGGCCTCAGCTGAGATTTGTTTCTGCTATGTGCTATGCATAAATGCAACAACAACACAGAACAACTTAAATACAGGATTGACTAAGTCAAAGAAGATGGAAGAGTTATATCTTCTCAGAGGCCAGTAAAGACACAGAGATTGAGTGACTTGTCCAGAATGATGAAGCAGAAGTGGAAAATTGGCCAAGATTTATTGACTTCTAGTCCAATGCTGCAAGCTCAAATAAACTTTTTTTCTCCCAAGTACCCCAGGATATAGTGAGCTTATATGAGATCATAGCATATATGCCTTCCCCCACTTCGTTTTTTATTTATTGTTAGTGAAATAGTGAAGTTTTCCCCTGAGCATGCAATGAAGTCACTGGTGAGTGTACATGCAAGCTTTGCATAATTTGAACAAGTGAATCATAGAGTGCCATAATTACACAGAAATACAGATTTTAGAAGGACAGAGACAAGCTGCTCAGCTAAGTGTAACTCGACACAGATTAATAAAAGAACTGAGTTGCCAATTTTTAATAGACTTTTGAAAATGTCAACTTTAAGGTATTTTATTTACAATATTACTTTGTAAAACAACCTCCAGCAAAATGTTTCAGTTATTAATATTAATATTACAGTTTCCCTCCTTTAATTTGGACATGCAGGAACTTTAAATGAAAGTGAATTTTTTCTTCAGTGAGTAAATCACAGAAGCAATCTTAAGCAAACTGGCAGTTTTCTAATAGAGCAGGATTCTATTCCCAGAGAGCTCTCAAAAAGATTTCAATTAGATGTTAAATTAGACACCTGAAAATCACATATTTCTCTCAGCTCCTTTGGCAAAAATAACAAGATAATAACTTGATCAGCTCAGAGGATTCAGGGTTCTATTGTAAAATGTCTTCCTTTTGACATAGAACAGAATTGCAGTTTGCAGTATATAAGTTTTAGATTCCTTGTCTTCATGGCAGGTTGAAGTCAATAGCTTCTTGGGAGAAGAAGGAAAAAAGGAATCCCTGATGCTTCGGTATTCCTTTGAGAGATGAAGCACACTGATAAATATGCAGTGTGAATAAACTTCACAAATGTGCATTGAGTGGGTAATGAGAAATCGTTAACAGGCTGAGCTCGGGTATGTTTTATTTTGGCACCTTATTTCAGTTAGCATTGTGGGGTCGACTTCTGTAAACAAAAGTTTTTCCATTATTTTGCTGTGTCTGCATAAAATGTTCCTGGAATGACATGAAGGCCAAGACAAGGTCAGAGTGGATGTGTGTGTACTTTCTGTAACTCTGTTGACAGAGGAAAATAGATTTGCTTTTGTAAAATTCCTATAAAGGCTTATTGAACTCTTCATAGATAACCGTGGGCAGACACCCAGCCCCACAGCCACTCGCTTGCTCCCCACCAGCAGGGTTGGGAGAGAATCACAAGGGGTAAACTAGAAACTTATGGGTTGAGATAAAGACAGTTTAATAGGGCAAGTAAAAGCCACACACACAAGCAAAGCAAACCAAGGAGTTAATTCACTGCCTCCCGTGGGCGGGAAGGTGCTCAGCCATCCCCAGGAGAGCAGGGCCCCACCACGCGTGACAATNACCAAACCCAGCACAATGTGTTAAAAAATATTGTTACAACCAAAATACCCAAAAGGTATTTGTGCCTTGCATTGTATTTTAGAAGAGTGCTTTGGATTTCTGCAAATGAAAAACAAGTAGTAGAACCCTGGTTGCTGCTACCATTTGTTACCCAGTTGCTGGTAATCTTACTGCCAAGGAATTCTACTAGGCTTTGCCTTGCAGTGTGGTGGAAAAGATGAAAATGAACATGAATATCCTGAGGAGGTCAAGGAGTTGGCTTTATCTCTAATGGGAATGAGAGTTCGTGTGCAGGCTTTATCTCCTGTTAACGTTTTTCAAATGGGATATTTATAAAAGTTAATGATGGTTTACCTGAAGTATTCTATGGACATAAGGAAGATAATCTTTGTATGCAGAATGAATAGTGTTTTCCAGGCAAACTCTATCTACAAAGTTTTTCCCATTTATAAGTGTCTACACATCTGCATCCAGGATTATTTGGCTGCTCCAACATGTAAGCCTGATCCCTTGAAAGTGATTAATAAAATTGTACAATCCGAGAAAAATTATTTCCTGGTTATTCCTGCCTCATTACAGTTTATTAAAAAGGGTGCAGATACTGCCCAAACGCTCTCTGCCATGTCTATCAAGTACTCAGCCACCAGTGAGAAATCCAGCTACCACTTCTCTGACCTACTAGATGGCATTAACTGTGTCAATGCTTCTTCTTACAAAATGTCACATCAGATTGTGCAGGATACTGTGCCTTCTAAACTGAGCAGTGATCATAGGATGCTGAGTGTTCTTCCTGCTCTTCAGAAAATAGTACATGTATTCTTAATTTCATATACATCAGTAGGCATGGGCTTCACCGAGGACTTGTCAGAGTTTGAAAAAATAAACATGTGTTTAAGTGTTTTGCTGATTTGGTGCTGTACTACTTAAATCTTGGAAACACATTTCTAGACAAGTTATATTAACTTCTTATAGGATAAGGAACATTCCTACACAGTTTTAATATTGAAGATGTGTCTCCTGTGTTGCCCTGGAATTCATTTTATGTAACTGCTTACCATAAACCTTTCATGTCATGGCCCCCTGCAGTTTCTTATCAGCATGGAGCCTGACATAGTTATTTGTTTTCATTGTCGTATTTTATAGGCAGAGTGTTTATTCTAGGATATTTCAACCAGAAGCAATGCAGAAATGCTATACCATATGTCAACAAAGCACATATTGGCAAATGCAGTAAGATTCTTAGGTTCATCATGCAAGAAATGCAAACTAGCCAATTCCATGTCTCTGAGATGGTGAAAAAAAATTATTGGAGTCTGAAAATTGATTATGAATAATTTTGCTCATTGCAGGTCTTTCCTTCACTGAAGCCGTGTTCTGGGAAGCGTGTTATATTAGTATCAGATATTTGTATGCTGAAGCTTTATGTAATGCTAGCCCAAATTTGGATGGTATGGAATCTGTCTTGGAAATTTAACATAGCTGCATATAACATGTCCGTATCCCCACAGCCTTGCTGCTACAAGTGGCAGGAATATAATAGATATGTGCAAGGGAGGTTTTAAGATTCCTTGCCTTGAGCAAAATTAGTTAACGACATTCATTCAGATACAGTACAGTACAAATGGGGCACATTAAATGGCTTAAATTAGGTTAAATCAAATAATTGAATTTATTCTTTTACTTAAAAAGAGCTTAATCAGCTGAGAGTGTTAGAGTCAGAAAAAATAGTTTAATTAAATATTAATTAGAAGTTTATATTTTGAGCTTCCTTATTATCACTTGCAGCAATATTATTTATGTATCTCTTTTTCCTCATTACAGCTACTGGGTGATGATGTTCAACCATTCTCACTTGATGAAGAATTTGATTATGACAATGTGGCACTGACCCCTAAGTTCTCTGAAGCTGAGCTGAAGGCCATTATGGAGGTTTCTGAAGAGAAAATGGGTACAGATGTCAAATCAGCACTACCTGAAGACTGAGTCAAAGGTGTTCTGTGCAGGGCAGTTGAAATGACCTTTATATGGGATGAATGTAGCTCCTCGTTGTACCCTTATTTAGTGTTCTTATCTGCATGGCCAGTAAACGGCATCCCTGAGATTTGTCATTTATTCTGTCAAGGTGCCTTGGATCCTGTACTGGCTCAGGATAGGTGTGCTGGAGTGACTTCTCTATAGAAGCAAAACAAGCTGGTGGATTTCAGAATAGCAAAGTGGCTACTCTTGCGTATGTCTGGTACTGACCTGCTTCCTGAGTAGCACAAAGCTGGTCCTAAAGCTGCCTTTTACCTCATTCTTTCAGTAATACAGTTAAGAGCTTTTTAACAGCTGACAAATCAGTCCATCAGTTCTTTAAAAGTATAGAGATACATGAGTGAATAAATCTGGGAACAATTTTTTTCTCTGTCATTACTCCAGTTCTGCAAAAAATAAATACTCCTGTTTCCAACAAAGTTTTTGTGTAGATCAAATCTGATGTGGTACAACTCCTAAAATTAAAACAGTAACTGCTCAAATCACCCCCCTCTCCACAGAGGAAAAAATAGCAATCTCATCCATTAAAGCAATTGGCATTGAAAGGCTGTCAGATTTAACATTTTTTCACAGGAGATGATTCCAAATAACAGCTTATAGCTTAAAGTCTGCATCACTGAAATACAGCAAGCTGGAGCTGAGTAAAGGTCAGCTATATGGGTGGGAGAGAGGAGTGTACATCTCTGACACAAGGTAGTATGTACTCCTTCTCTGAATAGTTTAGAATCCTTTGTTTTCAGCTAGCTGTAGAAGCTTTGCTGTTGAGGCTTGGTTTAACATCACAATGCTCCATTGTATTTTTGGTCCTTTTCCGGTATACCTGCATTCACTGAAGTTTACTCACCAACATTTTGTCCTTGACTTCTCTGTTATTTCTGAAGTGGGTGGTTAGCATGATAAATGTGGGAAGAGTGCCTGAGCAGACTAACAGGGCACCAAACCAGAGGTTTGTTTAAAGGCTGTGGATGAATTTTCTGTGGCTGATTGGCTGCTTCATTACAGTAATTTCTAAAAGCAAAGAAAGATCTTCTGATGTTCCAAAGGAGATTTTCTGGATCACTGATTTTGTAAACCATGCTCAACTGAAATCTGAATAGCATTGGTTTTGAGGAATGGTATTTACCTTGATTAGGGGATATAATTTAAGAGTGAGAGTCCAAAAAAACAAACAAACAAACAAACAAAAAAACCCCAAAAACAACCAAACCAAAAAAAAACCCACAAAAAAACCCAGAAAAGAAAGAGCTCTCACAGAAGAGAGCTAATGAGACTGATACCAAATTACAAATATGTTGTATAGAAAAACTTGTTTGTACAGGACCTTGCTGGTGGAAGGTAATGAGAAATTTTTTTAACACCTACACTCAAAAAGAAACCTGTGCTGTAGTTCAGATGTTTTTTAAAATGTCACTGGCTGTGTAGCAGATTCTGCTGGGTTTTCTGAAACGTTTTTAAAATGTGAATTTATTTTAATTCAATAAAGTATTTTGCTGGACCCAAGGTATTTAAAATTAAATGGTTTAGATCCAACTGGAGTTTTCCAGTGCGACCTTAAAGTTAAAAAATTCTGAACAGATCTAATTATTAATTCATCTTCTGAAGGACACAGATGATGTGTATAAGTCAGAAGGATAAGAAGTAAGTTCTGGAAGAGCTCCATAACAAATCTGGGAGAATGAAAAGGAGAAGTGCTGTAAAATGATAGCAAGGTCAGCCTTTGAAAGCCTCAACAGAAAAATAAGGGAGACAACCTCGTTAACATATGTATGTGTAGCAAAGATAACGTAAGGAACCTTCTGTCTGAGAGATTTCTCTGTGCAGAGTTTGCTATCCTGCAGACAAAGTATCAGCCATAAAGGTGAATATTTGTGACTTTATGGAATGGTGAATTAGGTGCTTTTTGTGTGTAGTTTTTTAGAAGGGCGTGAGTCACACGAGCTAGAGATCAGTCCTTTTTAATTTTAGTAGCCAGTAGAGTCAATGAGAGAACTTGTCTAGGGGTTTGTAATATTCTTCAGGCCACATCAGCTCTGGAATCTCTTAAGTGCATTTTCTATTCATTTCATTATCAATTTTTCACTATACATTAGGGATACATCCAGCCATTCAGTTCCTTCTCTCATAAGCAGATGATTCTTTCCAAATGTTCGGAGTACCTATTATGCTCCATAAGTGTCATTCAGTATAGTCATTATATGGTTTCCTTTGATATAAAGAAACACTTTTCTGCAGAATACCCAACAAAATTGGAACTCTTTAGTGACATTCATCTTATACAGAGAAATGGGAATAATTCACTTACATTTACACCACTCATGAGTTAGATTTTTACTCTTTGTTAACAGGCATGAATATCACAGTGAAGATTAGGCAATTTAGGCTACATTTTCTGTACATGACATTTTATTGGCCTGCCCCTGTGGTTGTTTTTGGCTTGTACCAAATTTGATTACCTTTCACAGAGGAGGCATATTTTCCTCTTAGCCATTACCAGGTTGTCATTTTTAAAACATACTTTATGTGCATGTTAAATTTTATACTTGCTCATGGAGTTAGTTACCTGGAATTGTTTTAGGGTTTGTGAGGTGGTTTAAAGTCTGAATAATATATATCTTTTCCTCTTGTAGCTTGTATTCTGTTTAATATTTAATATTTTCAGCAGGGGTTAGCAAGGGACATTAATCTTTTCTATTTATGGCCTTTTCTAAACATTTTTCCTGTTTTCCAAAAGAATTAAAGGCAAAACACTCACATGGAACAGGAAACGTGGAGTGCTACTTGGGATGGACTGAGGGGCTGCTGCAGGAGGGAGCAGCTTTCTCCCTACCGACTGACAAGGATTTTGAGCTGCAACCTCTGACACTGGGTGAACCCAGGGGAAATGAAGGCTGTGTGATGCATCTCCCCAGTCCCTTTGTAGTAATGGCTTCATTGATGTCTGAAGTGCAGCAGAAATGTGCATCCTTATCAGTCAGCCAGCTAATCTGTGTTGAACTTGTGGCTACCTTTGGTGTTGCCAGAGGGATACTGAGGTTTCTCTCCACAGTCTTGATGGATCCTCAGTCACGGGGAGGAACTATTTGTTTTAGGAACTTTTTGAGTTTTATGAGAAGTAAATAATCCTTCCACTGGGGATGGAAACTGAAGGGTCGTTTTCTTGGCTGGCTGAGGTGATAGCTTGAATGTTGTTAATGTTCAGGGTTAATGTTCACTTCTCATGAAAATGAACAGTAATTATTTGTTGATAATGGTTGTGGAAGAATGAGATAAAGACTGAAGAAATGAAAAGATATGCAGGCAAATCTGACTCAGACATTGTTATGGGTAAAAGTATATTTCTGTTAATGCACAAAGGTATACTGGTATACACTTATATACACACAATGCCACTGAAGGAAAATAATTTTAGTGTGGAGGGTACGCACCAGATAATTCAGAACCTCATGAAGAAGATGGCATGGAAACAAATCCCTGCTCTTATGGAAAAGGCTGATCCTCTGGCCTTGATTTTCTGCTGCTATAAACTGGCAGAACTCCACTGAGGTCATTTGTATTCATATAGAGCAGACAGGAGTCTGGTATTTACAGTCTTAGCTGAAAGAATATGGAGCCAAATCAATTCCTGATTTCACTTCACTGAATATATAGTTATGTATATGACCCATTATCATTACGGGAAAAGATTTAGATGAAGAGCCAATGCAAATGAAATGTAAAAAACATATCTTGTAACTGTTCAGATACTATGTAGGGGTTTTTTTAATTTCTGTAGTTGTGTTTATTTAGAACATTGCTTTTTGCTTTAACAAAGATACCAGATACATTTTCAAGTCGGGTGCAAATCATGAAACTTGATTACATACATAACTACTAAAGATTCTGACCTCCTTTAAAATATTTTTTGTCCCTCTGCATCTTGACAAGGATTGGAAGTGGACTTTGCTCTATCTTGGAATTGTTTTTAAAATATCTGATGTCCTTTGTGAAAACATACACTTTCTTATAAAGGTAGACTCTCGGTTAATGATGCTACTCTAAATGCAGAAGTAAAAATACGACCAAATTCTTGGTTGCTCGGCAACTTCATTTACATCATAGTGTGGGTAAACAGACATTTGGTGTACAAGAGTCTGCTTGGATAGCAGGCTGATTTATGTTGTCCTCTACCTTCAGCTTTGCTGGGGAGTGTGAGCAGTAGCTCGGTCCCAGCAGGGTGTGGTGTTCACAGCCCTGCAAAGAGGCTGTGAGTCCGTCCGGTTACCCTGGCCAAAGCAGCTGAGGCAGCGGTCCTGTGCTGGGCTCACGGCAGTGCCGCTTAGCCAAGGCTGGCTGTTCCCCTCTGCCCAGCAGAGATTGGTGTGACATCAGTAGTGGACGTGCTGCTGCTGAGGACGTGGCTGCAAGGGCTGGGGCAGAGATCCTTGGGCTCGGTTCCCTTTCTGGGCCGTGCTGAGCCGGCGGCTCGGTACCCTCCTTCCCGGGCTGCAGCTCAGCCCCTGCGCTTCCAAGCGCCCGGGTGAGGCGAGGAGCCCCGCTGGGGTCCCGCTGGCCTCAGGAAGCGGCTCCGTGCCGCAGGGCCCGGCGCTGGTGCCAGCCGGGCATCCCTTCCCACCGTGGGCGCTTTCTTGTGGGCAGCGTCAGTTGGCGCAGGTGGGCCCGGGATGCCGCACCTGCCCGGGCTCCCCGCGCTGGGACCCGCCTGCCTGCGCCCACCCTGGGCACACGCGGCTCTCCCAGGCGCCGATGCCTGCGCATCCCTAGGGAAAAGAAGGCGGACGGTTTTCTCTGTACTGGTGTTAAGCTGTAGAACACCTCAAAAGACGGTGAGTTTGGAATGTTTGTGATTGCCGGCTGTCGGAGGTGGCACCGTGTGTTTTGCTGGCAAGATACTGTAAGCACACGTTGCAGGTGTATGGGCTGTGAAACACCACAAATTAGACTGAAAATGGTTTTAGTGCTTGTCTGTGACAAGTTTGTAAGAAGAAAAGCAAGCGCTAAAAGGTACTGTCATTTTTATAGACAAGCTACTTTATTTGCAATTGCAGTGCCCCACAGTTAAAATAGAAATCAATTTTAATGCCTTATGAAAATGCAGAAATATTTGTCTCATTTGCAGCACTTCCATAAAGGACAGATAATAAAATTCCCCTGATTTATGTCCTATAATTTTATGTACTCTGTGGTGTCTTGTTCAGTACATCTCTCCACATAAACACTCCAAAAGAATGAGGAAAGGTAGATCTGAACAAGATCCCTGAATCTAACTTCACACTGAATTTCAGATTGTAGAAACTCCCTCCATATTCAAAGCTCTCTTTGATCTAAATATTCCCAAACTTTGGGGAAGTAGATGCTTAAAAGTCACTAACCAAACATTTCTCTAGCAACCACATATTACTGATCTGGACTAAAAAACCCAAAGCAGTAAGTGCCTATATAGAAAGAACCAATGAAATGTGAAAATTGGCATAACTGCACTCTGTATGAAGATAATGGATAAAAGGACTACAAAAATAGTAGAATTAAATGAAAAATGTTATTTTTCTGGAGAGTGAACCATACTAAAATATTCTGTTGACTTCATGCAATTTTTTGTTGAAAGCCTTTGAATGCCCAACTGAAAAATTAGTGTAATCATTTTGTAATTCATGTGGATATACAACACAGTTATCTCTTGAGCCATTAAAAAAGATTAAAATTTCCGTGAGATTCTTCAATATGTTTTGTGGCAGTGCCAACACAATAAATTAAGGCTTTAGCCTCATTCTATTATATGTTACAACAAAGTTTGTTCTTCTGTGGCTGTTGTGGTTGAGGATTCTTGTGGCAGTTTCTGGAGAGCAGGTGTGTACTTGTAGCAAGTAAGCTCTAAGGCTTTTTGAATCTGTCTGCTTTTATGTCCAGATGTATAAAACCTTGTAAGGTGCAACATGTTGTGCATATTTCTTAGAAAGAAGTAAGTGTCATTTATGATGTTGCTTATGTTCCTCAGAATAATTTAGCATGAGGACAAATTCTACTGATTACTTAAAAGTCTTGATTCTGCCATTTAGATTTGCTGCAGATTGTACATTTGGTATTTGAGAGGGAAATACTGGAGTGCATTTTTCATCCTCTGTTCCTTATTTTTGATTTTGTCTTTCCTATGTCAGTTTTGTAACTAGCTTTCCAGAAGTTGACACTACATTAATCCGATGAGCTACTTTCCTGCTGGATAAAATTTTAAAGTAAAAAAGATGGAAGGCTGGTGTGTGGGCCAGGAAACATTGAAGCATGGCTAGCATTTCATGCTCAAGCTTAGCATTTGCAAAGCTGTCAAAACAAACAATCAGGAAAACACAAATAATGGTCATCCTACTTATTGAATGAAAATTTAATTCCAAATTGCCTTTGTTTAAATCAGCTGCTTACACTTCATCTCCTCTGCTCACCAAGGATTCTGTTAACTAACATATTTCAAAATCCAGACTGCCAAAAATACTGACAGCTTTCATTAGCTGAACAACATTTCCCATAACAAAATTATGATCCGTTTAAGGCTCTTTGTTTTGGGTTGTGACACATTGCCTAAATCCCATGGATTTATTCCCCATTCATGAACATTAATGATGTAAACAATAAAACCCACAAATACCCAGTGGACATCCTTCTGCTGAGAGCAGGGAGAGGTGGTGGGAAGTGAGGTTGGCTGAGCAGCCAAAGATGCTTGTGCTCCAGATGTGATACTTGATGGTTTGCTTTTGATTCTTTGCAATGTTTGTGTGAGAAGCTTGGTTGTCAAAAGCCAGCTGAGTAACTCCCATCCCCACTGCACCCCCAGACCCCTGTATGAAGGTGCTGGCAAGCAAGCCAACTAAATACAGCTGGCTACTGGATTTCAAGGGTAATAGTATTCATTACAGGGGGTGTTTTACAAGGTGCTGGCAGCATTTACTAACTGACAGGATTGGGCTCTGCTCACAAATGTGCAAATGAGTGTTTATCTGGCACTGCTTGTAATTCTATACTTCCCAAAATTCAATTTTTGAAATGTATATTCTTCTGATACTTTTGACTCGCTGCCCCAGAATCAACAGATCAAGGACATCCTTCAAAGATGATACTAAAAAAAACATGACTTCGAGTGCTCTGAACAGCAGTGATGAAATTAAGAATGAAATAAAATTAATTAATGTTAAATTTAGGAAAAACATAATGCTGAAATTCAGATTCACTAGACTCTGCAAGTATCACAAAGAGAAGTTGATTGAGCTGATTTGTTAAGATCAATTAAAATAAATCTGGAAATAAATATTGGAGAGTGTGCTATAGGGACAGAGAAGTACATCAGCCAGGAGCTGGATTTCATTAATATTTTTCCTCTAATATAAAGTACATGAGAAGGAATTGTTGAGGTTTGAAGAATTTTACTTGTTATGATTGTTTTGTCTTGAGTTCCAATTCCTGTAATGGAAGAAAGGATGGTTCAGTTTAGTGAAGCAGGTTCAGGCTGATCGTTTTCTTTCCAGAGCATCTCTACCAGCTCTTGATTTGTACACAGGCTGGCAGCCCATTTGTGAAGCATCACTGCCAGCATTTGCAAAAATGAACAATGAAATATTATTTAAATATTCTGCCTTTTTTTTTTTTTTTAATTTTATTTTACAGTCTCATTGCATTACAATTGCACAGTGAGATAGCAGAGATGGCTTTTTCTTTTAATGTTCTTAAAAAGGCAACTTAGATTAGAATGTGGAAGTGGAGTGTTGGATCAGAACCCCATCAGGGCTTTGAGAAAACCTGTATCTATATGTAGATCTTTGGTTCATGAGTGCATGGCTCAGCCTTGAACTCTGTGCTGAAGTAAATGACATCACATTTGAGCTTACTTTGGAATAAGTTATTTTTTTCCAGAATCCAAAAGCTCTGTCAGATATTTTTGCAGGGCATGCTTCTTTTACTGTTTTCTCTCCTTGCCTTTATCGGTCTCAACTGCTGCTATACAGCAATCAATACAATATAGGGTACAGGGAACAAACTATGGCAATGCTACATTTTTCAACAAGAAAAGGGAATCTTCTGTGTAATTCTGAGAGCTGAAGAAGCTGTTGAAACCCTTTGGCTGACCATCTGTAAATTTGAATAGATGCATATTGGGGTAAGCTGGTATTTTAGTGAAGCATTTGTTCTGCCCAAATCAGGGAGTGCTGCTGGTTGAAATAATTCAGAGCAAAATTCAGTCAACTTCAGAATTGTCTTTTGGTCATCACAAATTCCTCTTGATATTCCCATCCCACTGTAGCTCTATCAGAATCAACACAGCAAACACATGGACACTCCCTGTCTTTTTCAGTTGGGCTCTTGTATAATGCTGCCAGTTCTCTGGGACACTTCCAGGGAGCTGTAGCTTAGCAAGAGAAGCATGGAATTTTTATTTATTTTCTGTTCCAAAAAAAGCCTCCATGTAATCCCGCCTCACCCTGCCCTCCCCAAAGGAATGACCAAGGGAGAACACCAACATCTAGATTGATTACTATTTGTTGGTGTAACAATGGTCAATTTTGTTTTCAGTTCACCTTCCCCAACCCTTCCTTTCCAGATGGAATTTTTCCTTTGGTGCCAAGTACTGAGGAAACAAAAATGTGTGTTTCTTCAAACCATCCCGATATTATTAAGATTCAGAAAGATGTTTGCTGATGTATTCAATAGGAGAGGAAACTGATTGCTACCTCGCAGTAAAGTTTCTCTGTTATAAGTGTTAATTGTTTTAAGCACTCTGGAGTTTTCTGTGACCTCCAGGCAATTTTTTTTTTAATGATTGTTGATACAATCTCTCAGAAGAAGGGGAGAAAAGAAGTATTTTGCTGATCTACTTTCAGGTAAGCTCTAAAAGTTCAAGTGGACCAATTACACATAAAAGAGCAGCAACTTTTGTAAAGCTTCATTTAAATCCCAAAGGGGAAAAATGATAGAAAATCAATTAACTTTCCACATGAAAAAATAGCTCATATTGCAAAGCTTTCCTTGCATAGTTTTCTGATTATGTTTGAAAGCAAATTGCCTTGATTATACCTTTGACGGGAAGGAAAGTCTTTTAGTTAATTTAATACATGCTATAGCAGTGCTAAATTGTATCATGGAACAATTAAGTGGGTCTACACTGATATTTTTGCCCAGCTGAAAATGGATATTGCTCACTTAGTGAGTCATGCTCTTGCCGGGTTGACGCAATTATCCATTCATCGCAGAGCATGTGACATGAAAGTTATCAGGACCTTTTATATAGGAGATAGGCTGAATGGAGTAAACAAAAAGCCCAGTTTGATGAAGAATCATGAAAGCTCAGAGCCTGTACCCCCACTGGGAGCTGAACCCAAAGCCTCAAACCCTAAGACAGCCCCTGCTTTGGGAATACGCAGGCTCCAAAGGTATTTTCTATGGGTCTTGTACTGAAATGAGGAGTGGAAGTGATTGTCTGTTAGTCAAGTACTGACATGATCCTCAAACTCATGTGCAGCTAAGAACAATTGATAGCAATTTTGTGGAAGCATCTAGAGTACTTGCTGCACTAGCTGCTTCTGAAGCCAATTTTTGCCTTAAGACGAAAACAATTACATTTGCTGCGTTTGCTGAGAATAGGATTTTTAAATTACAATTTCAATTTAAATGTTCTAAATATAACAAGAAACACAGTTGATTTTTTTGCCAATCATGCGTGTTCTTATAATGATGTTGGAAAAAAAAATAACATTAGGAATCTTCCTGATATGTCTGCTTGACATGTTCTTGTCTTGCTGAACTAGTACAACTGGGTCACATCACTTTCCCTGATGGATCTTGTCTGCTGGAAATGTATTTGCCTGCATCCTGCTTTTCATGCTGAGGTGGGCTAGGTCTTTTCTGGTGAACTGTAGAATCAAGAGCTGAATAATAAAGGAAAGGCTCCATCACCAGTGAATGTCTCGCGAATTAACTCATAACTGTCTACACTCAGATAAAATATTATCACAGATTTTTCTAATGTCCCGAGGCCATAAACAATGAAAAATAAAAAGCTGTACAAAAGAGGAACAGTATTCCCATTGCATGCTCTCTGATCTTTCTGGGTTCTTAGAGAAGGGCCAGCTGATGAGGGATTTGTTTATAAAAGGAAGCTAGTCTTATGGAATGACTTGAGATGGGATAGGAAGCTTTCTAACAGCAGTGTGAAGGAGAATCTGTACTAGGAATGAATTTCAGGGGTGCAAATTCTGGCAGAGAGCACTGTACCACAGGACTGGTAAGTTCTGACTTAGTATGTTCTTCATTATTTAGAGATTTAATTTAATTAGAAGTCTTAGATTTCATAATTATGAGTTTTCATAATCATATCATATTTTGAGTTGTGACAGAATTGGGCTGGAAAACAACAGTAGGCAAGGAGTGCTGTCAGATGCACTTTCTAGTCTTGTGTACCAATGAAAATATTCAGTGTTGACCAGAGTGGCACAGCCAGGAACCAGAATGGCTGCACGATGTGCCTGGCATTGGGTAGATGAGTAGAATTTGTGCCAGTTAATTCAGTAAAGATTCACTTCCTTGAGGATACATTTCAAGTTTTCTTGTGGCTCACTGAGGTGTCCATAGGTTGAAAGTACCTGCTCAATACCTGCCCCTCCCTGGTTCCAGCAGGTTTGCTGCCTGTCTTCTGGACCAGCTGAGGACTGTAGCTTCAGTAACCTTGATTGTGGTGGTCAGGCTTAATTGACTGTGTGTAGTCAGTAAATGTGTCCACGCTGCTGGTGCAATCACATATTTGTTTTTCCAACTGTGACATGAGTGGTTCAGTGTAGCCCTCCACTTTCCCATCAACTGAGATGATGAAGCAAAAAAAATCTTGTTTCTTCTTTGTTATTTAAATTTGCTTTTCCTACCATTGCAGACACCATACATTTATGTGCTTTTTCAGTTCTCCCAAGTGAAAAATACCAAAAACATAACATGCCTTCACTCTACTGCAACTTGATTGCGCTAAGGTTCTATGTTTAATGTTTAGCCTTTTTCATCAAGAGGAAAGAAAATACATTCTAGCCTTATTGAAAGGCAAAGATAGATTGTTTGTAAATTCTATTAGTGCTGCGATCAGCATCACATTTACTTAAGATCCAGCCCCTCTGGAAAAGAACAAGGTTGTGTCAAAGGTGATTGAAAATGTCACTGATCCTGAAAAGCAGTCATGTATGGCTAATCATTCCCAGTGTAACTAGAATGTGATTTTCATTGGATTACTCTAGGAAAGATGCTTCTTGGCAGTTTCAGCAAAAATGTTAAAGAACTACGGTATTTTTAGAAAAAACACTCCCTCCTGATCTATTTCAGTTCTTGAGTTTTCCACTTAAGCCTGGGATCATTAATTCCTAATGCAATTTGTGTGCCCCACGAGAACAACAGACCAATAGGAGACTCCCAAGTGAGCTGCCTGCTGGCTGACTGTGTAAAGAGACTGGTGGCTGATGGGCAATGCTCCAGACACAGCTTCCTGTGCCTAAGTCCACAGTAAAACAAAAATTTCGGTGGGGGGGGAGAAATGAGTTACTTACCCTTAATTTTTTATTCATTTTCTCTAAAATAACGCAGGAAGGAGGGTGGTAGCTGTGCTGACTCCATAAAACCAGTTCTCAGTGCAGAGCACATGGTGGCAATGTTGCACTGCTCCTGAGGAGTTCCCGTGTGGCACTTACCCAAGCCATATTCATTTACTGTGCAATAAATAGATAGATGCAGTAGAGTGCTGCTTTACCCCGGGAATATTATAGTTGTACATGGTAGCACTGGTTGTGTTTTCTGGTAAAATAAAGAGTAAGGTATAGGAAAAATAATTTTTCTTCCTTTCCTTTTACCACTTCTGTATTATTTGCATGCATCCTAGGCACAGAGATAGAGTTTAAGTTTTGCAGAAATAATGTAGCTGGTATTGGAAAAACATATGACAGTTTAGTTCTTTTCCATAGAGCAAGTACACCTACCTTAGAGGAGGACTTAGGATAATGAAACCCTCCACCCATCACGCACACAGAGAAATCGGAAACTGAAGGTTTCTCGCTTTCAAAAGAAGGTTTTACTATTTAAACAAGCTAGCCATGAACTCTCTCTTTGAAAAACATCTCTAGCCTAAATATAAGCTTCCCTAAATGTCTTCAAAGAAGTGGAAGGAAACTTTTCCTTAGCTGGAGAAATTCCAGGCACATATGAGTGAGAGTTCCTGGGTTCAGTTGCTGTGGATGGCTCTTGGCACAAACCCCTGGGAGCCTGTGTGGTTTGGCTGAACTCTTCAGTGATCACTGCAGCTCAGCAGCCAAGGATTCGTGTACCTCTGGCTTTCTTCTCTGTTCTGCCTGACAGGAGGGCCCTTCAGAGGCAGACCGAGCAGGAGAGTACTTGCATTACAAAAGCAACGCTGCGGAGTGTTTCAGGTCTCTGGGGCTATTGTCTTTCACATTTGCCCTGCTTTTGGTGTGCTGTTGCAGCCCTAGCAGCTCAGTGCCCAAGCCACGGTCTTCCCTGGTGTTCCTCTGCTTCTAATGATCTCTGTGCCCTGGCAGACAAATCTTTCACTGTGGCTGTCATGGCTAATCTGATTTCCATTCCACCAACACAAGATGAATGAGGGGTTTTTTTCCCTTCTGTTTTTTAGGCTTTGTAGATCTGTACATGGTATCAGCCATTGCCTGGTTATTCTAATTCTCCTTAAAGAGTCTGTATTTAACTCTAGATCTTAATGGCAGGAGCAATGAAGTCAGCAGGTATCCCCAGATTATTTCCCCAGATTATTTTATTGCTTTCTTCCTTTCTGAGTGGGAGAGGCAAAGGGGAAAAATAAAGCTGCAAGATGTCAAGGTGCCTTCTTATAGAGCAAGAAGGAAAATACAGGTTATTTCAGCTAACAAGAAATATTGTGATTTGTTCCCTTCTCCTAATTATATCAGACACAACTGTAAACTAAAATTTAGAAAAGCAAATGTCAAAGTGTGGGAGCAAGCACTCCAAGTGAGCCACACTCAACCAACTGCTTAGATTCAGCTACTGGGAGACAAGTGCATTCAAACTGGTTGGTATGTTGATTTTTGTGAGCAACACACGTTCACAAAGACCAGCAAAAACTAAATATTAGAAATTAAACAAATATTTGTATCATGCTGCTGTTAAGGTTACTGAAAATAAAAATCATCTAAAGCCACTGAAAATATGTTGACTCAATTGATGCAGCAATAGCAGAGAAATGTTGGGCTTTTTCCATGTCTAAGACCTTTATTAGGTGTACATTTTCTGGATGAAGATCAAGAGCCATACAATGCAATGTCTTCTTTGTTTATTCACAAGACGGATAACTTAAGTGGTACTGGAAAAATTAGAATGGAAATTGGCCAATAACTGCTAACCAGGATTTTGGTATGTCTTGCCTCTCCTTGCATCCAAAAACCAAGACAGAGGTCCTCAGAAATATACTGAGGGAGGAAACTTAAGTGCCATACAGTTATTTTTCAGGTGTGTAACATAGCCCATATGTTATGATCATTATTTCTACTGTCAATATTTTTTGGAAAGAGAAATAAATAAGAAGAAATGGCCATGGTAATGAATTTTCTCAAAATGTGTCTTCCTTGAGTGATTCAGCTGGAACTGTAAAGGTCCCAGTTCAACCTGTGCACATGAACCAGACCTGCTGCCTGTGCTACTGACTCCCTGGGCCAGCCTGACACAGTTCCTAATCTCTCAATCCTATTACCCACACTCTCTGTGTTGCTAGTGAAGCTTCTTGGGACTGGCTGTGTTCCCTGCCTCAGAAATGCTATGATAGCTCCCATACCCTGTGCTTACTTTATTTCATTTCATTTCTCCCTATTCAGAGTCTGCCAAGTCCCCGCTTGCCCAACACCTGTCAATAGTGTGTCGGGGTTGTACTGCTTTGTGTGATTTTCTGTGCTCTTTACTTTACAGCCCACACTGCTGGAGATTAACAGTGCAGTGAAATTTCATTAGGAGCCCTTGGCCCAGCTGCCTGCAGTCACAAGGCAAAGAGATGCACCACCCTGTTTCCCTCAGAGATTTAATGTACCTTCATCTTTTTGTTTTGGTTTTAAATTGAGTTTGAAAACGACAGAAACAAACTCAAACACTACTAGTAAGAAAATGATAAATCTCTTTTGTAAAAATTGTCATCTGTGAATTACACAGAAATAGCTAAGCTAAACATTTGTAATTTAGAAAGAAAGATATTTAGATCCTTAAAAAAACCTTGCTGGCTTTTGATCATTTTTTCACACCTAAGTAAAATATCTGTTTGTTAATCTCAAACAGGGGCTAAAAGCCCAAGCATTTGCCAGTTGCTCTAAAAAAATGTGCTTTTACCACTTTATATTAATGGCATGGTGATCTTCTTTGGCATCTTCTGCCAATCTTTTATTTAAGAGCCAGTACAAGCGTCATTTTTGCAGTCGAGGCCTTAAGTCCCTTGGTGTCTCAGCAAAGTTTCATTGGTGTGCAGATTTATCTCCACTGAGCAGTGTTTCAGCAAGGAAAAGATGCTGAAGAGAAATGCAGTAGCTCTAGATAGTAAAGAAAGATGTTGTAGAGTACTGACTGAGGGCTAGAAAGTTACAGAGATTGTGATATTTAATGCTCATCACTAATTGAGAGATGATGTATCTTTACTTCTCTGATAATATTTTACTTGGTCAAAGTTTGATGGTAACAAGCAACAAAATCCATAGTACATCATACATTTTCTCTTCTGCTGAACATGGAAGAAGTGTGAACATTGCATTTAAATGTTGAAATAGCAGTCCTGTTTCCATGAAGTGCATCATAGAAGGGATTGATTGTGTGGGTTTCAGATGTAATATAAGCTCTTTTAGCGGCAAAAACACAGAGTAGTTCAGACAGGACTATGGAAATACAATTGTCCAGGCTGCCCAACTAAACCCAGTTTGTCCTCATAGGAAGTGACACAGGCTAGAAAATGGTTAGTGGAGACAATGGCTCTGCTACCCTGATTATCTCACTTTATTCTTCTCTACTGCCCTGCACTCACTGGGCAATCTGTTCTGTAGCAAACACCATTTGAGATCACATTGTCTTTGGGAAACTTCCTTTTCAGGGAAACTTCCTTTTCACATTTTATTGCTTCTTAGTGGAATCCACTTGTTTTGGGTGGTCTGGGCATCTGCAGCAGTATAGGAGGGCTGCAAGATGCTCAAAGTATATTCCAACATTTTCCATGCTGTTCTATGACAGATGTTTTGTCCAGTCATATTAACCTATTATCTTGAAAATACTTTCCTGTTAAAGAAAATGCAGACTTCATTTCCCCCCCCTTACTTCAAAAACCTGTTTTAGTGTGCTTTTGAGGTCAGAGTAATGAACCAGCTATATCATGCAGTAATTTTTACTACTTCCATAAAGGTATTGTTTTTTGTTTGCAGTCATATAATATTTTCCAAATTGAAAATTTATTAAAAATCCCTACTGCTCAGCTTGTGACTCAATCTGTTTTGTTTCTTGCCATTCTGGGATTAAGTGTATCTGGCTCACTTTACTGTGATCACTGGGGGTTTGTTTCTTCCCCAGAAGCCATTATTTTGAGATTCTCAGTTCCAGGAGCAATCATACTTTTGCCCTCATGTTCAGCATTGTTCATAAAATAAACATATTTCATAAGCAGCATTTCTCTTCTAGCCTGCAGGAACAAGACTTGACTTTTATACATTGCCCCACACATCCGTCACATCATATTGCCAGATTCTTTATGATTAACTGATATAATTGACTTCTGAGATAAAGGGAAATTTATGTGTGAGAATCCACAGAATCAAACAAAGTTTTGATTGTATTCCAAAGCTGGACCAAGAAAGGGAGGAAATAGATCTTTGCTGAGGACAACCATTCCTTAAGGAAAGCATGTAAGAAAAGCCACTACATCAATACTGGTGAGAAGCAAGGGCATGCCAAATTTATCCCACACCTTGGCAGCATATCAGAGCAGTGTATCACAGAGAATGAGGGAAAATACAGAGCAGACATCAAGGAGGTCACAGCAGGTAAGCAGCGTTCTCCAACTTGGCAAGAAGTCTTTTGCCCTTAGGAAGGACTGACTCCTCTTTATTTTTTTGACTAGACTTTCAGTGCTCAAGCATTAACCTTAGCAGGATCACTCTATACTACATCAGTCTTAATACACCTGCCTTGCAGATGTATTCTTGGTGTTCAAAAAAAAAAATACACAGTGGATGTGAACATCAACAAACCTGCATTGAAAACTGCAGGTCTCCCATGACATTTTTTACTACCTAATGTGTTGAACAGGTTTTTGTTACTGGTACTACAACTTGATTCCACAATGAACCTTTGAGCACCACTCCTAGCAAACACTTCTAACTTGCTTTGAAACCACCTGAGCATCTCTGGGCACACGGCTGCAGATTTTTACAAGAGCTACATTCATTCAACATTTTTGTGGGAATTCAACAAAATGGGAAACAGAAACAGCAACCTTCAGAAAGTGGTGCAAGTGTAGCATGCATGAATTTAGACAGGACAGCAGCCTTTGAACATTAAGAGTATTTCAGATCTTATTGCAGATATGATGAGAAGAAAAGGCTTTTGATGGTGTCTGGAAGACTTTATGGCTTTGCTTGCAACTCTTGCCTTTTACCACTGTATGCCTGAATAAAAGAGTGTCAGGATGAATCAATTTTCTTGTTTGCTTGATGATGGAAGGGTTTGAAATTAGCCAGAAAATAGCTTTTGTTGAGTAATTTAATTTTTCCAACTGGAACATAGTGTGATTCTAGAAAGTTTATCTTCCTGATGAGGACAAAGTCTGAGATCCCACAACTCCAGATGGAGGTCAGTGAGGCTAGGGTAATTTGTATCCAGGGAGTGGTGTGCTGTGTCTCCAGCATGAAGGGTAGGGGAAGTTTGTCTGACTTTCCTCACTGCATGTATTAAGAGCTCCTTGTTTTGTTTCACATGGCTGAGGTTTGCAAGGAGCGACAGAGACTGCATGAACCCCCAGCTAGTTCTTCAACTACAGAACTGAACTTCAGCAAAGGGAGATAAATAAGAATACTTCAAAACCTAAAGAAACCTGTTCTTGTGTTAATAAAAGAAAACTGAACAAAGGAAGAAATAAGACAGGGAAGATTAAGTGACTCCTTATCTCATAGCACAGTGACATTTTCTTATCCTTCTTAGAATTCGTGGCCAGCTCTAGGAGTTGTGTTAGTAAACTTATATATTAAAATTCCAACTACTTTCTGAACTTTAAAATATTTTCCCTAATGCCCATTAGATTGAAAAGAAATCTTCATTATTTCTCTATTTGTGAATGGCTTCCTTCTGTCAATGTTATTTTGTGAGGCAGCAGTGGCTGAGGCATTGCTTTACCTTTATTTATGGTGGTTGGAATTACAGAGTTATACACACTACCAAGTAAGCAATAATTTATGACAAGGTGTGCAGTATGCAAAATGTCGTGTAGTTTGCAGAGATTAATGCATGAGCCTAGTGCAAATACATTAACTTAACCAACTATCTGGAAAGCAAGCTTAATGAAAGAGGGAAATGAATGCAAAATATGAAGAAAAAGGCATTGTAGTGACAGAAAACACCATATAGCATATGTATTTAATATAGGGACCCCTATGAATTGATAGCTCATCTCTGAGTTAAGTACACATGTATTTGTCTTCATAGGGACAGTTGCATAAATCAGAGCAGGCCAGTTATGCCTGACAATCAAAAACAGCACGGGAGGCTGAGTTCAGCAAATCTCAGTCTATTCCTGTGTTAGGGGTGTCACACATCAAGGTATAGTATTTCAAAGAGAGTTTCTACCACATTTTAAATTAAGTGTCCACATCTCATCCTGCTAGGTTCCATTTCTGCAATATGGATTAGTAGAAAAGGTAAAGCAACTCAGTGTCTTTGAGCCTGTGCATTCCTAATGAATTGCTTCACGTTGTGATCTTTGGGAAAGGCATCCTTATCCCCTCAGGCACATAAAACCACAACCATAAATTTTTTCAGTACTGATCTGTGATCCATCCCCAAGTCAGCTTCAAAAGACTGGAGGTTTCTTGGTTGCACCCTAAACGTGGTGGGTTTGCTGTGCCAACACCAGAATTTAAACTGTAAAGCTGTTAACCCTCAAGTCAGGCATTTTCTCTGAAGTCTTCTGTGCTTGCCTTACTGTTTGCTGTGATTGGCACACATGTATTTCAGCCTGTGCAGACACCAGTAACCTTAGGCTGAATGGAGGCCATCAGAATCCCAAAAAATTCCACCATCAGAAACATGGGCCTGCCACCTTGCTTTCTCTTCCTGTAGTGCCTGACTGTTTTCACCCCAAGACTTCTGCCTTCCAGTGCTCCCTCTTGTTAGGCTGCAGGAGAAGCTAGTGTGTATATTGTCCTGGTTGCAGGCCCACAATGTGCAGACTTTTATGTGAGAGCAGCAAAGGCCTGAAAGGCAGGGGCTTGAAGGCACAGGTTTAGAGGGAGCATCCATTCTGGTTGATGCCCTCCTTCTGTCCTAGAAGCTGTGGCATTCTCGCCCTGTGCACACTGCAGGCTCTGCTGCCAGGGCTTCTGAAGCTCATTATGAACTGCCATGGGTGATAAAGATGACTAGCTATGTATTTATTCCTGCAGAGCGGGCTACACTGGGAAATTTAAGAGAATATATAGAAAATCCAACTAGATGATTGAATGGGCCTTTCTAGTACCATGAATTTCTGTCTATAGATATATAACCATTAGGATCCTGCTTTCTGTAGGCTGCACCATTAAATTTATGGGACTTGGCAGTCTGCAGAGGTGGCTGCCATTCTGTGAGACAGAACATATGCTGCCTGCTACACTGAAATGCACACTCCATTGTTCTGAAAGTCTTGGTAGTTCATACGAGTCTAAAATAACTCATATGTTGAAAACATACTGTGCTTTTGGGGACAAGGAAAGATATAATGCACTCTTGTTTGGCTTAACTTCTCTCTGAATTTGGAGCAGAAATCATCAAACTGTAGCTGGAGGAAGTGATGAGAAGTCAATAAAGGATTCCTCACAGGGTCTTTGCTTATAGTTTTATTTCCACAGTTTCTATTTAGGGTGAAATCCTGTACTTAGCCATTCAAATACAGACTCTCTTGTCAGATAATATTCCCAAAAACCCCTTATGGAAAAGACTACCACAATGACTGTGATAAAATTAAGATGTTCTTAACTTGCATATGAAAAAATAAAAGTATTAAATTTCACTAATCACTTAGACATAGTGATTGTTCATGTTTCAGGAAACAATACAGTTTTAAAATTTTGCATGCATAATTTAAAAAAAATACAGCAATAAATAGAGATGTTTTCTATCTTAATTCCTTATTTCAGCTGACAATAGCTAGAACTTATGACAACAGGAGCTATTTTCCATGTAACTAGCAGAAAAGTAAGCACTATAAATGGAATAGAAGTGCATTATACACTGGAAATTCTATATTTTTAGCAAAACATACCTTGGAACCATTAACTAAAATGATGTATTTCTTAGTCACTAAAAATATGAGTGGTCCACTTTTTAATTAGCTTATTCATAATTTCCCTAGATAATTTATTGGTTAATATGGTAAGAAAAAAAAAGAAGATATTCTAGTTCTTTTCTTTTTATCTTTTCATAGCACATTTCCATAGCATGCATTGAAAAATACATGAAAAAAATCCATGTCTTCTCTTCTGTTTTTGCTTTAGAGACTTAGAGGACATTAGTAAGGAACAACAGCAGCTGCTAAATTGGCTTGCTTGTGGATGAACCAAAGTCACCTTGGCTAATGTCAAACACTGGGTCTGGAGTTTATTAACAGCCACTTTTTGGACTCAAGATTCAAGGAAGTCCCTTCAGTCAAGGTAATTTATGAATTATTTTTCTCTCCTCACAAATGAAAGAATTCTGTGTATCCTGCACTCACACCTGTCACTAAGTTATCTCAGAAGTTTTTGTGAATATTAGAGAAAAAGGTCATATTCCTCTTAAATGCACTCTGAAAGCTACTTTTTGTAGGCTACCTCACTGTTAGAGAATTCATTAATTGGCTTTCTTCTAACAATGAGTTTTCTCATGCCTTTTATTGTGTGTGCTGACTGTTTCAATTGTATCTAATCATAATTTTCAAGCATTGTTCAAGCCACAAGGGAGAAACTGTACTGACAATAGTGCTAAGCATTGTTTGCTTCTGGCAATCTGGAGAGATTTGATGGTTCATTTCTTTTCCCCACTGTAACCTCATGATATCCATGCTGCCTGATACTTCTATAAAGAAGAACATCCAAAAATACCTCCTTTTAACTTGAAGATGAGCCTGTTTACCTCATTATTTCCTTTTGCATCTTTCTCCTTGGAGTAACTCTTAACCTGTCTTAAAACTCCTTTCAGTCATTATTGTATATGTTTAGGATGCAGGAGGCCCTTTGAGGAATCTGGGGATGATATATAAAGGACTTGAGCCATCTATATTTATGGATGAATATCCATGACATTTCTTTTATTAATTCATGCCTGTTGATGTTATGTTTGTTCAGTTCTGTCAAACAAACATGGTACACTGAATCCCTCCATTTTTAATTATGCTGCATGCTTACACTTGCTTTGCTTTTCCCTCATGTTTGGCTCCAGGGCTCTCCCAGTTCAGGCTCACTAGTCAACTGGGGATGCTGTGCTCCTGTCTCAGGGAACAGTGGTGGTGGAGCAGCTGGGGTCAGGCTGCCTTGTGTGGATCACTGAACGTAACACTGGGCTGTGGGCAGGGCAGAAGGAGGAGAAAGGACTCAGACGGAGGAATGGGGACTCACTCTGCTGGCCTGTATCAGGAACAGTGTGGCCAGCAGGAGCAGGGAGGTCGTTCTTCCCTTGTACACAGCATTGGTGAGGCCACACCTCGAGTGCTGTGTCCAGCTCTGGCCCCTCAGTTTGGGAAGGACATTGAGTGCTGTGTCCAGCTCTGTCCCCTCAGTTTGGGAAGGACATTGAGTGCTGTGTCCAGCTCTGGCCCCTCAATTTGGGAAGGACATTGGGACACTTGAGCGCATCCAGAGGAGGCAACGAGGCTGGTGAGGGGCTTGGAGCTCAAGCCCTGTGAGGAACAGCTGAGGGAGCTGGGGATGTTTAGCCTGGAGAAAAGGAGACTCAGAGGTGACCTTATCACTCTCTACAACTCCCTGAAGGGTGGCTGTAGCCAGGTCAGAATTGGTCTCTTTCCCCAGGCAGCAACTGCCAGAACGAGAGGACACAGTCTCAAGCTGTGCCAAGGGAAATATAGGTTGGATATTAGGAAAAAGTTTTTCACAGAGAGAGTAATAAAGTACTGGAATGGCCTGCCCAGGGACGTGGTGGAGTCACTATCCCTGGATGTGTTTAAAAAAAGACTGGATGTGGCACTCAGTGCCATGGTTTAGTTGAGGTGTTGGGGCATGGGTTGGACTCGATGATCTTGGAGGATTCTTCCAACCTTCTGTGATTCTGTGAGACACTCCTCCAGTGTCTTGCTCCAAACCACAGTGATGGAACCCCTCAATCCTTTTGGGGAGGACGAACCCTCCTGTAACCACTTGGGCAAGGTTTGCTGAAGGGACCCCATTCAATTTTTTTTTTGATGGCTTTCAGTTTTCCTAGTGGCTTATAAACACTCAAAAGCCTTATATTCCTCCTCAGGGGATGTTTCCTTTGCTCTCCCTGGCACACAGGTGAGTTAGAGGGAAGAGACCCATCTGGATCAAATAGCTACTCTACATAATAAGGCTGCAGGGACATACTAATGAACCCAGATAAGCATGAGATATATATCTGCATTAATGAGTTAAGACAGAGCTTAACAGGTGCAATTTAAAGACCCATTAGGAATTTCTACTTGGTAAATTCTGGAACGGCCTCTGGGTTTGGTTATATAGTTACACTTTTTGCTTTTGATATCCATTTGCTTCTTACATGATTTGTGAAATTAGATGTCATTCATAGAGCTGACATTAACAATGAGAGAAATGCTAGTTTCTTTTATCCTCTACTCACAAAATGAATTGTGATTTTTCCAAATTTAACTGACCAATAAATGATATTGCTAAACTATTTCTGCTAATTTTCTGATGTATAAATTTTTGATCTTACTGTGTTTAATATCCATTATAAACTGAATCAGCATGTACAATTGCATCTTTGCACTCTAGACCTGCATAGTATTTATTCCACAATTTGTGGTTCATATGAATTTTGATATGTAGTTATCAACCAGTTCCTTCTGTTTCTTGAGGAATGATAGCAAAAAATAGTGGAAGAGAACTTTATTTCAAGAACTTTTATTTCAATTATCTCTCTTTTGTCTGCTAAGATAAAGGAAAACTGCTTCAGGTAAATATTTTATTACTTGATCCCTTCAATTCCTATAAAATCAGATAAACTCTATACCTTGGTCCTTTTTGTTTCTGTTCAAATATATCCAGGGTACCAATACTGTCTCTATTCCTTCCACTTAGTTTCAGAACTTTTCTTTCATGTCATTTATCTCATAGCCAGAAATTGAGCCATATTCCTTTATTATTTTGAATAGTTCTCAGATTGATTTTGAGGGGATTGAAATGTCCTATAAAGCAGCATCCACATGAAAAGGAAATTTTATGAATGACATTTCCTAGTTTTACTGCCCTTGTTTTTTCTTCCTCTCTCTTAGACTATCAATGGCTCTGCTGACATGATAAAAGGTGCCAACAGATACCCCACTGTGGATAGGGCTCTGCATAAATAACTGGGCTGTATGTGAAATGTCCCTGCTCCTCCTTTCATCATCCTCCTTCCCTCCAAACAAAAAACTGTGGAGCAAACCATAGGGGATGCTGGGAGTTATGTTTTTGAAAGACAGTAGAGATAATAGAGGGGACTGGGTTTTCCATATGGATGAGGTATAAGGTGTATAGGAATGGGGTGACCTTCCCTGCAATCTCCAAATTGGAGAAAGTCAGAGCCAGAGGGGAGAAATCTTAATCTCAGAAAATCCCCTGGGAGAGATATTTTGTGTTTATCCTGCACAAGCGGGTGGTAAAGCGTGTTAATTCACCACTAGTTTGCCACAGGATTCTTTCCTCTCTTTGGAATGAAGCCAGCTCTGTAACTAGCTAAAAATCTGCACCCTCTCAAGGACACCAAAAAACAAACATGGAGGTTCAGCTATTTTCAAAAAGCCTGCAGAAAACCTATTATTTCAGTCTACTGCCTATCTCTATATTTTTCTCTGCTTCCAAATGTTAAGAAATCATTGCAAAATCTTTCTGACTCAAAAAGAAACCAGGCAGTCATGAATAAGGACACAGAGTTTGGGTCAAGTAGGTGTCAGGACATCTGGCTTCTTACATGTTTTATAATACTTTGTGGTACAATGTTCTTTCATGTAAGGGTGCAAAGGAACTGCCTGTGACATGACTTTTGAATGCTGTGATGTTCCACAGTGTATTACAATTACTGAAAAACCTCTGGCTAAATAATCAATACCTTAGAATTTTTCATTTCATGTCTCTTGTGTGATGGTTTATCTGGTAGAACAGGTGGATGTGTAAGTTACAAACAGAAATGGAAACCACTAAAATTATATTCTCACAAAGCTATTGGTGAGCTATCCCAGTCCCTTAATCATCTTTGTCACCCTTCACTGCACGTAGGACCCCCCCAGTCTCTCTTGTCCTGAGGAGCCCAGAACTGGACACAGCTCTCCAGATGTGCCTCACTCACCAGGGCTGAGAAGAGGGGCAGGATCCTTTCCCTCGACCTGCTGGCAGTGCTGTTCCTAATGCACCCCAGGAGCCCAGGGGCCTTCCTGCCCACTGCTGGTCATGGACAGCTTGTTTTCCACCAGGAGCCCCAGGTCCTTCTTCACAGAGCTGCCTTCCAAGAGCTCAGCCCCCAGCCTGTGCTGGTGCAGGGGGTTACTCCTCCCCAGGACCAGGACCCTGCACTTTCTTGAATTTGACAGTTTTTCTCTGTCCATGGGTCATAAGCACTACTGTTTATCACACACACTCTTAGATGCAGTGATGGCAGCAAGTGTTGAAGAGCCCATTTGTCACCCACAGACTACTTGGAGTAAAGCTTAGTTCAAAAGGAGATGCCTGGACTGGGACATGCTGCATGGGCTGCATACACAGTAACACCCACATCTACTGAGTGCCAGTCCTTCCTTTCAGAAAACACAGGGTCTTGTGCTTTAATTACAATTGAGCGAAAGATGTTCGATTGGATTTTACTAATCAGAGGTGTTTTGTTTCTCAGATTATTCAGTAACTGTAACAGCCTTCAAGCAAAGATTTAGGTACTTACAAAGGTATACTGTGTGACCCAGATTTGTCATTGTCCTGTGAGAGAAGAGAAGAGAAGGGAAGAGAAGAGAAGAGAAGAGAAGAGAAGAGAAGAGAAGAGAAGAGAAGAGAAGAGAACAAGGGGAGGAAAGGAGAGGATAAAGGATACTTGTCAGCTATTTTTTCAGTCATTGTCTCAAATCCAACTCTAACTTACAAAGAAGGGAACATTCACAAAAATGAGACTTTCAGTAACTGTAGTTATGGGTACAAAGATGAATTGGGACAACTGAAATTCAGTCCTTATCCTTTCTGGAAAATAGTTACATCAGACCTAGTCCAATGAAAGGCACGGTGATGGAAGGACAGATGGGTGTGAAGGCTGTGACAGAGTTGGTGGGTGGGTAGAGCAGATGGAGGGCCTCAGCAAAAAGTGTCTCTGGGAAATGTCACTGATGGGTAGGGTTAGAGGGGAAACACAATGTGCACAAATACCAAACATGTGAGGTTTTGTGGCTTTGTCATCCAGTTTCCAGCTGATAAATTGTATTTTGCACTCCTGCCTATCTCACTGTCCTGCCTAGGCCATTATGGTCCAAAGTAAGTGTATGAAAATAAGTGCTGTATAGTCCCTCTGATTCACATGCAGCTCACTGACAGGACTGGGACTGATTAACCATTTCCACAGCCTTCTCTGAAATCACAGACTATTCTGAGTTTGAAGGGACCCACAAGGATAGCCAAGTCCAATTCTTAGGTGAATAGCCCAGATGGGGATCAAACCCAAAACCCAGCTGTTTATTAGCAGCATACTTTAATCAACTGAGTTAATCTCAGCAGCTATATGTTAAGCTCCCAGACTTCAAATGAGAACAAAACATAGGAAGAGCAGCTGGAGGAGCTGAGGTTTTTAGCTTGGAGAAAAGGAGACTCAGGGATGACTTTATCACTCTCTACAACCTGAAAAGAGGTTGTAGCCATGTGGAGGTCAATCTCTTTTCTCAAATAATAAGTGGTAGAACAAGAGGAAATGGCTTCAAGTTGCATGAGGAGAGGTTTAGAATAGCTATTAGGAAAAAACTCTTCACTGAAAGGATGATCAGACATTAGAACAGGCTGCTGAGGGAGGCAGCTGACTCATCATCCCCAGGGATATTGAAAAAAAGTGTAGATATGGCACTTAAGGACATAGTTTAGAGGTGGACTTGGCAGTGCTGGGTAAATGACTGGACTTGATGATCTTAAATGATTCTATGATCAAAAATGATTCCATGAATCATACCAGCAACCTGTCATGAAGGCTTGGGAAATGAGAGCAAAGTCCTTGTGTGGGCTGAAGAGTGTCACCCCTTGTGTTGCCTTGGAAGCTGCACCGAAGCCAAAAGGTGCAATGTGCAATCCCAGTGCCCATTCCTCGGAGATCTGGCTCTGCAGGAATGAAACCCTCTGAGGAGCAGGGCAGCCTCTGTGCTGGCACCGCCTCTGTACTGTGACGTGTGCCAAGGGACAGCCAAGGGACAGCCAAGGGACACAAACACTGCCAGCCTGCAAAGACCTGTGCTGACCTGTTCCTCTAAAGACATCTGTTCTCCTTCTGGTGGGAAAACAGCTTATTCTGTATTTAATAGCAATGCATGGGGAGAGGGTAGCTGTGGTGAAGACATTAAGAGAAAGAGGAAGGAAGGAAGTGAAGGAAGGGAAGGAAGGAAAGGAAGGAAAGGAAGGAAGGAAGGAAAGGAAAGAAAGGAAGGAAGGAAGGAAGGAAGGAAGGAAGGGAGGAAGGAAGGAAGGAAGGAATATTTGCAATGTAAAATCATTAAATCTGTTTGATCTTTTCAGAGAGTAGGTAATTTTCATGTTTTCAAACCTAATGTTAGAGACTTGTCTTCATAAATAAGCCCCCTTTGTACAACCTGGTGCAGTTACTGCCTGAATTTATACACATAATAAACCCAGGCTTTGCTTCAGATAATAAAGTTTCTCCACGGCACAAGGAATAATCCTAAGGTAGTGGCTAAGTCTGGTTTGTAGATGATCTGAGGGTAGGATTGGGAATGGCCCCCAAAATGAGCAATTGGTTGTGACAATGATTAATGGCCTGCGAAAGCAGAAAATCAAGCATTCTTCTGTGTTTGCTCCCAGGTGATGAAGCATTCAAAGTTAGGAGCTATGTCAACACAAAACCCTCTTGGCCTTCTACATAACTTGCCTTTTCCAAAAGTGGCAATATGAGAAGTGGAGCTGGATAGTCTGAATTGACCTGTAGAGGCTATCTTTGGATGCCATGGTGTAACTTGACTTCCCTTGACTTCCCTTCCCATACTGCAAATTGCAATCCCTAAATGTGCTGAGGAAGTGCTTGAATATTATGAGCAAAGAAGATGAGACAATAAATGGAAGGAAGAGGTATAGCTGGGCTCAACACTTACCATCAACAAATCTTGGCTGTGAATGGAAGCACTTATGAAGTCTAGAAACCAAGTAGTTCTTCAACAGATAGGAGAGTAAAAAAAATCCCCTTCAATAGAGTTGAGGAGGAGATGAGAATATTTTTTAGTTATAAATTTAGTCTTTGATTACTAATACAGCTTAATTTAACTCAACTTCTTAGGAAAAGCAAGTGAAAAATGTAACTATGGTAAGGGACAAAAGATACTCCCTGGGTAAGCAATTGCAGGAAGACAAAAGCAAAACAGCTGCTAACTATGAATTGTCAGGGCAAAGCTCAAATAAGTAAATTGAAGTAAAAGACAAGCCTTGAAAAAACGAATGAAGTATAGAACATCTCTCTGGAAGCACAGTGGTGCTGTAAAGACTATTCCTGGTACTTATGGTACTCAAAACTGAGCTCTTGTGACTCTCTGGGGAGTGCCTGGCTGGGGAGTTCCACCACAGAAGCAATACAAACCTACTGATGCAGATGCAGTTAGAAATATTATGAGATATAATACCACATTGTCCCATACCTATCATAGTGGTATTTTAACAGACCGAATCTTGTGTGTCACCTTAAAAGGAAGAAAGCCCTACAAAAAAACTAAACAAAACAAGCCAACAGAAAACTCAACCACCAAACAATGGATTTCTGCATGGGAAGGGGTCTGCAAAATGTTAAATTCACTGTGAGCTTATTACTCTTTGTGAGTCTTGCAAATGAACTACTGAACATAGGGCAATTTATATTACCCACCCTTGCAAAAAGCAAGAGCATGTGAGCAGTGCATTGAGACCATGCACAGAACCAGCAGAATTCATTCCTCCAGCACATTCATTTTGGAAGGCCATGCATTTTTATTGCCAAGTTGATGCATTAGCTTTCCACAATGCAAATGGAGCTGGATGTGTCAAGGAACACAACTGTATTTTAACAGCAGTTAGGAGATTGGTATTAATAATAAGCTTATATCCCAGGACAGATTTACTCTGTTTAATTTTGTCTGCTGCAAAGGAGAAGTTAAATCTAGATACATTATTAAGCAGATAAAGCAACTTTTTATACAGTGCTTAGAAGAGCAACATCTGTTCCTGGGAGATTTGTTATCCTGCATAGAAAAACTGCATGTTTATCAAACAGCTCCTGGAACAGCCTTATTAGCCAGAGGTGAACTCTATCTATCTATCTATCTATCTATCTATCTATCTGTCTGTCTATCTACTTACCTACCTATCTATCTATCTATAATATCAGGTCTGAAGAGGAAGACAGTTTTCAATCATTCCAAACTCAAACACTCTATTTTTTCCTCCTTTTCTTGCCTAAGGTATTTTTTTCTTCTTCTTCTTCTTTTCTTGTTGTTGTTGTTGTTGTTGTTGTATTTTTGTATTTTTCAAGGTGGTGAGGAGAGGGGAGAAAGAGGCAGAAGAAGAGATGAGAAGGGAGAGAGCAAACTCAACAAGTGCTCTGTGGTTAGAGCTGTTTTCTGGTTCAGCTTCTCCCTGAATGTGAGGGCACTCAGAACATGCCATTTACAAAGGAGAATAAGAAAGCTGAGTGCCTGGCTCTGAGGTAATATTGCTTACAAAAAATCTTACACCTGATCTGAAGCAATGAGGCTGAATCAAAGTCACGTCTTTTCTGTGCCATCACACTGAATTAATATGCTAATATAGCTAAATCAAACTTTGTGGCACAAAGCAGGGAGCTGCCACCAGGCCAAAGTCCAGGAAGCTGGAAGAAGAGGCAGGATCTTGCTCACCATGTCCTGTGACTATCTTGTTAATGAGCTCTATAATAAACAGTTTTGTCTGTGGTCTTCTCAAATGCACAGCACAGGAGTAGGGAGTTGAAGCAATTGTTTGGGAGAGAGATATAATGACTTTTCAACATATTTGTTCCACAGATAACAGCAGTTAGTTTATTGAGCTTGATCTTTCCCATGGAAAAATTCATTTTTATCTGTTTTTCAGGTTTGAGCTGTTCATAAGTTTGGAGGTCAAATTTGCTGCTGATGAGGAGGACTATTATTTCTGAGCACACAAGTATTCTCATCTTCACACTGACACTCAGGCACAGAGGACAGACAGCTTTAGTCTAGCCTATCCTCCTCTTCTTATCTCTTTCAAGCTTATTAACTATTCCTCAGCAGGCAGGAGGAGCCATTCTATATTTCTGAGCTGAAAGATGAACATTACTAGTGGCTTCATAAAATTCATTTCAGATTGTTGCCATGTTTTATATGTCAGAGTTGCTGAGCTTGTGACATCCAGAGGGCTTAGAATATATCACAGTCTTCCCTGGGAGTGCAAAAGAAGCATTTGCCAAAATAGACTGCCTACTGTCTCCCCTGCCTGCACAGCCAACTCCTCTTTGATGCTGGGGGAGATGAAGACACATATCAAAGGGATGAACTGATGCCCTGCAAGTTTATAAGGCCTGGGGTCAAAGATAAAAAAGCATCAGAAGGCACCAAGTTGTAAATAAACAAACACTATCAGCCTTGACTTCCAGCATGCATTGAACTGTGTACTTCACTCTGTGATAAAGAACAGAAAAAAATCAAAAGATAAATTTGTGTTGAAGCTACTGCACTGTGTATAAAACATGTGTTTTGGAATATGCATGTAAAATATGAATTCATATACATAGCAAAACCACATTCCACTAAACCAGGCAATTTTAAAACATATTCTGAGAGTAAATTTTATTTTTTAACAACAAAAATACATGTTTGTGATGGCAGTACAATTTCAATACATAGGCTCCTGGGCATAAGGGGTGAAAATTTGAGCTGCAGTAGAGTTCTCAGAGATGTATTTCCTGAAAACTAAGGTAACTTATCCAGGCTTGTGGCTCATAATAGGAAGTGTCACCTAGTGATTCGGCATGCATCTATATTTATATGGTTAGTTAGACCTCTAAAAGGCTTTTTACTGTGGCCATGCCCTGCATTTCTCTATGTGTGTGTTGAGTACTGAGAAAAAAAATCTTCCAAAATGCCTTTCCACTTTTGAAAAGCACATCATTTGGCGTTCTTGCAAGAAGTATTGTATCTTCTTGTCACAGGATATTACAAAGTTATGGCTTCATTATATTTTGTATCTAAAGCCAATTTAATCAGACACAAAACACAGAAGTCCTTTTGCTTCTGCCTTGTTTTATTACACTGCTGTTTGCAGATAGTTTGCAGCAGTGTCACTGGTCCTTATTTCTACTCCATGTAGCCTACATTATTCATGTGCTGTGTCTCATTCATTAAAGTAGGACCCTTTGAAGTTTAGAGTGGCTTAGCTTCTCTGTGGACTTCTAATATTCCAAAAAAGAAAAAAATTATATGGAGCTCCTCTCCTAAAATATGTGGGGGATCATAGGATACACAGAATGCCCTGGCTGCTGTAAAACTGAAAATTTCATTTTCTACAAACCTCAGGGACAAACTCAAAGGAGTAAATCCCATGACAGTATCCATTTAATGGTGTGTATTTCAAAGACTGCAAGACTGAAGTGAGAGAGAGAGAAGCACTCTGAGAGAGAGAGAGGTGAGTGTGGAGAAATGGGAAGAACTTGGTAACATTAAATTAAGTGACAGAAAAAGTCCAATATTAACTACTCTGCAATAGAACTATTCAGAAGCTGCATATCAAAGGCTTAAACTTGGAAATGAATGGCTTTTAGGGAGAAGGATGGATGGATAGCAACTTAGTGAATCCATGTCAACACAGCATATACAAAGTTTATGCAAGATTTGTTTATTGTTTGGATTGATGTTGTACAGGGACAGGCAGAGGTTTGCATAGACATGGATCCATAAAATGGGTCTTGCCAGATTTTTAGGTGAGAAGTTTTCTATCACATAGAAGAAAGTCTACTCAGGAGACACTTCAGGCTTACAAAATGTAAAACCAATTTCTTTTACCTTGAGACTGAGAAGCCTGTGGAATGCTGGGGTGATCCTTTCTCCTGCAGCTGCCAGACCCAGCCTTGGAGGCAGCAAGAGCAGCCTCTGGTGCTGGAGGCACTGCCAGCCCTGCCCGTGCCCCACAGCAGGTCCCCACTTTTTGTGAGCAGAGTGAGATACTTTGATTTTCCTGGACTATTACAAGCTAAAGAAAAAGGCTAGGTCTCCTATTTTGCTGCTCTTGCAGGGGAGCACTGCAAAGAACTGTCTTTGCTACATCCTCAGACTTAGATTATTAAGATAATTTCAAGTAGGCAAAAATATGGGAGTAGAAGCCCTTTTTCTCTCTAAATTTTATGAACTATCTTGCCCAGAAGGACCAGTAATATTTATCACCAAAGAAATGACACTGAAAGGATTTTGAAATGGAAATAGGGGAAGGAGGGAGTAGGGAGAGGGGGAAAAATTATATTATTCCAGAGCTGTTAAACTATTAACAAGAGAGGTATTATTTTGTTGTTCATGTCGGAGATTCTCCCTCTGCTAAATCCATCACCAGAAATTCTGGTAATTAATCCACACAGACACTTATGCATCTAATCAGATTTGAGATACTTGTGCTCTTGGCACAAATAATGTTTTCTAGTTACTTAAGACCAGTATAAATTGTCATTTAGCTGAAGCTAGCACCTGCACTGAACATGTGAACTTGTGCTTGTCAGTAAACTACCTCAGACTTTTCTGACAGAAAAAAACAGAGAGAGATGAAAGAAAGCACTGGGAGACACCAACATTTTCAAAGAATCATCTAATCATTAAGACTGGAAAAGACCTCTGAGATCATTAAGTCCTGCTGTTAAGCTAGTGCCATGTTCACCACTAAACCTTGTCCCTAAGTGCCAATTCCAATTTTTTTTTTTTTAAATTTTATTCTTTTTTATTTTTATTTTTAACACTGCCAGATAACCATTGGAGATTTACTGAGGGAGTAAATCAGACTACTGAGCAGACATCTTGTCCAGTGATCTCAAACACATCTTGAAAAGAAGGACTTTTAAGCAAGTATTTCATCATGATGCTTTAAATGATAATTTCAACTGATTTGCTATCACTAACACATTGTGGCAATGTGGAATTTTGACATGAAAAACATGTTGGAGTCAACAAGAAAATTTCAGTTTTTAAGAATCTGAAAACTCATTTTTTTATGTAAGGCACTAAAAATAAACTGGAGTAAAACCTTGACTATCTCCTTAAAAAGTTAACACAGTAAAAATAAACTATTTGTACAATATATTTATACTACTGAATACTAATTCACTCTGAGAAATGGTACAAAAAGCAAAGGTTTTCTTTTCCTCAAGAGCTGGGAGTTGGTGAAAAAAAAATTACATTCCTGGGAATAGATTCCACTTAGGTCATACTTATTTTGGTGGAATTGAGCCTTTTATTGGAGATCCAAGATCATCTAATAAACAATTCTTTTCAAAGTGAAAATGTAGCTAAAAAATGTAGCTAAAATTATCACCATAGGTGTTAGTCCTGTATTTATACCTAAAATTTCTGACAATTTTAGAGAAAATATATATTATTCTAAATGAAAAAAATACATTATTTTCACATGCAAAAAATCTATCTCTAGTAATTTGTGGAAGCAGTAAAAAAATATATCATAAAAGATTTCTCATAAAACTTAGCTTAACTGGTCTGAGAACCAAAAACTACCATGTCACCTTGAAGCCTGACTGCATGGCATGAATTATGTGCTGAAAGTCATCAGTGTGTCCCAAAACAACAACTTGGTCTCAACAAGTCATAAAGGAGGGTGGATTGCTGATTGATTGTCAATTCTTGTCTTCACAGGAAAACATTCATCAAGCAGGAGGGCCAGATGAGTGGGCTCAGATTAGACACTGTGGAAATCACTGCTCTGCTGAATTAGAGAAAGTGAAGCCTCTGAATATTAGTGATGGGCTTTTAAAACAGAGGTGGCTCAGTCTTTTACACTGAGCTTCCTGCAGTCACCAAGAAATGCTTTCCTTTCTTCAATGCACACAGATTTTCAAGCAGAAGCTGCACTATTACCAAGTAATTTACATATAAATTAATCCATATTAGACCATATGAATCACTCACTCCTTCACAGGAGTGATCACCATCCAGTTGGTCTGATTGCCTAAGCCAACATATCCATCATAATAATTTGCTTTAAATCATTAGGTAGACACTCCCGTTAATGGGCCTCGTGTTGCAGTTCTATGCTGACAGACCTAAGTAACAAAGCCCAGCTCTGAAGTTCAGGTTTCCAGTTATTTGGCACAATCAAGAGTGATATTTAAATGTGTGATGCTGCTTCAGGCTGTGCAAACAAGGTCTGATGCACAGGAATGCCAGGGAAAGTCAGGACCTCACTGCCTCCAATACAGACTGTAAGTGAAGGTTGTGGTGTTAAATGTTCCTCTCACACAACACCAGCCAATCTTCACTGCTTCCAACTCTTTCTTCAGCAACAACTGCCTCTGATTTCTGCTAAAGAAACTGCTTGATCAATGCCTTGGTGGTAGCAGTTTAATTTTCCTGGCATACATTTCTTTTCTGAGGTGAACCTGTTAAGTTTAAGGAGTGAAGCTGATTTGAGAGAACAGAAAATGCTGGGTATTACATCCATGAGCCTGGTGATTCTCAAATTCACCCAGCTCACTCTGGGAGAAACATATTGGTTTCTACCACAGAAGACAGTACTTCAGAATAAAAAATCCAACCAACCAATCCAGCCCAAATCAATCTTGACTAATTTACTACACCAGATGTGTGAAAAAATTGCATAAGATGCATCAAATTAAGGAGCTTTTCTTATTTATTTATTTTTTTATTTTCTCTGTCTCTGGAGTCAAGTTGAAATTGAATACTGTCATTAAAGGGTTATCTGGTGTAACAACCTAGCCAGTAAAAGGCAGCAGGAGAAGGCTGGATTATTCTGTGAATTGTTTTATGAAATATCTCCAATACTGACAATCAGTGACCTAAATCCTTCAACAAGGAGAGATTTACAAGAACTTGTATAGAAGCAAAGTGTTTCTACTGACTTCAGGCAGCCCTGGGATCAGGGATTAGCAGAATTGCTCATAAATATGGCTTACAGCCACAGAATGCCACAATTGGGAGCCTTCAATAGGAAACTATGTGTAAACATGCTTATGGAAACAGTCTTCACATACTGATCATGAAATGGATGGGGTTCCACAGACTGTGTGTTGGACTTGTAAAGCTACTTTCCTTTATTAGCTCACACCATTTTATTTATGCCCATAGAATTTTTCTGCCAGTCATTTTTTATTCAGGGTTATTTCAAAGTCCTCCACTTGGAAAATACCAACCTGTGACACTCCTGTGTGGATCAAGGATGAGTGTAATTCTCCACCTGGCAGTATCTTCTTAAAGGGCTGCATTTTTGTTGTTGCTGTTTTTGTGGGGTTTTTTTTCTTTCCTTTTTTCTTTTAATGAATGATAAGCATTATAAGATGGATCAGATAGAGTTTAAATATCCCAAGCTGTTAAATACTGAACACTTCAGGAATACTTAATTAAGCGGCAGTAGGCAGCGGGCAGTCAGGCTCTGAGTGGCTATCACATTCCTGGGATGGTATCACGCTGGAAAAGCCCATCTGGTTACCTTTATTAACCATCTCAGAACGGTAGTAATTAACTACTGCAGAAATTTACTGTCTAAAAAGCACATTGTTATCAATGAAATGAATGCAAGTTTTCACAACACTGCACTTAATGGGCATTACTGCCACACACAAAGCAGTACTGGCAAATCATTTCGCAGCCCATTTGAGTTCAGGTAATATTAAAGCTGTTACATAATACAAATTTTAAGCAGGATTCAGCTGGATAAGTAAGTGGAGTGGATATTGCTGCTACCTGTGTGGCATTGGCAATCTGTGACTAGCATCCTTTGATAAATGAAAATGGTGAATCTTAAGTGTGGTCTTCAGAGACTGCAGATACATCCACTCTGTGAAAATGTATTCTGATTGCATGACTGTACTTTGACATTAACTGCCAAAACTGCAGCCACTGTGGATTTGATGTGGCTACGCATATCATTACAGCAAGAAATTAATTCAAGGATCATCGTGTCAGGGCAGCTTCGTGGCTGGGGCCTGGTGTACTGCCGAAAGAACTGAGCAAGGTAAACTGTCAGACCCCTACAACTGATGGTCACTTTAGTCATTGCACCCTCCATCACGTGTTGCTGCTCCTAATCCCATGTGTTCAACAAGAGGCAAATTGTTTTCTACATAAGTAAATCCTCAGTAGAAGCAAGGAAGGATGTGTGCTAATGTATCACAGGTGTGGATTAAACATGTCAAAATCTTAAAGTGCCTTTCCTCTTCCAGCTCCATGTGTGATCCTTTTCTGGGAGTTTGTGCACTGCAAATCTGTGACTACACGTACCCCATGGACCCTTGCTGGGCAAATCAACTCCATACACTTCATTCTGTCCTTCCAGCATCCATTAGTATGCCAAGGAGTGAACTACTCCAGCCCCCTGGGCAGACTCAAGGACCCATCGTTCTGTTTAAAATCTCTCTGACACAATATATGTCTTTCGACTTCCCTTAGAAGGGAGCAGTTACCCAAGGCATTCATACTGAGCCCAGGGTCAGCAATGGGTTTCCTAAACACAGAATGACATGATTTTGGACCCATTGCCTCACTGCCTCGGTGGGTCAGAAAGCAAGATTTTTATCCTTTTTGAAAAGGGGAGAATTGCAACTTGCTAGTGCTTGCTTCTGGACTCTGGGATGGGCAGAAACAGCAAATGTAGTGTCATGGTACTGGCACGGTGAAAAACGGAGTTTGAGAAAGGATGTTGTGATACATGCCAAGTGTGCTGTTTGAGTCAAAATTACAGAAACATCCAGTTTTACTTGATGAGCTAGAAAATGTCTCATATAATGACATAAAATGATCTCAAATGTTTCTAAAGTAGCTCTTTTCTAACAGGTGTCATGAAATGACAATGGAAGGAAATGTGCATGTTTATATTATGACTATTTCAAACCAATGTTGATCACCTCTTTGTGTCATATTTTACCAACATATATTATGTATCAAGCTAGCAAAAAACTCTAGTATCTTTCAGGATTATAAGCATTATATTGGAGCAAGACATTGTTATTTAATAATCAATTTAGTACACTAGTTATAAAATAAATCCGTGTCACTATTGACATTTGCTATTTCATGCACACTACTCTTCTTAAGTATTTAACACTGGCTCGTTTATGCAGGTGAAAAAGAAAAAAAGGAAAGACAGTAACTTGTGAACCAGGAGACATTTTTAAAACATGTTTTAAAATTATACTGCTCTTTTTCAACATCTGCCTTTGGCAGCCTTTCCTCCCTCAGCACAGTTACTAGTAAAGGCATTATTATTGCATATGTTCTGAGGATGTAGGATACTCTTCAAAAGGCCTTATTTAAAAGAAATAAAATCTGTTAGCACACTCATTCCCAACAGCACAGTACAAACATTTAGCAGAAATAAAACAACAAAAATCTTGGGACCAGATGAGAAAATATGTTCAAATTCATACTCATTCTCACTGAACAGTTTCATCTTTGGTCTCTGTACTATTTATTTCTCTTATTATGAAGAAAAAGGTTGAGTCAAGAGAAAGTATGAGTCCCTGAAGGGAGGCTTAGAAGAGGTTGCAGCACTCAAAAGTGATTACAAAGAGACTGATAATAAAAATAGCAGTGAATGACTTGACTGACACTGAGTTACTATTGAAGTATGGCACCGCCAGCTTGCCTGATGCACGGACAGATTTTTCTTCAGTTTCTAGATTCCTGCAATTATGTTGTTGTTGTAGGCAACAAATATTTCAAATAATGATAGCAATTAACAATGAAAACATACATTATGGGATTCATGCAGTGAGCTTGAGGCATGAGCACACACAATCCTTCTTTCTCTTGATACTATGGAAATATCTTTACATTGTAAGATCGCATTTAAAGCCTCCATATTTCTTTTCTTTTTGGACTTGATGTAAAAACTCTAGATTGACAGAATAAAGTTGCCTATGTAGGTAAAGGTGATCCTTAATGCAGTTTCCAAAACTGGAAGCCTTACTGAGCACCAGGAATAGAAACATCATGGATCTTTGCACTCAGACCAACAGCAAAGGCCCGGGTGTCCCAGGGGAGATAAGGCAGCACTGATATGCCTGATGTCCAGGGCTGTGGTCTTTGGATCACCTTCCTGCATCTTTTAGAAATGGATTTTTGACAGGAGGTTTTTCTGGGAGGGCTGTCTCCAAGCCCAAGACTCTCTTGTCAGCCTGAAGAGGACCATGAGGAGCACCAAGGCTCTAAGCAATGTGTGTAGAGCACTGTGCCCTTTCTTGCTTCTTCAGAATTCCTTACACAAGTGCAGCACTGGACACCAAAACAAAGTGCAAAAGTGCTGTCTAAAACCAAACAAGCCTGTAGGAAATAAAAAGCATGACCTAGGTGAAATGATTTCAAATTTGCAGACTGGTTGATGAGGGACTGGGGTGGGTATTGAAACACACTCAGTGAAGTGGCCAAATCTTTGTAGTCTTGAGGTATATCATCTCTAAGAGATAGAAAGGAGATAGTAGAACAGAATGATGAAGATTGTTCTAATTCTGTTTTGTTACTTATGCCAACCAGAGTTAGCGACATGTAAAAAGTGAGAACTCCATGCTATTAAAAAAATGCTTGAAAAGTTAAAGGTTGGTTGTTCTTGAAACATATATTTCATATTGGACAAAACCCACCAATTTAATTTTCTCAAAGAGTTAGTGATTTTAGATTCTCTTTAAAATCAGCAATTTAATAGGAAACTGCCCCTTAGGGCCAATGCAAATTTGTTTACTCACAGAAGGTGTTTAAATTTTTAACATTTGTATTTTAAACACACACTGTAAAGTACACAAATCAACCTTTTTTCTTCTTTTTTTATGAAGTGAGAATTTGATTCAGCTAAGACTGTGGATAAATGCCCTTGGACTTGCTCATTGACTGCAACTCCCACCGAAGTCAGTGGGAGTTTTTTCACAGACTTCAAGGAGGCATTAGATATGATCTGGGTGAATTAACCACAGCAAAAGTGCTATAATAAAAGCAGAATGTTGTGACACCAATACTTTTTCTAGTCAGTCTGTGAATTTACCAGGCTAAGTACAAAGGAAATACTGGCTCCATGGAAACACATTTTGAGGAAAGGTTTCAAGAAAAGGCCTAATTTTTTAAAAGAAAAGATAAATAAACACAAAGACTTAAAGGGAGTCATAAGGGAATATGTGTCTCCTCATTTGTAAGAAAATTTTCAGGTACTTGAGCTGGTTGAGGGAGGAATGGGGGAGAGAGGCAGGGAGAAATTGCTAGAATAATTGGAAATGAGGAGGTGGCCAAAGTCAGCAGCTGAGGCTCTTGAGAACACGGATGCAGATTGGGGATGTGCATTTACAGGAACTCCCTTGGCTGGATACCAAGCTAAGACCTGAATTGACTCCTTCCTGGAAAAGCTGCCATGAGCTACTCCCCCAGCTGGAGTCAACAGGGCCAGGAGAACACTGGTTGTACAAGTATTTAGAAAATTTTAACTATAGGGAATTTGTGGCAGCCTTGTTCAGGTCATTGCCCTTCCAGTTCCTGCAGGAATCACTGGCATCTGTAGCTAGGAAAAGATTTTTTTTTCTTAATCTATGTCTCCATGGTGCAGTAACCTTTAATCTGACAGCAGGAGGCAGAGGTTGTTGACATGCTTAAGCCAGTTTTGTGATATGCTGTGAACTGAAGATATCACCCAGAAAGGTTTTTAACCCCACAAAGATTGTCTGTTTTTAATTATTTATTATCTTTGCTGTTATAGAATTTTCCTGTCTTACATTTAGGATATTGCTTCTTTTGCAGCCGTCTTGCGATAACATTAATAATCCCCTTTTTTCATTTGTATTATCTCCTTGGAAATATTTATAGACTATGTTCATATTCCCCTGATTCCTTCTTTCTGCAAGAGAATTAATTTTGTTTCCTCAGTCATTCTGTCTATTATATGTTAGACCATAATCCTTCCACAGTGTCATTTTCTTGCCCTTCTATGCATTGTCTCTACTTCTACAATATAATTTTTAATCATGGACAAGAGAACTACATATAACTTCCTAAATATAATTGAATACATGTTATCTGCTCTTTCAGCTGCTGAACTGAACAAAGTGTAAGGCCAAGATGATACTTTCAGCCTCCTTGTCATGCCAGAACACTCATGCTAAACTGTTTCTTTTAGTCTCAAAATACTATGGAAAGGAGAGTTTCAGCCACACAGCATTAACGTTTCTAATAGGTGAAAAAGGAGTAGCAGAAGGAATGAAATTTAATCAGTTTTTATAATTTTAGTTGTAAAATTAGAGCCAGAAACAGCCATCATTGATACTTTTACTAAGAATTTTTCAAGGCATATTGGAACAACTCTTCAAGAGTATTTCAACTTTTAATTGCCCTTTAATACTTGGTAGTATTGTCCTATAATTTAACACCAAATCCAGCAGCATGGGTTTCATTCAGAGAGATCCTCTATAGAGAAGTACTGGTTCTCTTTAGGTTAGAAAAAATATTAAGACTGCAATCTGTTCTTTTGATTCATATATCTATTCATTTGCTCCTGTAATAGTACCACATCTACCAGCCTCATTAACCATAATAGACCTTTAAACTCCTGGTGGGTTATAGGTTTCTAAAGTGTTACAAAGTAATTCTTGTCACTATAATTTAAATATGATGTTGTTGTTATTACTGAATCTATTTTATGAACCTTTTTTTGTAACCAGATATATGCAGAACTGCTTGGTTGTATATTGCTCTTGGCTGCAATGGTAAAAAATCTGGGTAATTACAGCAGATGGATGGTGGGTACTGAGCCCGTGAATACCTACAGCAACCTTCTGCCCCAGCACACCTCACAGTGAAAGTGCTGCAGTATAATGCTAATGAGGAATATTACTTACCCAGCTCTGAAAACGAGCCCAAATTGTGTTCATTATGCAAGAAGGTGCTCATATTCACTGTCAGGAGTTTTGCCAATGCACCTTTTTTGATGTGATCAAATGACAGAACAACCCAATGCATTATTGAATCCTACTCTCAGAACTTGTAGATTTTTATCTGTAGAAAATAATGCTGCTCCAGTCATTCATCAATAGTAGTTGCAAGAAAATACATCTTGTATTCCATGCAAGGAGATTCCAGTCAAGCCCTGGATCAAGATAAAGACATTTATTTTATTCTGCATTATATTTTATCCATGAGGGGTAGCAAGCAAAGTAACGCATCTTGCTTTTATAATACTATTTCTTCATCCCATGGAACCATATTTTGTAATTATCCAGCATTCCTTTAAATATCTTAAAGGCTTTCAGCATCAGCTAGTACAACCAAATAACCTCAGTGTTTGTCAAGTACATTCACAATTTTTATTATATACCCTGAATGCATTTGTCAGCTACTCACTATTTCAAACACCTGTAGCAGTGAGATGATTGTTGGAGACAATCTCCAATACTCAGGATCAAGCTCCTCCCAGAAGAAGTTTAAACACAGATATCTGCTGGCATTTCAAGTCAGACTGGGTGAAAGTGGACACAATAGATAAAACTAAACTGAAACGCAAGAGCTGATCATCTTCAGTACTCGTTAAAGGATCCACATTACCTTAGCTGCATTCTGTTTAGGTGAAACCTGAGTAAACAGTGTGAGCAACATGTTTAAATTACTCTGAACTAGTTATAGCAAGCCCTGCCCATGTCCCCACAGAGGGATCGTCAAAAGCACTGGACAAACACCCTGTGAACTTAATGGGAAAACAAATAGTGGTCCTCTGAATGCTGGAAGTGGAGATCCTTTTCACTGAAGTACACTGAAGGGTGTGTAGCTCATGGATTAACTAAAGGACGTATTCACTGGAAAAGCATAGGATATAGGAGAATTAATTCAGTCTGGTCCTGGCCACTGTTTTTTGCCTAGAATTTAGGTTCTCCTACAAGGATTTAGGTTTTCCCAGCCTGTGTTATCATAGTTCTGTCTTATAATCCTGTGAAGTTCTTATTTGCCTTAGGAGTTTTTCCAATGAAGTTCTCTACTTTTGTTTCTGGAATTAATTTGTCCTTGGCTCTTCTCTAACACTGGTAGGTAATAGATGACAGAGGAATATATGAAACCCACTACTACTGGTCATGACAAAAACTTTGCCTGGAAAAGCCACACATCTTTTTATAATTTTAATATTTGCTTATGCTATCTCATACTTTATGAGTCTCTCAGGAATATCATACAGTCACAGACCTTTAAATTATTTTTTTTTTTTTAACTAAAATGAAAAAAAGTCCCACCAGGGACACTGGTAATTAGTTTTCCTAGTGTGTTAGCTTCTCCCCATGTTTCTTCTCTCAGTCTTGTGTTTAAACATGGGAGATGAAGAAGCAAAAACTGAGCTATTGCAAATGTCAAAATGTTCAAGGACACGAGTGGATTATTAATCATCTGAAAGGACTCAGCTGATGAGCCATAAAAAGCAAAGTTTTTTATTTCTGTGGAAACTATCTTTTCTCTCAAATCAGCTCCTCTTGGCAGAGTGACAACTTTGGGTCAATAATTACTCCAGCCACTGAAGCTGATTTTGAAACCTTAAATCGAATTCAAGGAAGACCTGGTGTATAATAACCAAGAGCTTTCCTACTGCTTTGCAATAGTAAATAGACTCACATAACAGAAAACGATACAGAAACAGAAGCCAGTGGAAGCATTTTGGCTTAGATACAAGCAACAGACCATAAGACTTAACTGGAATCCCCTCACATTTTCTACGCATTTACTGTTTCTAATAAAACCTCAGATATCCTGGAAAATGATCAGAAAGAATGTAACACTAAATAAATCTGGGCAGCTCAGAAGATGAAAGCAGCCAGAATCATATTTTACCCTAGGGACAAAACTACAAATCTACCTTCAAGCCAACAATGATAGAATTCAACACCGAATGAAAATTCTCATTCATGTAGAAATTTTATGCCATGTAGGAAAAAAGCCTACAAAATGACAAGTGACTCTTGACCAACATTGGCCTACATCTTCAATCAATGAAGTAATTTTTTTAATCTATAAAGAGTAGAGGATTTTGATTGCTTCTTGTGAAAGTGCGGAGGCTCTTTTCCGTGCAGGTTCCTTCTTTTAAAAGTGCAGAGGAAGATTATAGCCGAGAGGAAGTGACTAAAAGCACCAAAAAGAATTCTGTCTTCTGTCACTGGAAAAATGCTTGTGCTGCAAATGTGCATGCTTTTCTGTGTGTATATTTTCCCACAGAGAGCGTGGGTGGAAAAAAGTGACAAAAGTGAAAAAAAATCACCAGAGTTTCAGTGAGACGAAAAAGTTTAAACAACTTTGGCCTTCTGTCTCCCAAGCTTGCCTGAATCAACAGGGAGAGCAATAATGTTTGGAAGACTGTCTGGCAGTGGGTCCAGGAGCCTTTCCCAGCTGGCAGGGTTATTGAACTCGGAGATTATTGCCAGTGTTATTGCCTTTGAGCAGGGTTGGATTGTGGCTGCACACTTGGGTGTGTCATGTACCCTCCAGTGCTCGCTGAAAATCCTGCAGTCCTGCTACCCCATGGCTGCCCAGGGCTGTTCTGACCCCAAACAGCATCTGGGGTCTTGCAACTAAGAGCTCATAAATGCTCTGATGACAGCAGAAGTGCTCCTCTTCCTGCTGAGAGCTCACAAAGCTGAATACCTTCAGTACCTATGGCATTAATGATTATTCTCTTGTTAAGTAATCAAATAAGATGTTTTGATATTGCTTTGAGGGAGTGGAGAGAGACAGGTAAGAGACACTTTTTTTTTTTAATATGCAAACTAGCTTAATTCTCTAGAAGTTATTTAGCTACAATACCAGAAGTGAGTTGGGCTGTAATAATTTTGTAGTGGGTTGAATCCTCCATGGGGGAAAAATGAGTGCTGCAAATGTTGTGGAAATAATTTTGGGTGTGTTTTATTCCCAAACAACAGATACCTAAGGTCATGTTCACCTTGTAAAGAGATTGCAAAAAATATCAAGCAACCTACATATAATTAATCCATCATCAAGACTTCAGCTGGAAACACATCTGTGCCCCAGACTGTGCTACCAACAGCTGCTGCCTGGCTTTGTCACCTCCTTACGAGCACTGGGATCACCTTTAGGAAATATTTTGCACTGGTCATGTTTTGGATATATGGATTTGTTTTGTTTTGTTTTGTTTTGTTTTGTTTTGGTTTTGTTTTGGTTTTTGGATGTTGAAATAATGTGTTCCTGCAAACCACCAGTACAGATGGAATTTAGCCCATGATACCATGTCTGCTGCTACTGGATGTGAGTGTTAGTACATCATCTTTAATACAAGTCATCTGTAAACACACAAGTTTCTGTCAAAAGTCAAGTTCAATTATAGCATCAAAAGCCAGTGCTCTTATTCATGGTAGTAACAAATGTGTAGAAGGAGATAACCTGAAAAAAAACCCACAGACCCTGAACAAGCCAACAACACACATTTGAATAGTGGAATGTTTTTGTACTAGTTTATGACTTTGCTTATGGGGGCAGTGGCTTTTATCCAGTATGAAATACAGATTCAATGCCTGGGGATTCACAGCTCAGGGTTATTAGTCACTATGAGATCAAATCTCTCCTCCCTACACACGGCTGGTATCAGCTGCTCTCCTTGCACCTCACATTGGCTGGCAGGGGGTACTTGAGGGGTGCTCAGCACTCGCTCTGCTCTGGCTCCTGGCACCCTCCCTGGCAGACTGGGTTCTGTGAAAGCCAAGTGGCAGCAGCAGCTGGAGCACTGCTGCCACAAGCTCCCCTGCTCCTTACTGAGCTGGATCTGCTATTGCAGGAGTAGAAACTATTAAGAAAGTTCCTTTCCATCACTCTACAGTGAGAAAAAAACCTGTTTGAAACAGACTAGGCTCTCCTTCAGTCTGGGCAATGTTTCATTTTCTTAGAATCCAGGCCTCTCATGTCTAATTTCTGTGAAAGATGCTACTGCAAGGAGAGTGATGGCACACAGCCAGGTACTGTGAGCTCTGTCAGACTCTGTCAGACTCATGCAGAATGACTGCACTATTTGATGGAAGACAATATTTGATGCCAGACATTTCTGTTCAAAAACAAGATAAAATGGTATCCCTTTGCTCTCCTCCGAGTCACTGGAAAAATACACATATAATTTCAGTGATATTTCCTTTTAAGGCTGAAGGAAATTCCTACTAAGGATGAATCAGGTAGGGGAAAATTTAGTGAGCACTTCCATTGCTAGGAACAATTAAAAGAAATTAATTTTTGTTTAAAGGGCCGCCTTCAGGCAGAGCAAGTTGTCTTGAGGGCACTGAGTCAGTAAAGCCAAAGAGTTAAATACTGCCAGGCATCTCCAGGTAAGGTTGGATAGACTAAAGCCAATTTTATTTATATATCATTTCTTTCAGAGGGTAAAGTTTAAGAGTACAATAAAGTTCAAAAGCCTTAGGGATACTACAGCAATAAAATACCATATAGACAGAAGTAACAAGTCAGTATTGAACTATCACCTGACATGAGCTGTGCAGGCTTATAAAAATTAGCTTCTTATGAAGACATATCTGCACTTATTATAGATTAAGTTCCAGAACATATTTTTTCTATTTTACTTTTTTATTCTTTCTAAAATACTGTTTTAGGTATGTTTTCAAACAATATCCAGAATTCTACTGGAAAAGAAAAAATGAGACAAACTCCATGGAGAGTCTGTTTGAGCATAATTAATACTCTGTGGCCATTTTTGTGTGCATTTGGTGCTCTAGCCCTTTTGTTTTAGTATTATAAAGCAGTGACTTCTAAGGTTATATTCAAAAATTGCTACTAATTTCTCTCTTACTATAGGAACCAAAAATCCTATACTTCATGTATGATCCCATTTCAAAAGTCAAGGCTTTCCAGTATTGTAACAGTAATAGTTTTTCATAATTGTAATCCCATAAAGTTCAAGAGAAATTGAACCTCTCTGTTCAGCTACCTTAAAAGTTTAGTAGTTTCACTGAGTTGACTAGAAACCCTGTTTGTCACTCAGAAAGCTCTTTCACCATTTGATTACTGATGTTGTGTCATAAACATAAAATTAATCATTACTTGGTTTCTCCATACTTATAGCAGATAATGTGTTCTTACTTAGGAGGTAAGAACATGTTACCTGCTATAAATATGTAAGTAATCAATGTTTTGCAAACATGTTGGTATATTCAGATACGTAAATTATAGAGTCTGTCATAAAAACTTAAGAGTTCATAATTACATTTGACAGTCTCAAAAAGTATGGAGAGTTCTCTTTCACTGTAGCATAAAAAAACTTAATTGTGCACCATCTAGGCTAGGAAAATGAAATCCTAAGAAACATTATTATGTGTTTGTTGAAATTTAATATGAAGGAACAAAGCCAATGACAAGAATTCATTTGCAGAAAAAACAACAATGTTGTACTGACAAATAGATAGATATGTTTAGTAAAAAAAAAATCCTCTTTTATAAAATAAATGAAAGAAGTGTCATTGAAAAATGGACTGTCAGATTTGTGCTGGTTTTATGCTGTTCTTTCTGCAATGAACATTATGCATTAGTGAGCTGAGAGCAACAAGCTGGGATGATTTTGAGATACTACATATTATTTCTTTAGAATAATACAATCAGCTATTCCATCTCAGGCAAATCGGTCCCTTAAGCTATAAATGTATCCTGATTATTTGTCTCATAATAAAGCAGCCAAATGGAACAGAAAAAAACAGGAGTTGTACTTTCTTAGTGAATTTCTCCTATGTGGTAAACATGCTTGCAGAAACAATTAAGCACCCTGAAAAGAACATCTCTCATTTCCTGTGAAGCATAGCTGAATTTAGGAACCAGCAATCTGTGAATACAAGAAAATTGCTGTAATACCTGGATAGTCTCTACATATTTGTGAATAAATTGTCATTTACAGTGACCTTCATTGTTTATGAAATACAATCATGTTTTTAGGCAGTTTTGTCTTGTTTTCAACAAACTATAAACTAGATGAAATGTCTGATGTATTTTGAGAATGTCTGTCTTTTATTGACACGTGTCTGGTTTCTATTTTCTGGTGATAATCTATGGCAATATTCCTGTTCTTAATGGAAACAGTGTGAGCCCATCCTCACTATTCCTCACTGTATTTCCTCATTTCAAGGGTCTCTCCAGTTAGAGCATCGCTGCACCACCCCAGGCAGTGTATTCCCCTCCCAGATCTGAGCGGCAGCTGGGGAGAGATGTGCACTCATCACAGATGAACACAGCCTTATCCTGGTGCCATGGTGAGGGATGCTGGAGAGCCTTTGAAATGCAGCAAAGAAAGGCTGGAATTGAAAAACGTGTGTGAAATCCCTGGAACTGTTTTGTCCTTGTCTATTGCAGGAGATACTCAAAAAAACTTCATCCGAATGAAAAAGAACCCTCTGTGGGCTGGGTGAGGCATTGTAAATATGATCTTGAGGAATGCAATGAGGAGACAGACTAATTAATTAGCTAATTATTTCTTGGATAACGATAACGCTTATCTTCATGTCCATGAAACACTCCTGGCTACGGGATGGTTTGGGATCTAGCAGAACTTGTACTTGCATTCTTTGCCATTTTTATAGTCTAAATGCTGCTCAGAGGAGGGCTGGCAGCTGTGGTAGTGGCACGTTGTGCTAGCAGGGCTCGTTGGCTGTTACTGCAGAGGTCTCCCTGTCCATACCCTCTTCACCTTTCCCTCCTGCTTGTGTTGTCCTCTCCTGGGGAGAACAGCCTTGGGTCAATCAGAACTTGGACAGCAGCCCTTGTCTTCCTCATAGGCACTGCTGCCACACCAGCAACACAGGGGAGCAAGTGCCCAGGACAGAATAGCAAGTTAAATCTGCCTGGGCTGCATTTGCAATGTTCAATCACTCCAGGCCTTTCTGGCTGCAGCATTTCTAGACTTGCTGTGCACTCAGAATAACCAGCTTGGCTTGGGCTTATCTGTTTAAACAGCTTCAATGGGCTCATATAGGGTGAAGGTTTTTTTCCAAGAATTTTCTGTCTTGGGTCTTTCTTAATGCTGTGAATTTTCTGAGGTCCTTCAGTTACAACTAAGGACTGTCTAGCTCTGTCTCACCAGGCAAATGTGACAGTTAGCATGAAAAAAATTTAAATGCTAAAATTTTAGCAGGCAGCTGAAAAGCAGCATTGTAACACAGAACAAAGGAGAAAGAATATTTCTATGGAGTGCTAAAAATGACTGCTGTAAAGTTTATTTGCTCCCTGCTCTCACCTTCATACCTTGTCCCAGACTCTTGCTGACTGCTCTGACTCATGTGGACTCAATCAGAAGTTTTGAAGCACAACAACTTGAAAAGTACCAGTTTCTTTGTAAAAGGACAGAAATGGTATTTTTACATGACTAGTTAAAAGTATCAGCTACTTAACAGTTCTGAAATTTCTGTGTTTAATAGTAGGCATGATGATCTGCAAAGTCAGCTGTGGACACAAAACAGTCTCAAGTTGGTTCTCTTGCCTCTGACCTGCAAATAAGGCAAGGTGAACAGCTAAATGGGCAGGGCTGGGAAAAGTCAGGCTTTAACAAAGAAATGGTAAAAAGTATCTAGATTTTCTTCCATTGAAGTATTTCTAAGTAGCAACAAAAAAGACAGATGCTGAAGCTGTGGCTTGCCATCTTGATTGCCGTAGGCTGATTCTGTCACCAAGTCATTTGCCTGGGCTCCTCTCCCCCTCATCTACAGTCAAACCATGGCACTCTTCCCTCACTTCTGAAGGCTGTTGTAACTAGTACAAAGCCCTTTGAGCAGAGATCAAAGGAGAGCACTGCTGGATGTTCCTCCTTCCCTGACTGCAGGTGTGAGGCTGACACGGAGCACTGCCCTTCATCGGCTGGTGCTGCTCAGGGGCCACGTGGAAGGACAGGCTGCTCCCAGGAAAACCTGCCTGTGATGGACAGGAGCCTCAAACCCACCCAGCACTGAGCCTCAAACTCACCCAGCACTGAGCCTCAAACCCACCCAGCACTGAGCCTAAACTTGTTATAAGATG
>VXBR01008256.1:128821-163939 GCA_013400215.1 Cisticola juncidis
TGAGCCCCAAACCCACCCAGCACTGAGCCCCAAACTCACCCAGCACTGAGCTTCAAACCCACCCAGCATTGAGCCCCAAACCCACCCAGCACTGCCCAGCTCCACTTCAGCTGGGTCCAACTGCAAATGTTGCACTGGCAGAAATGCGCAGAATTAGGGCACATACTGAATGCACCAGGATAACATCCTGGGAATGTAAGAGATTTCCTGAGGGACACCCCCAGCAAAATCCCCTTGTCTTGTGGGAGGAAGTGACTGGGTGTGTTTTCATTAAAACCCCAAAAAAATAAAGAAATGTTTTATTTTTACAAGGTTAAATGGAACCTGTGAACACCTTGATATTTAAAGCACATCCTGGAATTTCACCCTCAAATAATTCAATGGAACAGCAGTCATGGGACCAAGGGTTTTTTAATACATCATTTTATAATAAAATCACAGGAAAATGGATGTGAAAATTTGGGCTGATAATTCCTGCTGGTGAATGATGTAAAAAATACATTAAGAGGTCTTAAAAGAAAGCAAGCAGAATAATGGAGAAGACGATGGGGCATCTGCATAAATGTCACAGATGGGAGCTGGTAGAAAATCTTTCATGTAAATCAGTAATAATTCCCAGAGATCATTAGTACTACATAGGTAAATACCAGTGAGAAATCAGAATCAGGACCAGGGTATGTATAAGAAGTGGGAGCAAGCAGATAAACATTAAAAGGTGCACGTTTTTTTGGCTGGCTGTACTGATGTGTTCTAATTAATAGCAGTAATAGGATTCACACAGCTAAATCCCTGCACATCACAGTGAAAATTTACTCCTGATGCCTGCCTGCAAGATGGGTGAGGGAGAAGGATGAGAAGGAAAGGAAGTAGAAGAATAATAAAATGACATTTCACCCCACTCTTTTAGAGGAATCATCTCATAATTACTGAGCAGGATTGGCAAGACTTTTAATGTTAGATGTACTTTCTTTTTCTTATTTTTCTGTAGGCAGGGTAGTAGAAAAGGAGGGAGGGAAAGAGCGTGAAGTGAAGGATTAGTCTGGGTAAACAATGAAGCCTCAGTCTGGATGGTTTAAAACTCAGGATAATCCTAGCAAGTTGAGAGCTCTGCAGTGGGATAGTTTGAAATGTAAATGTGACATCCTCCTTGGTAAATTAACAAGACATGACTGCAGGCTCTCCTTGTTACTACAGTCACATTCAAAGAGCTACTCGTTCCCTCTCTCCTCATCTAATGCTATGACAATAGACAGTCACCAGGAGTCTGCTTCAAATAAATATCAAATCAAGCCTTTATCGTATCCAGAAGTGACATATGGACTGAATTATCTTTTATTCATTTTACACAGAATTTTGTTGCTATGAACACCATACAACATAATGCAGCTGGGATGCCAGAACCTCACCCCCATCCCCTTAACATCAATTTCTTGCATGCTTCCACAGAAAAATGGGCAGAATGTATCCAATTCATGATTATGAAGCAAAAATTTAAATTTTAGTATGCAATTGCCTAAATGGAGATGATTGATCATGTTTTTTCCTGAACATCTTTGAGGGATGTACTGAAATTTTTATTCTGTTACTTTAAAAAAACATTGAAAAAATGGCCTCACCTACCATAAAAATGCCCCGACAATAACAATCATGAGCAAATGTCAGATGATAGGATGTGACATCGATGCAGTACAACTCCTGCTAATTCCATCTGTCCAGAACATAGAGGCATGTTCTCCTGTTCAAACAGAAATGGATGGTAGCGTTTAAACTATTATTGCAACATCTTTATTGCTTCCTGTTTTCTCAGGAGAGACCTGAGAATGGAGATGCTGTGGAGGTGGCTCTTGCCCTGTGTTTGGTCTCACTCTGAGGGCTGTTTAGTGCAAACCTGCCCGTGGTCCCTCGAGGAGGGTCGCCAGGGAATAGCTGCCGTGCACTCATCACAGCCTGTCTGTACTCAATGCCTTTTTGTGTCCAACATGCCTTCTAGCCTCTTCTTAGCCTCCTGTTGGACTCTTTGGAGACATGCCAGAGTGGGAACAGCTAGCTTTTCACAACTTAGTGGTAAGATTTATTCTTCAGAAGGGTTGCAGGGCACTTCTTTCATTACCAAGTGTATAGGCAGTGGTAAAATGATTTTCTTTGTGAACTTTATCAGTAGCTCCACAATTGTGATAGCCCAGAATTTCAGAGACAAAATACACTTTAATAGAATATTTTGAGGGTATCTTTTTCTCTGAACCTGAAAGCTGCCTCACCGTGTTGCTTATAGACCAGAAGCTGTCCAGAGGAAGCTTCCAGCCACGTTTGCTGCATTATCTTAGACAGCCATGCAGACATTGCCTCAGCAAACCCTCTTTAAACTCGTGACACAGGGGTGCACTGCATGCTCAAGCTCGGACACCCCCACCAGAAATAAATGCTGATCTGTGCAAAGCTCTAATGAGTATTATTCTGGTTGTACATATCTGCAGTAAAGAGATAGCTGTTTCCTGCCTGTGGCATTGGTATTACTTTTCACATGTATTTTAAAAATATGACAGAGATCAAGGTGTCTGAAAATAAATTCTCAGAAAGAAAGCACTACCAATGCTTTAGCACACTCATTAATCTCTCCAAGCTAGATTGCTCCACAACAGAAGCTGGCCAGTTATCAACAGCAATTCTTTCCCAGAGGGTTTCATATAACTTAAGCCTTACCACATGCTAAAATAGCTTCAATTAAATATTACTTTCCATATGCTCACATAAATTCTTAGGTGTCTCAATAGAGATTTTTTTTCCATGGTGACTTTGTGTGCTTCCTGTGTAGTCATTACTCCTCTTCAAAAGTGAAATCTGCTTTCTGTATTGAGTGAGGTATTTAAGCGGTACAGGCTGCCAAATGGTTGCTAAGATTTAAGCTTTCTGTGCCTTTTGCTGAACTACTGGACATATTTGGACATTCCCAGCAACAGCAACAAAGCCATAATAATACAAGGTTCTTAAGTAATGAAGGATCATAAATATTCCTAAGAAATTCCAGGAAAACCTGCCTCTTGTGTGGTAATTCAGGTGGCACTGCCCATCTCCAAAAGGCTGTTCAAACATCCCTTGATGCCATGAGCAGGATTCTTGGTGTTTCCCTGCAACCAAGAATAAAATGGAAGAGTTATGACTCTGTAAAACATAGTTTCTGCATTTCTAGATACTTTGTTTAACACTGTTTTTGTGTAAAATGTATGCTATGTCCACAAAGGACATTTGAGATCATCCAAGTTACAAAGACCCCGGGTAATACTGACATTCCTAGTCCTGAAAAAGGGAATGGGATGTAGCTGCCTCTAGACAGAAGCAAGGCAATGGTGGCTCTGTGCTAACAGAAGTCAGCCTCATTTGTACTACAGCAACTCATCACAACACATACCAATTGGTGTTAAAGGCTGGGGGTAAAGGCAATCACATTTCCTGGCCTGGTTAGCTGTGGTAGCTAAACTGAATCCAGTTAAAAAAAATAATTTAGAATCCTGCATTAACTAGAGAGTTAGTGTTTGAATTTCAGGGCTGCAGACAAGACAGTACACTAAGGACAGTGTTTTCTGACTCCATTACCTGATCAAATGCCATTTAAAATTCTTTTGATCTTCTCTCAAAGGGAAGACATGAGACTGTACTGTAAAGGGAAGACAAGGGACTGTATTTAAGTCCTTGTAAAGATAACATGGGTGCTAGAGATCTGCAGCAGCTCCACTGTTTAAACAGGACATCCCAATTCATGACTTGGAGAGTCTGTTTTAAGTCCCAGAGTGGCTTACTTGGCAAGTTCTTCAGAGCCAGACCTACACACACCTGGGTGCCTCACTCAACCATGTGTGGAGTTGTTTCAAGTGAGCTTGGCTTCTCAGTGCATCTGCAGTGCGTTGAAGCTGAGTAATTCTGCTCTTTCTGGGCAAGTCTACTCAGCACAGCATTGTCCTGAGTGAATGAACTCTCCTGATGAACCTGTCCTTTTGTCTCATTCATGGGACTCTTTGCTGTGGCCAATAGAACTTCTGATTCTTACAGCAGTGGCAGACCCTCTGTGCCATGCCTTACCTGGCTTTTAGAGTACTGACAATACCACAGAGGCCGTATGCTGTGAGGCTGAACTAATGCACATTTGTAAAAATAACCCTTTGAGATCAGAGGAGAGAAAGAGCTTACAGACATGCAAAGTAGAATAGCCTGGCTCTGGCCACTGCTGTTAATAGTTCCACGATTGATTTCAATCATAGTGGTTTTAATTCATAATTGAAGTTTGCCCTTGTGTTTGACAGGAAATGGGCAACATCAGAGAAAGCACTGAAGTGAGTATGTGCACTTACTACTAGAACATGCAGGTTGACAAGTGGTTTTAGAATTCAAAAAGAATTTTTAATATGATGTCCTGGCACAGTAGTTGATTCATATACACCAGCTTGTGATCTTCAAGATAAAAATGCTGATTAACTATGATGCAAGAATGCTTTAAAGTAGAACCCTTTGATTTCCATATTTTCTGACAGACATAAACTAGTTATTGAATAATATTTGCATGATTTTTCTGTCTTATATCCTTAATCAAATTAAAAGATTTAAAGGAAAATGTATTATTTATAATGCTTTTATGTAACAAGATTTCATCTTGGCCTGTTGAGTATTTATTTATTTATATTAAGTACAGCTATTTTGACAGAATTTGATACTGTACAAAACCTGAAAAAAAAAGAAAAAAGAAGGGAAAATATAGTCAAGAGTACATAATAGCATCTCCTTGACACAGGAGTATGTGAACAGAAACAAGCAGAGTCTTATGAGTATCTACATTTCACAGATATTTCATCCTCTGCAATCTTTTTTCTCTCATGTTCTGCTGTGTTGCAGCTAAAAGTATTTTGCTTCCCCCACACCACAGAGAAATGACAACTGACCAAAAGTGTAACTAGTTTTCACCTAGGATTTTGGACATTGTCATCAAATAATGAAGTTAAAACCAGAATAGCATATTGCCAATGGAATGAAAAATATTATAAATACTGGCATCAAATGAAAAATGGTTCCACAGAAGATGACTTTCAAAGAAATATGATAGTCCTCAAACACTGGGTAAATGTAGGAATAAATCTATTTTCTGTTGAGAAAGATAGTACTAATTGTAAAATTAGAAATTTATTATCTTTAGTCCACAAGATCATTGACTGGGCTCACTTATTCACATTGCAAATTATCCCTCCTTGCATGCCTGGACAGACTTTTATCTGGTTTTCCTAATTTATATTTTCATAAAAGGTTATCTGACATTCACTCCTATACTGTATATCAAACAGTACATAAAATGATTTAAAAATCTCATAAAATCAAATGTCTCTTTTCACTGACTTGTACAGGACTTTAATATTGATATGACTTCATTCAATTTGGCTTAGTTTGATCTTTTTCATTCTCCTGTCTCCCTCAATGCTTAAAAACTAAATTACAGATTTAGAGTTCACTGGGCAAAATTATTTGATTTGACATCCATGTTCCAATAAACATAACACTGTCATTGTATTTTCCTTTGGAGCAGGATTAAGCACAGGACTACCAATATTTGGATATACGAATATTAGTATTAGTCCTTAGCAAAATGGATGACAAATGGATAAGGATATGGGGAAGACAGATACAACTGGAAAGAAAAACTATAAACAACCATTGCTCGGTCTGCTGCAGCAGAGAGAAAATGGAAAATTTGAGTTCAACCATTTTATAAGATCTCCTCTTGTCAAAACCAGAGCAGCACTGGTGGACAGTGTTTCACTGGACTGGGAACTACTACACCTCAGATGGATTCCCTGTTTCTGTCACTTTGAGATCCTATGGAAAAGCTAGGTAGAGGATCTGGTCAGAAACCACAGCTCACAGAAACATCAAAACAAAGAACTTCAGATAAGACCTTTCTGGAGTTCTGACTTCATTTTGCACCATAATGTTCAGGTAGATATTCCAGTGATCTCCCTCTTTGCATTTATTCCACAGCTCTTATTCGTGGCCTTTCTCCTTGTTTTATTTCCCCTTCATGTTCTGTCATCTCCTTTTCATGATATTTAAAGGTAAGTAATCTCTTCCCTTTCAGCACGTGAAATGACACAAAATCAGCGTTTGTCTTGTCAGTTGATCACTGTGTTTGTGTATTGCCCCTCTTCGTCTCTCTTTGTGCAGGGCAAGTCCGTTTTTCAACAGTCAAGAGTCAGGTCTGGGGAACAGAATTCCTAAGGGATCAGAGGAGGAGAAGCAGCCTCTGAGACTGAGGAATGCCAATGCAGAGGTACCACAGGATACATAATCAGACAGGCAGCTCTCAGACCTTGCCCAGTGAGCCAAACCTGTCCCCCTGACCTTGTCACCCAGACCCCAAACACCATTTCTCTGCACATATTAAAGGACAGTGAAACATTATTCTGAAACAAAATCACTTTTAACTGGAGAAATTTGTCAGCTCTGAGGAGAATAATTTGCACTGCAGGAATGGTAAAGTTTTTCTGCTAAGTGATGACAGTATATTTTTCCATGCAGCAATCCCTAAATAGTTCTTCCTAGGTCAAACATGACTCTAAATGATTTACATGAAGACAGTTCTGTGAAATGGACTTGGAGTGCTTCCAGTTAAACCAATCCATGAAGAGCTCTCATTAAGACACTTTTATGAAGAGAAACTGAATTGAAACAGGAAAGCAATGGGTTCAGGACTAATAGGATGAGCACGTATGTAAGACTCAGAAAACAGCAGAATACACTTGGCTTTGACAAAGTTTGCCTTTTGCCTTTGGTTAAGTCACTTTGCTCTTCTTTGTCACATTTCCCAACCTGTAGAGCGAAGTTACTGAAATTTATTTTCCTTCCAAAGTGCTTTTAGTTTCCTGTCTGAAAGTTTTCATTAAGGGCTGGCTGATTACTCCTCAAGTCTATGCAGTTTGAAATTTCCATATCAAAACCAGATTAATTAGTCTGTGTTAGTTTACTGTGTCTCAATAGTGGTCAATGATTGTTTCATCAGGAATTCAAGAGTTTTATAATGCACTTAATGGCATTATAGATAAAAATAATTCCCCTAAGAGAACATTTCTTCCTGGCTCAAGCTGGTGATCAGCTTACGCTTTGAAGCATGTGGGCTGATAGCCCTTGTAATTTTATCCTTCCGACTGTAACATGAAAACAGAAGCATTTTTTTAACTGTATTCATATGTATCTAATCCTTTTTTAGAATCTTGCTAAGCTAGGTTGCCTCAGTAATTCACTTTGCCTTTGCTCAGGTTCTGGTGTGGGTGAAGAATTACAATATTCAGGACTGGTTCCAAAGCTCAGCTTCTTGGTTCTTCAAAATTCACAAAGGGCCTTGCCTGAAGGTTATTAGTCATGGCTTCTTGGAAAATGTTGTGATTATACAGAATAAAATGAGGACATTAAACAGCATCCCAAGTTTACCAGTATGCTTACTGTATAATGCAGTGGCTTGTTTACAAGATACAACAAATGAACACACATCTATTAACAAAAATTAATGATGAACAATTGCTGTAATTTCTCCTTGCTTGAAAAACACCTCTTGCAAATCAAGTGGGTTAACAGTAATTTGTTGATTGGCTTTATCTTGCAAACAAGGAAATGAACAACATTAATGAATTCACTTTGGCAACATTAAGATTGTGATATGAGTGGGTGTAAGCAAACTTAAGCTAGAGGAGCTTTTTGTCCTGGATGCTCTGTAGAGATTGCACCTCAATTTGAGAGGTCTGTATTTGAAGCAGCGTGGTAGAAATGGCTTAGTGAAACAACAAGCTATTTGTCTATTCTGCTGAGGGATGTGTAAAGCACTCGTTGTGTTGGTGAATAAAAGCTGAATATAAGAATGCAAACACTGACATGCAAAGACTGGCAGAAATCTGTTGTACAGAATATGCATGGAAAAAACTATTACCTGTTCTTTGTGGCTACATATGCAGTTACAACCTGATGTTTTATGAATAGGTCTTCTCAGACACAAGTGTATATTTTAAAATAAAGAGAATGGTCAGAAAGATATAAATGAAAGAAATTAATAAAAAGAATGGAAACACAAGGACCTCCCTTCAAAGACTTCAGCTTTAGGGAATTCCAAGGCTCACCCTTGGCTGAACATTCTTCCCTGCCTAATACACAGAAGTTTGACTTTGACTTCCAGTGGGGACAAACACTTTGGTGTGGAAAATATTTTAAAATGCCAACATGTCACCCTGTTTTTTCTGAGTTTTTCTAAAGCCTCCTGCTTTGTTCATAAGATGGAGTCAGTTCTTTAGTTTCTGCACAATACTGGGAGCAGTTTTTCAAGTTCTCATGCCTTGGAATATAAATAAATCTTCTTGTTTCTGTTCACTGTCCTTTGTTTACATATTTCTTGCCTGAAAAAATGTTGGTTGACAGCTGGTCTGGCCTGTGGGGTGAAGAGGTAGTAACCCTAGCAGCCAATCCACAACCAGATCCCCAAATGCATAAAAAAGAAAGAAATAAACAGGCTCGCCCTCTTTTTGGGAGCAGCTCTTGCACTGCATGTCTCTTGCCTCCGTGTTGTCATTTTGAGTGTTGGTTATGACACCAACATGGCCATTTCCTTTTTTGAATGGATTAAGTAAGATCTACCTTATTCAAACAGATGCAAGGAACACCCACTGCTTGCAGACTAACACCGAGGAGGCTTCAGGAAACTCAAGCCTTGTTCTAGAGCCTAGTCCAGACTATATCAAGAAATTCAGCAACAATGCAAGACTGAGAATAATTGTGCTAAAAATTTTGATAGCTAACTCCTTGAGGGCCTGGGAACTTACAGGGCAGCATTTTACTCTAACTTCGTCTGACGTCTCTTGTTGTGGTGTGGGTTTTTGCTTTGAGTTTTCAGGCTAGCTTTCTATTTCATTTGTGTGTTATGATTTAAATTATACATGCCGTTAAGTGTCAATTCCTTTGTCTGTCAGCTGGCCACTCCCCATAAGCTTGCCCACTGGCCCTGAAACATTTATCCCTTCCCTAATCCCCTCCTTCCCCAGCTGTCAATCTCTGTATCCCTGCCTCTGTTTCTAGAACCTTCCTTGCCAGTCTTCCCTCACTGGATATATCATTTGCTGTTTTGTATCATTACACTGCTTTTGCTATTCCCATTGGATTGTGTTCTGTATTCCCTGCCTTAGACCCCTCCCTAAGTGTACCCTCACTGGTTGCTTGCTTTGAATTGCCTGTGCATAAAACCCACGGCGGGACATGTGCTCCCCGTCTTTGGGGTCCAGCTTTTGTTATGCTTCAGTTGTACCCTTAATAAATCTCCTCAGTTCACCCCAAGACCCGTCTCGCCTCTGCTTCACCTCTGTGCCCCAGACAGACTTTGCTGAGAGCATCGGAGTCCCCGTGGGGAGGTGAGGGCTCCCCAGGGGAAGGTGTCGCACCCCTCGCTGCCGTGTGCCCTGGGACACATCAGAAGCACACACCGCGACAGTCTCTCATCTCTACACACACAAACAGTGAGTCTCTGTGCTGTGAACAAAAAAAAAAGCCTCTTTCAGTCTAGTCCTTTCCCAGTTGTATACTTATAAAACAGAACCCTAAGGAAATTGCTCAAAGCCAGGAAGCAGTCATCTCTTTGCTGAAGACATGGAAGAGAAGGATCAGCCCCTGAGAGTGAAGGCTGTGGCAAATTAACCGGTGGTCTGGGGCATCTGAGTATCATGTGCACTCATACATCATTTACATAAGAGATCTCATCTGTGAGTCTCTGTGCTCATTTCCATCTTCTATCACTTCCCTCTCATCATTTTTCAATTGATATGTTTGGGAGAAACTGTTGTGTAGCAATCCTGGAGAATTAAATTGTCTAGACATGTCCTATGAGTACTTCATGGTAGGAGTACTTCAGTAGTCTGAAATCTTCTCATTCAATGGGCCATGAACTAACCCCCCTGACTGCTTCAGAGAAGTCTAAGCTTATGTGTGTCCTGTCTTCTGCTTGAGTCTGAAATTCCAGGTAATATCCATTTTTCCTTTCTCTGGTGATTATTCTAATGATTTTGGTTATTTTCATGAAATAGGCTGACACCACAAAATGCATTTTATAGTGGCCACCACACAGGGTGGCAGGGAATCATTCTGGGCAACCACTTGCTAGTAAGCTGCATATTAAAAGTACTTAGAGATAATTTTTTTGTAACTGTTTTAATAAAACAGACTCACAATAGTTTTCTAAAGATCATACAGACAGAGAGTTTCCAAAAGAGTGCAACTGTGTAAAAAAAATGGTCTCACAAGCAAAGGTGTTACCAAAAATCATTCCTAAGCTCAGAACTGATAATCATGAGGCAAGTTAGATTTTCAAAATAGTCTAAGAACCAAAGCAATATATCCCACTTACTGCTACTAACGTTCACAGAATTCGGTGATGAAAATGTTTATATGAGCACATACTTACTTTCTAAGAAATGGCTAAATAAACCCTCCTGCCTAAAATTTATAATGTTAATGTTGCCATTCTAGTGTCATTTTCTGCTTCTCTCCGTGGGACTGAATCCTGCATCCCGAAACCAGAGCCTTACCAAGCCTGCTGACAAGATCCTGGAGAAACTCTGAAATGGCCAGTCTGCCTGAGAGAGACAAATTAAGCAGCACTTCAAAAGCACTCTAAAGAAAGCATGGTAGGCTACAGGAAATCTGTAATCTAGCTATGTGAAATCTGCTAAACCAGCAAATGCCAAATCAAGCTCTGAAACAGCTGGAATAACTTGTTTTTCCTTGGTCCTAGGACTACGTATCAAGACCCTGAAGATCTCTGCTGTGAGACTCACTTAGCATCAGGAAGGTGAAAAGCAGCCATGACAACGTGTAAATATTAAACCCAAATCCTCTTTAAATCAAATCAAGTTTTCCCCATGTAATTTTTGATGTCACTGAAATTCATACAGATTGTAAAGGAATGGAAAAAGCTGTTCATTGTTTATTAATGGAGCACAATTACAGGTATAAAAGGAAACAATTTTCTTAATATTTCTTTTTCTCCTGGAATATGATTGATGGTTGCTGTTATGAAAACAACAGAGAAAAACCACTTAATGACAAAATAATCTTTTTGTTAGGCTGCAAAGATGTCACAGGGGTTGTATTCCTCTAACGCATGCACTCTTTCTGTAAGCCTCTCAAAGGCTTCATTACCAATCTGTTCTGCAAAAAGGAATCCAACACAGGGAGGGAGCAGAGGTGCACTAGGGATCCCAGGTGAAAAAAAAATGAAAAGAAAAAAGGAAAGAAAAGGGGAAAGAGAATCGATGTACTGAAGAGACCAAAAAAGGTTACACTGCAGTTATCTCTGTAATCTGTCCATCCATCTCTGCTACTAATTGACTTCATTAGATGAAACCACTTTTAAAATGGGGTTTGATGAATAGGATTGAATACTGAGTTTGCATGTGAGAATAGGAGAATGGACTCCACTTCCCTTTTGGTGCTGTGTTTCTATGACTACTGCAGAGACTAGGAATGAGACAGAACCAGTCTCCCTTGTGAGAGAGCCACAATATCTAGGTACCACCAAATATAATTCCCTTCTGTCACAAGGCATGGACTTTGTGTCATGCAAAGAGTAAATAACATTGATTGTAATAAAGGTTATTAGGAGAAAAGCAGCAAGCTTAGATCATTATCATGAGAACATTTTCCTGATTTGTGAAATGTTTGTGCCAACATTTACTGCCACATTTTTTGTTAATGTAATTGTTTACTACTAAAACCAATCTCAAATAGAAATAAATGTTTTAAGCTTACTAGGTGGTGAAGGAAAAGTAGCCACAAAGTCATTTCTTAGAAGTAGATATTGTACTTATAAAGTCCCAATATTAATATCTTCACAATAGTCATTACTTTATGGTACAAATGTCTCAATGAGTCATCATTGTTTATTGTATTATGGTAAGCCTTTGGCATATATCTAGAGAAGATGACTGCCTCTTCATTTTCGTAGTCAGTACAATATAAACCATTATTATCACTACACAATATCACCGCGAGCCTCGCTAGATAAGGACAGGCAGGAGACAGAGGTCTGGGTTCAAACAGCAGGGCAGGAGAGCAGAAGACTCTTCGCCCTTTGTCTATTATATCTCTAATATAGCTGTATCAAGGTGACCATGGATTGGAGGGTGGTATTCCCACCTCTCACCCACATTGGGCCAGGAGGCTGTCATTCAACCTCCCTTTCTCATGGAGAAGGAATTTCATAACAAGGGCAGTATTCACAAAACATGCTCCACTGTTTACATTTACCTGCATGAGAAGGTGCTACACTTCTGCTTAATATGAAATGCTCAGCAAACTAGGAAAAACCCATGGTAACAACACAATGAACACGGCTCAAAAGAGAGTTAAGGACTTTGAAGCCAATTGATTTTAGTTGGATGTATTTTCCTAAGCACTTGCCATTGTATGTAGCCCTTGACCATTACCTGGCTCCCCTAAACTCAAACTAAGCCACCCACACTTCACTTGCTTGAAGAAGGGATATTTATTTTATTCTTTTGTCCACCATGAAAGATTAGCCTCTGCTTGTGCAGCTCAGCACTTGGAAAGCAAGGGGAAGGAGTTTTGGCACTGTTTCTCCTAAATGGTGGCTTCAGTGCCTGAGCCCACTGGGTAGGTGAACTCCCCCTTTCAAAGGTCTCAGAGTTAGCTAGAGCAAACATAAGCAGACAATTTGTGTAATGTTTTCACCTAAAATATTCTAAAGGAATGCCTCTTCCCTTGGGCAAACTTGCTGGTAACTTTCTATTCTTTTACCTTCCTCCAACCTTGAAAAGCAGAGGCATGCAAATGAAAAAGCAAAGAGTATTATGTTCTCTAAAAACATTACATAATTTTATCCCCTGTTGCTGGTTTGCTGTGTACCCCTCATGAAGATTTTTGACCAAGGACATACCTCACATTAAGCCACGACAAACAGAAAAATTACTCAGTAACAATATGCCCAGAGTTTACAGATATACTGATGAAAAGTTGAGTATATGACCAATGAGGGTGACATTAAAAATGTTGAGAGGCACTTTCAGTCTTAATGATAATCAGATGAATGATAGTTCCAGTATGTTTTTCAACATTTTCTAAGGAAGTCTGATCTGTTATTTAGCAACCTTATATTTCCCAGGAAAGATTGTGCAGAACTTTGTCAGGTCATGTTCTGAGGAGGGTTTTCTCTACAGCATTTGATGCTGATTGCTGCTGGAGGAAGGATAACAAATTAAATGGCTCATTGATCTGTTCCAGCACAGAAAACCCTACATTTCCCTGTATTTATTATACTACTGACTACCCAAAGGCTTAATGTAACCCTCTCAACAACTTCATATGAGGATATGTAAGGAGCCTTTGAAATCAGGACAGTCCTGTAGGAACCACAGAATTGTAGCATTATTAAGGTTAGGAAAGAGTCCAGCTGTTAGCCTATCACTGCCAAGGCCACCACTACTAAAAAATGTCCCTAAGTGTCCCTAAGCTGGGTGTAGACACGGCCAGGACAGGTGACCTCAACTGACTACAGGGATATTCCAGACCATATAACATCGTGTTCAGCATATCAAGAGGGGGGAAGAAAGAAGAAGGAGGGACATTTGGAGCAATGGTGTTTGTCTTTCCAGGCCACTGTTTCCTACGATGGAGCCCTGTTTTCCTGGGGATGGCTGAACAACTGCTTGCCCGGGGGAAGGAGATTGAATTCATTGTTTTGTTTTGCTTATGTGGAAGACATAATTATATTGCTTTTTAATATTTATAGTAATTAACAATTGATACAATCTCAATTTTAGGATCTGTACCCACCTGAAAACAAACATTGGTGTATTTGGATTGAGCAGAGGACATTCACTTCACACACACAAGAGCCTAAACTATGAAAAATCTCAGCTCCTAAGAGAATCAAGGATATGTAGTGGAAAATCTCCACAGAATGTGTGAGTGGTGCCAGTGGTATTCTTTCTTCAACCAGTATCTCCAGGTTATAATTCATCATTGAGTGTATCTTCAGTTGTGTAGGAATGATCTCTATGATCCAAGGTCTGGCTGTCAGTGACATCACCACCAGCACCCAGGTTTTCTAATGTTTACCTGAACAGCAGTCAGAATATTTAATCTGAATTAGGTCTTGTCAATGGGACAGATTTACCTCTGGTGTAACATGCAAAAGTCAGAAGCATAAAAGTATGGAAAGACTTGGTCTGTTGAATTTATTGATTAAATGAGATACATACAAATCACAAGCCATATTCTATCTCTGGACACATAGATTCAACTTATGTTGTGTCTAGTGAAGGCCATGAATTTACATCTGTTCCTGGAATATGGCTCGAAAAATTGTGTCATTATCTTAATGCAAACATAATTATCCCTGATGTGCAAAGCAAGCAATGCCCTGACTCCCGACCCTGTGAAGAACTGCTGACCCTATGTCTGAGCTAAACAACTCATTTGGCCTCATGTACTTCAGTAAAATCCTGCTAAAATCCGTGAGCTTGGAATCTGCGGGGGGGGGGGGAAAGCAAATCACTGACAATGAATTAAGATTTTCATTGCAAATAGTTTTTCACTGTTGGTATAAAAATATCACAAAATTATCAATTTGAAGCAGAGCTGCAGAAAGACCTGAATAGATGCTAAAAATATATGATACTGCCATGAAGACACAGTGAGAAAAGCCTTGGATTTTTTTGTGCATAAGTGCCTGCTTCTAATGAGATACTATGAAACAAGAGTTTGCAGTTTAGGAGGTTTAAGCATCTGTTCCTTTATTACATGCTACTTAGGTTATTTAGATAATTCATTCTAGAGACCATTCTTGACAAAGCAAGCTTGTCTGTAAGGAAAGTGAGCATCTTTCCTAGCTCAGAGAGAAAAAAAAAAGCTTTTATTCCCTTCTCATAGAATCATGAAGTGTCTAAAAAGGTGAACTACAAGGAAACATAGGCAGCTGTGTTGCTGGCTATTGATGTGCAAAATTGATCAATGTAGTGGAGGCATTTTGAAAAGAACTCTAATATTTATAGTATATAGAAAACGTGGACTATTAAGAAAGTACCCATCACTTAATGAATTGCCTTATTGTGCTAAAAAAGAACTAATATAGATCAGTGTATAATTTTTCATATCCCCCTTGGCATTTTCATCTCCTCACAAGGAAGAGGTAAGTGCTTGAAAAACATTTTGAGCCTCTCACCCTATTTCTGTGACTGTTACACAGAAGAGAAGAAGGTGCATCAAGAAAGCAAAATGGAGCTGTGAGACATGAGAGGTAAGAATAGAAGGAAAGTGCATCTCTGAGTACTTCTCTAAGAGCACTGTTGGGCTTTTAAGACTGTAACAAGAGAGTCGAACTCTGTTCTTCTGGATGACTTTATTTTTTTGTCATAGTAATTACACTAACAAAAGCAGACACTTCAGAAGTTGTGGCAGCTGATCAAACTAGGGAAATGCAGATGGTGAGAGCCCAGCTAGAACAAGCAAGGTTTATCCACCTTGGGTCTGGCAGCACCCTCCTCCCCAGGGCAACTGGAGACCAGTGAAACCCATACTGTGTTTGTTTCTTGGGAAAAAAGTGACACAAAATGGGAGAGCCTTGATAAAGAAAGTGAGCTAAAGAAAATAATTCTCATTGCTCCAACTCAGCAGAGCATCATGCTACATTTCTGTGTGTTTCTGTGATTTTTGTGGAAACTCAGTAGAAACCAACTCTTGATATCAAGGTGAGGAAACCACTAGAAGTACATCAGCATTCGAAGTGTCAAATGTGCTTTTCTCAAAGTGTTAAATCTGCAAATCTCAGTGAAAGGCCAAATACCTGTCAAACATTGTTACAATCAACTATTTCAGTTAGTTTATTTTTACGGTAAGAGAAAGAGCCAGAGCCAGTATTTGCACATCACCCTTACAAGCATATCCTGGCATTTCTTATCAGATTGCTTGCTCTCTAGTTTGAGCAACTGTAAATTTTTTCTGTGTTGGGAACTGATGTGCGCGGCTGCTACCTCCTTCCAAACAATTCAGGTTTGAAGCTATGAAATAAAGGGGAGGCATTTGCTAATGGAAAGCCCCGTGAGTCAGCTGCATATTTGGTTTTTGTGCCAGAAGGAGTTCCTTCCTTATGGGGGTACTATGGCACAGCATGAATGATGCATTAGCTGGGCACTAGCAATGGAAATAACACAGTTTGTCATCTGGCTCTTAGGACTGGGAGCATCACAGTCTCTGTCTAAACACTGGTGATATTTTACAGAGCTGAAGTCCTGCTTAGGCAAATACAGGAGTCCTGTCTAACTTAGGTATTTCTTCTTACAAATACTGCAAATTTTACCACAACTCCTCTCAACTGTTACTTAACTAGATTTATCAAAAGTTCCTGTGTTCTGCTTCATTAAAACACTACACTGGAACATTTTTCTCTTTATAGCCCTGTGTAATCTGACTCTGTATTGTCTTGGTTAATATTCTTCTCTTCCACTGTATCTGCTAACAGAGAAAAGAGGAGAAGGATTTAACAACAGTAAAGAAAAGGAAAAAATACATTATTTTAAAGAAATAAACAGAAGAATTCTTGCTGATTCTTGTCTTCAGGAACCTGATAATGAGGATCTGAGTAGGCACATTTTATTTATTACAATGAAGTGAAAAATGTGGAAAATTAGCATAGAAGTCCTTAGTGGATGTTATGGAAATAAACAAGAAAGAAAATATCAGACCCAAACCAAAACAAAAATAACTCTGGAGAGAAAAAAGAAATTAATTTCAAGAATAATATAATGCCATGCAGACCTGCTCTTACAGAAAACCATCAAGTTAATTTAATTCCACAAACCCCATTGCTCCAAGAAAATGTTGTTTAAATCAATTCATTCTTTCATTATGCCTCTTAAGAGCACCATGAACTGATGAGAAATTACCAAGATGACTTTCCTGTATCAGAATCCCTTCAGTTTCACTTCATTTTCTATCCTGACATGGGATTAATGTGCTGTATTTGCATGCTAAAATAGTATATTTAATTGTAAAAGTGGTGTTGTTAAATTACCTTGCAATGAGTTTATTTTAAATGGTTCATTAAAGTTTTTAAGATAGCTTGCTGCACAATTTCATCTCTGCACTGCTTTAATGGATTACATCTTCAACCGACAGCTGCATTGTAGGAAACCCTGACTTGCTGTTTTGCCCTTCAACAACAGATTTTGCATTGGAAACACTTGTGGTCTCACAGGATCAGATTCAGATGATGACAGCACCTGAGCAAAAGTCCATCGCTCTCCAGAAGAGCACAAAAGTGATAATGAACTGTTATGCATGGAAACAGAGCATTGTTTATGTTGGAAAGAACCTCTAAGATCATCAAGTCCAACTTTAAAGCCAGTGCTGCCATGTTCACCACTAACCTGTGGTGACACAGGTGTCCCCAAGTGACACATCCACACCTTTTTTGAACCAGGGGTGGTGATTACACCACTTCCCAGAGCAGCCTGTTCCAACGCCTGACCACCCTTCAGATGAAAGAATTTCTCCTAATTTCCAATCCAAACTTCCCTTGGTGCAACTTGAGGCCATTTCTGTTGGTCTTGTCTCTTGGTATCTGTGAGAAGAGGCAAACCCCAACCTTATTACACCCTCCTTTCAAGCAGCTGCAGAGAGTGATGAGGTTTCCTCTTGAGTCTCCTTTCTTCAGGGTGGACAATCCCCTCTCCCTCAACCACTCCTCCCAGGACTTGTATTCCAGACCCTTCCCCATCTCTGTTGCCCTTCTCTGGACACATTCCAGCACCTCAGTGTCCTTCTTGTAGTGAGGGGTGCAGAACTGGACTTGAGGTATGGCCTCACCAGTGCTGAGCACAGCAGGCTTCCTTGTCTTTGTTCCTTCACATGCCAGGTGTTTAGAGACTGTAGGAAGCTCCCTCTGGACTTTCTGCTTTGCAAACTGAAGTGTCTTAGCCCACTAAACTTTTTCATATATCAAAGATGCTCCACTCCCTTACTAATCTCTGTGGCCCTGCTCACTCCAGTACGATCACTGCAGTAATTCCATACCTGTCTCGTACTGGGGAGCCCAGAACTGGACACACCACTCAAAGTATGACAGCAACACTGAGGAACATTTCAAGGCACAGCAGGCCATCATCAGGAACCACAGCACCAAAGCCACTCAAGAACCAACTTCTCTAAGCTACTCTATCCATACTCTCTCTAGTAATATTCACCCTTGTCTCTGTCTACATGGCTGGAAAATTTTTACTCTAAATTTAAAAGAGCAGAATTTAGCTCTCACTTCCAGTTTCACCTCTGTATGTCCTATGATAAAACCCATATCCTAAAGGCTGTTGCAAAAATGTATTTTTTAAACCTGGTCTCTAGTCATGTCTTCGTTTATTGTGCTCATATCAATACACTCAGAAATGCAATGGAAGCATCATTCTTGATCTCAATGGGAATTAAGCACCAAAATAGCTTTGAAGAGCCAAGTATAAGCCCTTGGCTTGTAGAATAACTGTCCTATTTTGAATACATGCTGTGGCTTTTCAGGGAGTCTCTTGCAAACGTGCACAAATAGTTGTCTATATTTAGGTCAGCTATATGCTTGTGCACTGAAATGTTGCTTTCCCTACTTGCTGATATGGAGGAATATCGTCCCTTAGGGAAGAATTCTGTATCATTAAACTAATCCATGCTATTACATTTCTATTATTGCTTCTGTGTACATGCATTTGACAACTAAAAATGGGGCAGATAAATAATACCCATTTAGAAAGCCAGTTTCATCAGTGCAACTATCTGCTCATATTTGTTCTGATTAACTGTATGCTTCTTCCCTGTCATCACCTGGTACATGTTGATTAACTCGGGAGAAGGGAGAAAGGGAAATTTCCCTGGTATACTGAAAGCAAAGATGAGTGGTAGTGGATGTGGGTTGTCTGACAAGTCTTGGAGTTATCTGAAAGCATTCAGAGTGGTTTGAAGAGTCAGGTCGGTGCAGTTACTGTCTCAAGTCCTGTGCCTGTAAATAGCACACCTGCAAGCTGCTCTCTTCTGATACTGTTGTTCCACTTGCTCTCGGTATTTCCCTTGGTGCCCTCATGTGCTTAACCTTAGACAACAAAAGGCACCTTTTAGTTTTGTGAAAGACTAACCCAGCTTTAAATTATGCAGAAGCTCTGCATAGTAGGAAGTTTGAATGAGAAAGCTGCATTCATTATTACTGGTATGTACAGATGTCTATCTGTAAAAGGAAATTTTCTGTTTTCATACAAAAAAAAAATCAGAAAAGCCCTCCCTGGGCAAAAATGGGCTGGACTGCTTGATACTATATTATCAAATACTGTTTTTTCCTATGATTTCTTGTTTTCCTGTTACAGAGAGCTTACATGCTTTTGATGCGAGTTTCAGTGAACAAAGTACAGATTTACTGCCTAGACACAGAATGTTTTTGCAGTAAAATGTGCAGATCTAATATATTGGTTTTAGCAGGTGATGCTGCAGTCTACTGGCACAGTCTTCCTAGCATATAACTCTGATCTATGTGTAGAGAGTAGAAGTTCTTCTTGATGTATCTGCAGAACAGTTTCTTGGTAATACCCATGATTGTACTGAAAGCTGCTTCTGTTTTCAGTATACATTGCAGAACGATTTTTGATGATTTTTCTTTCCTGTTGTTATTGCAGGAAGAGTTTTAGTTCAAAGCTTTCTAAATAGACTCTGTTTGTTCCTAATGCAAGTACTCAGTGGCTCCCTGAGGTGTCCAGTAAAACAATTTAAAAAGTAGAAAAATGTTTTCCTCAACCTTTCCAGTCTTCTTTTGATACTAGATGTGCTTTGTTGATCTCAGAACTATAACTTAATATAGACTTTCGTTTCCTTTCCCAATTTGCAGAAAACCAGGCTCAAGTCTCAACTTTGTTATTAGTTTACAGAGTTTTAATTGCAGACTCTTCTGGATAGAGGAAGCAGAGTAGTCTAAAGCCATTAATGTTAATCAAGGGTAAATGTTAATCAAGGTCAAAAAGTTGTCAATTTTAATTTAATAATATAGCTGTCTCAAATCTTAACACTTTCCAATTGCTATTGAGGCTACCAGAAGCAGTCTTGGATATTCCATACATTTTTTGCTTGTTTTCAAGTGCTGGCTCAGCTGTTCCGTTCTGGGCTAGCTGGTAAAGGAGGTTTTACCAGGTGGCATATGTAAACCATGGGTGTGATTTCTAGGTGTTAGTGTATTGAAGTTCCAACACCCTTCTCTACCAAGCCCTACGTACAGCCCAGTGCAGAAGTATTCAACATTGGAAGTCTCTCCCTCCTCTCCCTCTCTGCCTTCTGGGAAGGCAGGAGTGAAGCAGATCTCTTGATCTTACAGGAGGTATTGAGACCAGGACTGGGACCATTGGCAGTCCCAACTTTCTACTCCTTCCACCTCCCCCTCACTTTCACTGAGTGTGTCAGAATATCCAGAAGAGATTTTTCAGGAATTAAAAAGGGAAACAAAAAGGTGACAGAAAAATCTCTTTAAATAGGGGAAAAAAAATTAGAATCGGTAGGACAGCAAATGTGGAAGACTGAATTGACTCCAAGAGAAAAACTAGGAGTAAGATGAAGAGGAATGAGACTTGCCATAGAGGGGAAGTCTGGCTATTTTGAGAAAAGACAAAAGATATATTTACATGGAAGTAAAGAATAGAACATAGACATTTTAAAAAACTCCTTTTCATTTAGTCTGAGAGCTCAGCAATGCACATACCCTCTTCTTGCTGTCTACCCAGAAGAAAAGGAAATGCTGAGTTAACAAGAATTCTCTCCTCCCAACACAGATCAGATAGTCTACTGAAAAAACCCCTCAAAGTTTCTAGAAAATACCTCAGCCAGAACTAGCTACTTTCTCCTTTTATTTTAAGAGTTCACAGATTTGTCCTTTAGGCCTTCTGCTCTAGAAGTCATGAAAATTGGATCACCCTGTCCCCAGAATACTGAATGTGCACTGCACTGCCCTTTAAGCCTATTCACAGACAGTCCTAGTGTCTTTTTGATTTTTATGGGCTACAGCCACCAAGGTTTACTCCCACCAGTGCTGGCCTTCTCTCTCCACAGCTTTTCCCAGATTCACACAACCCAACAGACACCCCAGCTGTTTGGAGACTAAATTTCTGTGCTGTTCTGGGCTGTTCTCCTCATCCTTTCCCCCTGAGATAAGCCAGTTACAGTGCAACAATGCAGCAGCAGCTCTCACCAGATCTATTTTGCAGATAAAGAACAGGTCTCATAATAATAGAGCCCAAATTCAAGAACCATATTCTTTCCCTCCTGCAATAAATATCCCTCCTTTTTCAGCTTTCATTTCCCTGCTTGCCAGGCCTCATGTTTACGAGCTGCTTACTGTTTACCAGGCTGTCATTGTTTGGGACTCTGGCATTTGCCAGTTCTACCACAGAACTCACTGTGATGTATTTCAAGCAAAATCTAGCCTCTCTCTTTAGGTGAGGCTTTCACTTCATCTTTTCCTCTTCCCCACCCTCTGCAACTTGCTGGCATGCTCTAAGTCATAGCAATGCACTTCAAAGGAGCAGCAGCCATTATGTAATTCCAAGGCTTGTTCTTCAGCATCAGTATCAAAACATGACAGCTGGCTGTCACCTAAACCACCAATAACTGTTGCCAACGTAGCATTTCCATTAATCCAGTGGTTTGACAACAGCCCTTGGAATCACAACAGGAATGTCACTGTAACTACACAATATCAAAAGCAAATAGACCCCAGCACCACCTATATAGGTTTATTGTTCTCTGAGTGATCGAGTCTCAGCAAACAGTTTTTACTGGGACACATTTACAAGGCACCAGGAACATTATCTCTTGAAGTTCATGTTCTGATTTCTGACAGCATCTGTGAATAGCTTAGTCAGGTACAGTTTGCCTCAGTAAGGTTTCTATGTGCATGTGTTGTTCAGAAAATGTGAAGCAAATCCCACTTTTGCAATTCCTCAGACTTCAGACAGTGATAACATTTCTATTTCCAAGACTCCTTTGGAAGCAAATTTCAGCCCTGTACTTTGGGTGGATGGAAGGAGAGATTGGCCTGCCAAGATTTGGAGTGAAAATTAAGATACTGCTGAAAAACCATCATATTTTTAAAAATAATGAGCTGTGGTTCATAAACCACCAGTGATTGTTTTGTAAGGGCTTTTGGTAGAGAAACTTTTAGAAAAATAAGTAGAAACAAAAATACTATTTTGTGGTTTTCCACGTATGTGGAATTGAGTATAATGGAATAATTTTCTCTTATTAAATTAATGGCAAGTGGATGAAAATCAAGCAATTCTGCCTGTGTTATTTGTACTATTTATTGCAAAATGTCTGTCAGATCATCCAAGATTTGTATAGGAAAGATGGATCACCTGGAACCTAAGTTCCATCACGTGCAGATTTTAGCGTGGATGCTCAGACACTGGCATATTCATAGAGAAGGATATTCTGTCAGTTTCTGGCCTTAAAAATTTCTGGCATTTTCTACTTGGTAGAATCCCCTGCACAAGAAGTGGACATGTTAAATCATGTTTGTGTGCAGAAATGTTATTTTTATAGAATGAAAGAAGGGAAGGGGAATGGAAATGTAAGTAAACAGCATGTATACTTATGTATGAGGAAGGCATTGAGAATGACAGTGGCTAAATGCGTGTTCAGGAGAGTTACTATTTTCTTGCTGTAAAGCATCAGCTCTGCAGCAGAGATGGATGTGAACAGAAAGTGCATGGATTTCCTACCCACCCACTCATGGACATGAGCAGATATCCTTCTAGGTTATATGCTGGGATACAAATCAAATGATGAGAAGTCACTCCAAGATGAGAGATTTCCATCACCTAGGATTTATCTGATAGGCTGTAAAGTACCTTTAAATCCATATACATGTAGGGGAGTATCAGGAAAGTTGAACTGGAAAACTCTAGTAAGAGAGGAGATTACACAAAGCCAATGATTTTAGCAGGAACCATTCCTACCAGAGACTATGAATTAAAGACAGATGAAAGAAAAATAACAGCAAAATTAAAAAAGCTAAACAAGTGGATCAGGAGGGGATAAAAAGATTGCACTTTTCACTCTACATTTGAAAATTTGGATGTTCAGATACATGCATTTCATTTGGTATGGATTTCCAGTCCGTACAGAAGGGAGGGATGTGAAGTGTTATCTGATGTAAATATAATTGTACAGCTTTGTGGAAGGTATTCAGCACACAAAATGTCAATTTTTTGATTTGGACTATTTTCTATTTTACTAAAAGTGTATGTTTCAGATTAATGACTCTGTTTTTCCTTTAGTAATACAAGAGAGGCATTTTTTCCCCCAGGCTATAATTTAGTTCTGATTCCTTTGTTGTGGAAGAGGTAGATAGACAATTGTGAATATAATAATTTTATATTAAATAAAGATGTATTTGTAACTAAAGGTAAAAGGCTTTTTTAGCTATACCTAGGATAGATTCAGAATAAACTTCATTCCTTGCCTTGATGCAAGCATGTCTGTGCCTTGACTGTATATCTGAACTGGATAAAAAGAAGAGCTATCCTTAAATGGCTGCTATGGTTTTATCCCTGCACAAAACTTTTCAGGGCAAATGATAGTCCTCCAGTGCTGATGCTACACTTGAAGCAGCAGACCTTAAGCTACATTTGATAAAGGACACTTTAAAGACTTGAGGTTTACTGAAACCTAATGGGAACATTTGCTGTGATTTGGAGGCAGCTGTTTTTCTAAAGAGGATTCTTTTTACTCACAAGATTTCATTAGAAGCAAAGCAACCCTGAAAGTCATTTACGGTGCTAGACAAAATCACAGGAAGCCACAATATGCATTTGTGAGAGTCAGGCATCCATCTCTGTTCATTATCCTAGTTTTTAAGCACAACCCATTTTGTAAATGTGCACTTTCAGCATTTCCCCAAACAACTCCTGCCCTTCTCTGCTCATGCAGACACTCTAACTGGTGGTTAGCTGCCACTTCTGAGGTGCTGTGTTGTGTCATATTACTCACAGGAGGCCTTAAGAACCCTAAGTCAACATAAGGAAGAGAAGGTGAGAAAGGGAGAATGAAGCCAAGCAGCTTTATAGGGCCTGTCTCACCCTGCTGGATGATACTGGCAGTGCTCCATTCCATTCCTGCACAGCTGACTCACAAGATTTGGTCGGTCACTGCATTCTCTTCTCAGAAGATAACATGCATCCAAAGCTGCCAGTTCTGTGGATCTTGAATAACTCTGCTGTGAATCAGACAGCACTCAAACACTCAGATATCCAGGAACTTTGGTGTCTTCTTTTTGCTGCACAGCACTGTGCTCTGCAGGCTTGCTCTGTGTGGTGGAGAGGAGCTTGTGCCAGTCTGAGCACTGACAACAGCCTGTCAACCACAGCATGGCTTTCTCTGTGTGTTGATTTGCTCCTCCACACAGCCAAACCTAGAACTGCTTGTGAGAATCTGGGCTTCCCGTGCAATATTACAGGTCCTGTCAGCTGGGGAGGCAGTGCCAAGTGCCAGGCTGTCTGCTCCTCTCAGCTACAGCCTGTTCTCTTTCAAGTGGTGCTCAGAGGTGCTGCAGAGATGACAGGAATGCTGTGTTTGGTTCTGCTTGCTCTGATCATCAGCAACACCTCTCCTTACTGTGTGGTTTGCCTGGCCCCTTCTCACTGTGCATCAGTGCAACTTTCAGAGGAATATGGTAAGTGGTGGTTTAGAAAACATTCATGGAAATGCAGATTTCTTTTCATCTATTATTCACCACGATCATGAAATAGCCTACCATTTTTAGTTTTACATATCCTATTTTCTCAGAAGATGGCAAAGACTGAGACATATGATACTAATCCCAGATTAAGGATTCTGCTACTGAGATGCTCATATGAGGAGTATTGCTGTTAATCTGGAGATATTGCATAAGTCTCCACTGGGCTTAGTCAAAACCTTGTCTTCTCTGTCAATGGTGTCAATCTCTGAAGCAAAAGCTAGGCTATCAGAAACCCTAGGGGAGGAATAAGGAAGCAGGGACACAGAGGCCATTCCTCAGTTCAATGGTTTTTAGATGAAAGCAGTTTACAGCCACTGCTGACTGGAATTAGAGTGGCTTTCCAGAAGACCAGCATTAAAAGCCTATGTTATCTCATTACAAATTTTGTAAGTCATGCACCCCTAAGAGGGACAATGGATTTGTTTCCCTTGATATAAAGAGTCTTAGACAACCAGCATAGTTGGGGGAAAGATATGATTTACTGGCTTTTCTTATATATGTGTCTTGTTTGAGTGATGCATTTCAACTTCATTTAAATTTCATATGGAAATAAAATGCAGAGTCCATTGTAGTTTTCTGCTTTTGAAATGCTTCTGCCCTCCTGAGTGTTAAAAAATAGAAGGAAAGAAACCCAGCAAGCCCTTTGTACTGTAAAATGCCATGTGTCATTTCTATACACAATAAGCTCAAAACTAAGGATTTTTTATGTTAAATTTGAATAATGGATCAAAATAAGATAATTCCTCTCTGCTAACAGAAACACATTAGTCATGAGCACACCATAACCCTTCTTTGGTACAGAAATGGACTCCTTAAAGTAGGGATAATTGCAAAAGACTAACCAGAAAGGAAAATAGATTATAAAAATTACATCTGATTAATGTACTTGACAACTAGGTAATAAAATTATGTTCTGCTCAGAGCAATTTTGAATAATTGATTTGGTTTATGACTTTGACCAAAATATGCAGAAATGCAACATTCTCTCAATTGCACTATAATTGTTCATCCTACTAAGAGAGCTGGAAAGAGGGGGAATGCCTATTACATAGAGATTTATAATGAAAATGGACCTATTAGATAGAGTTTCATTATGAAAATGGCTAATTAGAGAATCTGAATAGGATATTTTAAATATCACATCCTCTACAATGGCCATGGACTCTGTGTGTTGTATATCAAGCACACATGACACCAGTGACTCTTGTTGCCCTTGCATACAGAGGTTTTCAGAAACCTCGGTTTTTATGCCACCTGTCCATCATGGGTACAAATGACCTCACTGAAATGCTGGATTCCCTGCCCTGGGCCTCTCTGAGGCTGCTGAGACCCATTGACATGCTTGGTTTGCATAGGGCCTTGAATTGATAGGCTCTGTTCCTGGAGGCAGATTATAATCTGCAAAAGGTTCTTAACTCCACGGCTCACTTTTCTTCTTGGTGAAAGAGAGTGAAATTAGTTGACAGGCAGAACCAGACAAGGCTGACCCTTGCATGGCTGTGTACATGTGAGTGCTCTCTGCCCCTACTCTGTGCTGCTATGGCACATAAATCACTTCAGACCCTCCCCAGGGGGCAGGATGGGACAGGGAACCCAGGGAAGGGCTACACACTTCTGTCCACAAATGAAAGGATGCAGAACTCAGTAGGCATGGAACTAGTCTAAAAAGGGACATAACTGTCCTCTTCACTACTACACTTGGTAACAGAAAGCAGCAGGGCATGGAGGTGTTGTTGGACTCAAGAGAACACTTTGCTTCTTGCAGTAAATAGGCAGCACAAAAAAAAAGAAAAAATCAGAAACAACAATGTGAATATCTTAGTTCAGTCAACTAATTTAAAAATGTGATTTTTGGGCCAGAAGCAACTCATTAGCTGCAGCCTAAAGCTTTTCCAGTAAATCTTAGGAACAATTGAATGATTTCATATTATAAAAAGCTTATTATTATAACTGGATATTTTAAGTGCCAGGAAAAACCACTGAACAGTACCTCGCAGCAAAATCTTGTAAGTGATGCACGCATTTCCAATTACATGCTGTCTTGACCATTTCTGCATGTGTTCAGTTGCTTAGTACCATCGTGTATGCTCACACTCTCAGCAGGAGAGTTCATAATTCTCAGCAGAAACACATCCCTAATTAGGAAAAAAAAGGGTTAGAAAAGTACAGCGAAGTACTTTCACAATATGTTAAAGGTGATAAAATACTGGGGAATGCCACAATCCCCTTAAGATTACTTGCACAGAAAGAAAAAAATGAACTATTTTCTGTGGAAGCTGGAAAGTAAGGGTCTATTATCAGGGTGTGTAATTTGCTCTGTAAACATTTGGGTAGAAGTAGATCTTGGGAAATATTGCACTATGCCATGAGAGTATGTTCTTTTCCTTCATTTAATTGAATAGGAATAAGTAAGTATTTTTGATACATCATGTTTCACCAGGTGCTTGCTAGGTGTTCATTAAATAACAACTTTATTTATCTATTTTCATTGTCAGGTTAAAAAATGAGTTCCTGTGAAGAAACCTTAAATTAGGGATTATAAACAGGTGTGGCATAAAGCAATTGGTACTTTTCCTTTAAAAATCTCAGTCGGTCTGCACAAGCTTGAAGAATTCTGTAAAGGAAGAGCAGAAAAAAAGAGTTCTGCATACACATCCACATCACTAACTCTACACAGGTGTAACTTCCAGCAACTTTGCTGGAATTTTTAAAGTAAAGATTGGGAACAATTAAGTCAGGGGACAATGGGAAAGAGGTAAGATCTTACCTCTTATCCTGGTTTCAGTAAATTTGAATCTAAAGCATGTCTCCCTTACCTGGTACAGATTCTGTAAGACTCTGCAAGGAAGAAAACACCTCGGATAAAATCCTTTGGCTCATCAGTGCTTTGAGCTTAGTCCTGGTTTCAAATAGATCCTCACAAGGATTTGCATTATCCCCCCAGCCTGCATCTCTAATCTCTTAGATTCAAAATACAGACATTTAAAATTCTGGGTCAGTGTTACTGTGGTGTATGCAGAGCAAGGGACATAGGGCTCAGCCCAGCACCTGTGTCTCAGCTGTTCTGTGTCCAGAAGAAACCAGCTGAGGAAAACTGGATAGCAGCAGCTCTTCCCTGGCTTTTTCTTAGTGGTGTCTCCTACCATAGGCCATGCAATCCTTAAGGCTCTTCCTGCTGGATGCTTAAGATGCCTTCATATTCAGACAGGCAATCCTGCTCTCAGCTGGCCAGCTTTCCCCAGGAACTGGATAAGAATCTTTTACCCCAGCAGAATTCCTGGAGAAAGCAGGGTGGTTGGAGGTCAGGCAGTCCTCCTGCTCATTTTTTGGATTGAAAGCCATAAGTTTATCAAACTCTGTCAGGTACATATTTTAAAGATTTTTAAAGATCCTTTGCAAGTGGGATAAAGCAAACTGAACGGAGCTCTTCTTTCAGTATGTACTATTGAACTTACACTTGCTCTCTGTAGGGGAATTGACATCCCCAGGTGTCCAAGCACCTGTATTAAGTTTGTGTATGTCAAGTAAAAGCATAGTCATGGAGGAGAGGCTTTTCTGCATGTTGTTCTTTAGGCTCTGATCCAGAAATCCAGGCACTTAGTTTTCCATGTGTACATGTCATTTCCATTGACAGCCACAAAACAAATTGCGTATCTAAATGTGCTGTTATGCTGTTCTGGCTTGCAGTGTAAATCTGTGATTGAACAGCTGTGGCAGACTATTTTGTGAGAGGAAGGCAATGTAGTTGTATATAGAATGTAGTCATGTATAGAATGAACTGACATTCAGAGTACAAAAAAAGTGCCAGAAATAGTTCACTTCAGAGAATCAGACAACATGGAATCACAGAGTCATGGAACATGGGATCATGGAATCACTAAGGTGGAAAAGACACTTAAGATGATCAAGTCCAACTATAATCCTACCATTGCCACAACAAAACCCAAAGTGCCACGTCTACATGTCATTTAAATATTTCCAGGGATGATGCCTCCACTACTTCCCTAAACAGCCTGTTTGATCACCCTTTTGGTTAATAATTTTCTCTTAATTCAATTTAAACTTCCTCAGCACAACATGGGGCCATTTACCCTCATCCTATAAATCACTTGCGAGTTGGCAAAAGGGACTGACACTCATCTCGCTACAATCTCCTTTCAAGTGGTTGTAGAGAGATCGAAGGTGCCCCCTCAGCTTTTTCTCCAAGCTAAGCAGTCCCAGTTCTCTCATCTGCCCCTCCTAAGACTCAGACTATTTCCTACTGCACAGTTTCTATTTGTTTGCTGTGAGGGAGAAATGTCTCAAATACTGTACACAAAGTTTCTTTGTCTTGTACCAGAAGGAATCACCCTATCCTGATTTAAGCCAGTGGCACTGAATCAAACTGGTCCTGGAGCAGTTCAGGAATTACATGAGAATTCTGGAAGCTTTCTTTTAGTTTTGCCATTCTTCATTGTATCAAAAACTGCCAAGAAACTACTAGACTTGGGCTAGGTGGGAAGAAATGTGTTCTTCAGCAAATGGTTAATAGTTGGATTTGTTCAAATGGAATGGATGCAATTTTGGTGCATGATGTCAATTTGATTAAAGACTGTATACAGTTATTCAGGAATAAGTGGATAACAGTACATATTTTAGTGAAAACCGAGGGTATAAGAAACAGCAGGAGTAGAACATGAAAATTACAAAAGGAACTGAAGTGGACTGTTTAACAGCTAATTAGAGTCATCAACTGAGCAATTTTAGTTTGCATAACTGGAGGCATTGTGCCATTGAACAAGGATGTGCATGGAATGTTTCATTAGTTTCTGGGAATTTCAATACTGGAAAGTTACTGAGAAATATTTCGAGAGGCAGAACAAAAATCACCAGAGGCCAGGGATCAATTAAACAGGATATCTAGACAAAAGAATGGAAGAGTCACATGAACAGGTTGGCTAAGTATTAGCTGAAATAGAGATATGTAAATAATCTAACAGATAAGAATAAAGAAGCTCAATTAGCTAATTTTAAATCTAATGGTAAAAGAAAAATTTCCATTTAAACTTATATTTGTTCTCTCACTTTTCAATTCCACTTGCATCCTCTTACCTTTTCAATAGTTCTTTCACTTTGAGCAAAATCATCAAAGCTTCCCTTAATTGCAGAGCCACAAATGGGCATTGCTACCACTTGTTTGAGCAGTACAAATCACAGTAATGATTTCTTTAATTAATTCCCCTTTGAAGTAGAGCAAGGTTTTAGAGGTAAAACATCTAGATTTGATTTAAATTTTTTCTACAGATGTAGAATTTACAAATCATAGAGCGCTCTTCCAATGGTTAAATATTACCATTTTAAAAGATACAAAACACACTAAAATGGTGAAATTATTTTTTTCAGAATCAAGAAATATTTTTCAATCTTTTAATTGTTCCCAAAGTGATAAGTGTCACCTTTTCTGGACTGTGGACTGTTCTTCTGTAGCAGGTCTATCAGTGACAGCACAAAAGCAATAAACCTGTCTCCTAACCTGGTAATAAGTCCAAGAATTAGAGTATCCTTTTTAGTCACACCATTGCAGGGAAGTGTGCCTTCCTGGTTAGCTTCCAGGGGCCTGTCCTGCTCCTTCTGGTGCCACTGCTTTCCAGGTCAGGCTACACTACTCTGTAGGCACAGCTTTATCATTTTCCTGAGCCCAAACACACATGCATTTTGGTTTGACTGTGCTGAGGAGTTGTCCAGCTTCCAGCTGACCAAGCCATCCACATCTTTCTGTATTTTTAATGGCTGTCCTGCTCTGCTCTGAGCTGATGTGGCCTCACCTCAAGCTGTGTGTGCAGTTTTGGTCACCATGATGACCTGTGGAGCTCTTAGAGAGTGTCCCAAGGAGGGCAGCAGAGATGGCAAAGGGCCTTGAGGAGAAGCCTTGTGAGGAGCAGCTCCAGGTGAGGTCACTTGGTCTGTTCAGCCTGGAGGAGAGTGAGCAGAGATCCCACTGCAGTTACAGCTTCCTTGTGAGAGGCAGAGGAGGGGCAGGCACTGACCTCTTCACTCTTTTCTGGTGGTGACCAGTGACAGGACTCGAGGAAATGGCCTGAAGCTGAGTTGGGGCAGCTTTGGATTGGGTATTAGAAAAAGCTTCTTTACCCAGAGGGTGTCTGGGCATTGGAATGGGACCCAGGGAAGGGTCACAGCACCAGCCTGACAGAGTTGAACAACATTCTCAGGCACATGATGGAATTCTGGGCCTGTGCAGGGCCAGGAGTTGGACTCAATGATCCTCGTGCGTTCCTTCCAACATCCTTCAGGATGTTCTGTGAAATTCTTGTATCATTTATACACTTCTATCAATGGCTGTCTACTCCTTTGAGGTAATTTCCCAGTGTTAAACTGTACATGGGCAAGAAACTACCCTGAGGACCCTGCTAGAAACTTACCCTTATTTGCAGTTTCATGGCTAGGGAAGATTTTGGTATGCACAGGGTCAGCTGTGAGGATTTTTGTACCATCTGAATAACCAGACCTCTTTTGTCAATCTACCTCATTGGTATTTATCCTCCAGTTCCTACTCTTAAATGAACATATGGCATAAGCTCTGCTTTTCCAGGAAGAATTTTTCTGGGAAGAACACAAAGTGGAAGGCACACAGTGTAAAAAAAGAAAGCCACAATTCACTTGCACAACATGAGCACCTAAATTTAACATTCTTTTATGAATGTTAAACAGGGTTCTGGAAATTCCTTTCCCAATCTATTGTTCACTGCAATGTCCTTTGCTGGAAGTAAAGGATGACAGTTTAGATGAGTTGAGAGTTCTGATGCTTGAATTTTCAATTATTCATCTGTGTCTTACTAGAAAAGAGGGGTAAAGAGGGTAAGGCTTCTCTTGTAATCTCTGCTGCTTTTACCAGCAATAAATTAAGTAAAAAAACCCAACAACAATGTCACTTTAAATACAAAAACTTATGCTGTCTTTTGGTATTAAATTCTAACCATTTACCAGATTAAAATAATAAAATGACAAAGAAAAATACACTTTTCACTTTTCAGGCACAAAGAAAGCATTGATCAAACATAATACACACAGCAGAACAGTGAGCAGGGCTCTTTTTAAAAATAAAGATTAGCTAAAAACATTTAAAAGGCTTTAAACACAAAAAGCCCCTACAGGGTTGGCTCTCTGAATAACGATTCAAAATGTTATCACAAAAGAATATGACTTATTATTATGGCTTTTATCAAGATGACTTCTCACATAGCTCTCCAAATGAATTCAACCTTGGGAGCTAATCCTCCTGCTGACAAGTGAGTTTATGCTATTTGGACTTCCAGATCTTGGCTCTGAATGACAAAGTCTGGATAGAGAAAACATAGGGCAATCCAAGCCCTTTTTTTGCACCCTGGACAACTCTCACTGCATGGGTACAAGCATAACACTTTTAAATAACTTTTTCAAAGTTTTATTACAAAGTACTTTCAGTCTTTTCCTGAAAGGTTTGGTGCTGCAGTAGGCCTGAATACAGAAATCTGGCCAAATATTGACTCAACAAGAGTTAAGATTTCTGAATAATTAAATTGGCTGTATTTTCTCTATCCTTTTTCTCTTTAAATTTTGCAGTTATTAAAATTGATCTATATACTGAAATACTGAAGTATATCAAGCTATACACCTGAAGGCTGCCAGTGCTAATTAAAACCTGATCAACTTTAAAAGAAATACATCTGTAGTTAGGAACAGCAGGCAAATGCTTATTTGGAGCTGCAGCTTCTCCTAAATATTGAAGGAGGTTTGTTCCATTAACCACTCAGCTTGGGTAAAGCAACCACACTGTAGAATAGTACCAGGGCTACAGAAAGCACATGGATTAGCAGTGGACAGCTCATACTCACTGGATATGTAGCTCCATTTGAAGCACCATCAGTTAAAGGTTTCCATCTGCAAACAGGATTCAAGTGCATAAAAATGCCAAGGGCGTGATCATACCTTCTTTTCATCCTAAACAAGCCTCCATCTGGCCTGATCCTCTCTACCCACGCTACCAAGATGAAAATCTTTCAAGAAAGCCACCTTAACAGATTTTACAGACATACATTTTGTTTACCCTTTCTCCGAATTTTCTTCTCTGTCCTTTCTTCTATTTTTAATGTTACAGTTGCCACTAGATCTAAAAAGTGAAAGTTGTGAGAATACATTATAATGTGTAGAAATATCCTAATGACTTCTGTCCTATTTCAACCCACGGTTAAGTCAACTGTCTGTGGCAAATCCTTTAGAGACACAGCTTTACCTAATAAAGTGTTTCACTGTTCTGTGTACATAATACCTCCCATCAGAAAAGCATCCTTTTTTGCCCTGTGTTGATTTGTAAAATTGTTTCTATCAAATGCTGATAGAGACAGGGAGAACACACCTAATTTAGAGCCTTATGGTCTAACCTTTGATCATAACCCAACTCTAATGCATGAGGAGACCCACCTGTATCAGTGAATATCCCATTTCTTCCTTCTGGAATGAAGTTGAATATTATTAAGACAAAATACTGTCATTTTCTCTCTTGATATAAAATTCTCAGTCTTCACAACTATGTCCAGCCTTCTGATCTATTACATTAGCATTTTTCAGTGTCCCTTTCTTTCCAAGCTTCATGCCCTTTGTGGGCCTTCAGTGACTCCAGGGTATAGCTGCAATACTGGTCCCATTTAAGATTTTTTTAATCTTCCTGGCTGTGAAGAAACAAGACTTCTGAATCCAGGCTATAAGCAAATGAAGTAAGCAGTATTTTTCTGTACAACTTAGGCTTGAGGTGTAGCTGAACCTTTGCAACTGCAGTGTGTGTGCAAACTGTCACACAGCAGGTCTGTTGTGGAGAAATCATTAAGGGGATTCTATGTGGGAGCACAAAGAGAATTTTTTTAAATGATAATATCCTGTTACTCCAGGCTGTGTGTGACTGATGAGTTTACTGAGGGAAAACATTTCCTTTCACAAAGCTGCTGAACTTTGTCAGACTGAGGATGTTGTCGTGTGTGCTGCACAATTGCAACGATTCAAAGGTGCCAATTATAAACTAATTTTGAAACCATCCTACCTAACCTGCAACAGAGAGAGTGTATATGAAATAAGCCGGAATAAATACATGGAAAATATAATACTCTTTCAGAATAATGCATGGCAAAACACACCTGGGCAGACAGGGTGGTATAAATGGTGAAAATATGTTACACATCTGAGGCTGTATTGCTAGAAGTCCTCAATTTTTGCATTAGTCAGCACAGGATTCCCCATCTCACATCACTTCCCTGCAAGTTGTTCCTCTTCTTGCCAGTGCAGCTGAGCTCTGAGAGCTGCAAGCAGGAGTGAGGCAGGGGCTGAGCTGTGCCTGCAGCCACAGCCTGTCCCCTGGGGCTGGCAAAGTGTCACTCACTGACAGCTGGGAGAGTGGCCTAGGAACCAGACTTTGGGGACTGCAGAGAGACTCCACATCGCTCCTGTTTCACACAGGCAGCCGTGGAGGTGTCAAAAAACTACTCCCACATGATTGAGCAGGGCAAGGTTTGAGATGGTGAAGGTCACTGATTCTCTTCATAATTTGTTAATTTGACCTCTGGGGATGCAAGCCATTCACATTTTTTTACTAGTATTTACATCCTTGCATTGCGTAAAGGCTGGAGTAATATTGATTCGGGTTACAAATCTCATCAGCAAGAGAACAAATGCACAGGTTTTGAAAGGGAATTCATTAGATTAAAAAAGTCTGTTTAAAAAAGGATTAGCCAGGTGTGAGATACCGGAGAAAATGATTACAGGCTCTGAACAACTGAATGGTTGTCAGTCACTGGCTAACCTGGCACAGCAGAAGCAATGACCCACACCCCATCCCTGAAGCCCCCAGTCTAGCCCCAGGGTGGCCAGATGGCTGGGAGCCTCACTGGGGAGGGATGGCCACAGGAGACCAGAGCAGATAAAACTTATTGCCCTGAGCTGCATGGGGTTGCATCCCTATTGACTTTCGATTTTAGGGCAGCTTACACCACTCTTGGAGCCAAGGTGGTAGCTATATCTTGCTTTTCTCCTTCTTTTTCCCCTTTTCTCTTCTTTTCTACTAGTAAATTTCCTTTTCTTGAAATATAGATGACCTAAAATTGTATGGGTAGAGTTTTCCAAGTCGATGCACTGATACCTTGTTTTCATAGAATGTTTTAATTTTTTCCAAATTCCTAATTTTCTAAAGTTCTCCAGCTCATTTTTCAGCCTCCTGAGAATATTGTTGCATTTCCCCTGTGCGCCCACCTCAAGAAAAACTGGTACCT